>QLNU02015270.1:16460626-16483903 GCA_006491805.2 Dysdera silvatica
AATTAAAATCGTAAATATGTCTGTGATAATATCATTTGTCCATAAATATCATGAATTTCCCGTTTTTATCATTCAAACGATGACTTTCCTTCGGCGAAAAGTTATTGACCCCAAATTATCGTTAATTTTCATGTGAGTTTCCAATTGGCTAAAACTCAGTAATTTTGGAGCAGGATGGAGCCGCTCCTAGTTCCCTCAATGTTGGCAAGTGGTGATAATGAAATTTCAGGGAATACAGCTTAGAAATTTTCAGAAGAAATTCCTCAAAAGGCATTGGTAAAATATCGGGTGGGCAATTATAGCACTGGTTATTAACTTATTATATATATTTGTCCATGACCATAAAAATTACTGAAAACCCATTATTTATCATAATAATAAAATAATCTGAATACATTTCCGAAATTCCTAATAAATATACTAGCAAATGATGCAATGAATCCCTGTTTTGCATAGGAATAACGGTAGAAAAAGCATTGACTGTAACCATCGCTATAAAATAATTGCATGGTCATCGGGTAGCGATATTTGAATTTCCATAACACTTTTAGCATTAGGACCGATTTAAGCGATCTGATTGGCTGAGCAGGTGATGTGCGGCCTGGTTTCCAGATCGAAAACCTTTCGAAGTGACATGGTGAACCTCTTGATAAGAGACATTACGGGGCACTTCCGATCAATGTTCGAGGTGCGAAAGTCGCCATACTTTCTTTCCGATTGTCTCCCAAGGGGGGCACCGACCCGCCGCTGCCTCCGTGGCTGTGCTAAACACCTTCCTCTCCTGGCCCGGCGGTTCACCAGCATGGATTCGGCTGGCCCATGCCCTCCAAGCGTCCTGTCTGGGATTACAGCGCCGCCTCCGGCGGCCACCCTTCCCAATGAAACCCTTGCACAATCCTCCTCCTCCTCCCAGATCGAAATAATTCCCGTCATAAAGAATTGGCGATTTTTGGCGAAATTAGGGTTGTATGTGAGCTAAAAGAACCATTAATAATTACAAAAGAACGTGATGTAGTTGTCAAAACCTGCTGCTTTCTGCAGATGTGACAATATAAGAAATGTAATTGAGCAAACGTTTTTAAAAGTAATGTATTTTCTAACTATTCAAATTATTTAATGAGTTATTAAATAATGGATTCATATAGACTTAACTTGGATGCAGGGCAAACAGGGTTGGCAAATACCCGGGTTTTTAAAAACGCAATCAAGTTGTACTTTTGTTTTCCATGGTTTTTTGAGGAATTGCGGTCATCGTGAAAATTGCCGAATATGCATTTTCCATAAATACAAAACAACTCGGAAATAATTTTCAATTACATACAGAAAAAAAATCTTAACGATCACCTCTATTCTGCAACCACTTCCCTTAACAACCATCAATTCTGAAAATGGATTTCCTTTCTCCTCCATAGACCCAATGCTAAATTTAGCTCTATTGGAGACCATATCTCCGAATGACAGTCTTTTCCCGTAACCGACAATGGTCGCCTGAGGGAGGTTTTATTGTATTATAAAAATACTAATTTTCAATTTCAATCAAGGAAGGCAATTCCAGGAATCAAGGGAGATACAAAAACTTTTTTATTTTTGAATAAGGGGTTACAACTCGTCGGACTCGATATGTTTTTTGTTTTTTTGTTTTTTTTTTGTAAAGAATTCAGCGACCATTTACTTAAAAACTGAGGCAAAAGATGATTTTTCTATAAAAATATAAGCTAGCAGCACAATATTTCAAAAATTTTGTTTTGTTTTAACGATTTCTAACCATTTATTACATTTTAAATTTAAATCAAAGAAAAAAATCAACTCATGGTAATATTAAAAATAAATTGGGAGTATTATTGAAGACTGCCATCCCAAAATTCTCCTGCGATTAGAATCCGATTTACGTAAACAACGAGTGTGAACTTTTAAGTGGTTGAGCTTTTGGGGCGTGTTATATCAGTGACCAAAATTGCGTAGCAAACCTATAAGTGATGTCATCGTTAGCCAATCAGATTGCTTAAATCGGTCCTAATGCTAAAAGTGTTATGGAAATTCAAATCTGGCTTACGAAAACCTATCTCGGAATTAGTTTTTGATCATTCGATGATGAAACTAAAATCTTAATCCAATGTGCTTCAATTTTGGTCATTAAATTATTTGAATCCTATCATGTTTATAAATTTAAACTTAAAAAAAAAAAAAATACAGTATTCTTTAGAAGTTACCATCACTTAAATTTACATTAAAGTGTTTGTAACGTCTGTTACAAAAAACGTTTGTTTTATTCAGTATATGTTTATCAAACAAATTAAATATGTAATATTTACTTTTTAGGTGTTACCGCCAATACCTGATGCAAGTATAGTAACAAAATGTTAATTAAGAACTAAAATATTAGAAGTTAGAATTTGTAACGTCTTTCACTTTTGAAATATTTTAAAATGTTTATTTTTTTTTGTATTTGAGTATAGAATGTTCATGCAAAATTCAAAGTACACAATTATGAACTTCTGAAATGAAATTTACTGTAATTATTAAACCCCCATGCACATTTTTTAGTGAACTTACACGTACAGCATTTGATTCTTAGAAGAAACCTAATCTTTAGTCATTTGACAAATTACTTTCTAGTATCATAACAGAAATCAATCTTTTTTTCTTTTCTTTTCAATTTACGGTTTATTGTTCTCAAATGAAGTAAACAGCTTTACCACTACTCACTCAAACATAAATCTTCAATGTTCAAAACATGTGTTAGGCCTAATGCAAAAATAAGGCATGCAGTTATAACATGCGATACATAATCATGTGTTAGTTCATTAATAAAGTGCAATGTTTAAATTACTTTAAAGTTAAATTTGTAAAGAGTTTAATAGCATTAAACTAAAAATGGCAAAAAACAGAGGCAGAAAGACCAAAAGGAAAGAAGAGCATGACTCAAGAAAGAAAATCAGTGTGAAGAACACATAAGAACAGGCAAACATTATTAAAAAAAGTTGTTTGAGAAAGGAAAGGTCAAACTATAAGTAACAATGAAAGAATTATACAGCGAGAAAAGACAAGAATTTGTGTAAAAAAATGAAGCGAATTAAAAAATTAAAATAAAAGTAATGAACCAACTATCTAAAGGTTTCATTCAGTCCTTTTGCTACTTGGGTGACCATATCTTATTTTTCATCTACACCTTATTTAGTAGTATAATTCTCATTTTTCTTTTTACTTTTTTTGCATTTACTGTATATTATTAACAGTTAGATATATTTGTTGTCTTTTAATTCAGTGGCACAGGTTCACATTTGAACTTACGCCTATCATTTGGTATAATAACGTGTGTATTGTGTAGTGAGAATTGAACACCTGCAATACTACACATGTCAAAGTGGCATTTTTTTTACAATGAAGCTGATATTTACATGTCGGCGGGAAGGGGATAAAGGAAATCTCCCCCCTCTCAAGTCCATAAAAATGCAGTGGAAATCAGTTATAGCAAGCACCGGCTATAACGACAAACCGCATAAAACAATGGAATTTTCACAAAGAGTTTGATTTCCTATTTTGTTTTAAACTGCTCGTTAAATCTGGGGTCCAAAAAAGACTTTTTGCTAAAAGAGGTTAAGTTGTATTGAGTTTTATCATTATACCAAGCAAAATCCATATTTCCCCTCACTATATCCGGAATCGTTAAGAGTAGGCCCTACTGAAACCCTCTTTGGATTGTCCTCTGTACTTACAAATTTTAACATAGACTTGTCATCCCGTGGTTTTGCACTTTTGTTGTTTCATGGCGGGTTCCATAAACAAATTTACTTTAGAGGGTTGGAGAACATTACAACACTATTAGATTTTCCAACTGTAAAAAATTACACTTCTCAAATTATGAGACACTAATAATTTTTCTCAATTTATAATTCTCTAATGATATTTTGTAGTGTGCAAGCATTACATGGTTATAAATTCCATACAAGGCAAAAAAGCTAGTCATGATTGTAATTATTCAATACTGAAAGTTACGTTAAAGATGCGGAAGTTAAAGGCAATTTTAAAGCACATTGTAAATTTCCTTTCGCATAATCCAAAAAGTCATATGGAAATTCCAAATAAGGCATGTTGTGTATCTCTAAAAGCAAAAAATTAAATTCTTTTTGATTATGGAGTTAAAAATATACCGCAGATGTTTTTTTTACGGTGTAAGGATCATGTTGTGGTTACACCTACGCTTTTCCGAAGAAACTGAATCCCTTGAGGCCTAGAGAACTAACCCTCAGACAACGGGGCATTCATTTTTTTAGCACAGTTGGGAGTCAAATCCTGGATAATCCTAGGCGAACGAGTTACCACAGCAGGGTCCAACTCTTGCATTGTCGAAAACCTAGATCGAATTAGGGATTTTTAGATCTTCAGTCTAACGCTCTTCCAACCAGAGCTGTAGTTAGAGGGTGGTGAGAAGGGCAAATGCCAGGGGTGCAGGCAAGGGAAGGGTATATAATCGGCTGAAGTAACTCATAAGTGAGTATATGTTCGTGATTAGAAAGTATCATCTGGACGGATCTACCAGGGGCTCAAAATCTAGCTACGGCCCTGCTCCTAACAGTTTTTTTTTTTGTCAAGTCTTTTTATTGTTCGTTCACGAAAAGAAGTCCAATGGAACAGTTAGAAATAACGGGAGGTGATGTCACAAACAGCCTACTTATTATAGCAGTGGAGGACTCTAATTTCGAAACTTGATTTTGGTGCTGACAAACATTTACCGAAAACTAGTTCTGAAATTGTAGTCCTCCTCTGTTGTAATTAACTTGCCCATTTGTGACGTCACCTCCCGTTATTTCTAACTGTTCAATCGGACTTCTTTTCGTGAACGAACAGTATATAACCTCCAATTAGTTCTAAATAAAACATGAAGACTGCGCTCTGTAGTGGTGGCTCGGATGATGGATGCATGCAGCAAAGTGGTGTGACCCAGGTGTGCCTTAAGAATGCGACCACAGTGATAACAAGTAAGAAATTTTCGAAAAGATTTATTTATACAGTGAAAAACCAGTAGTGCTCTTACAAAGTCGTTTCACAAAGATTGGACCCTTATACTCCCTATTTTCAACATTCTTTCTATCATTTGCATAAAAAATAAAAGTTTGTATTAAAACACAATAATAATGGAAAACACAATATTAATGTAAAATAAATACACCATTACCCCAGGTTACAACAAAATAAATTCGATAGCGCTTGAAATAAAACAAAGTTTTTTATACATCAGCTGAAACAGTTTGATTTTTGAATATATATTTAAAACTAATGACTAGAATAAAAAATGAAGGATTTCAAATTTTGATTTTTTTCAATCAAAACAACGTTCAAAGAAACGAAACAAGGTTATTTTGAACTTCAGCCATCATGTGTTTTCATATGGTGACTTGATACACAGAATTTGTTCTATGCAGTCTTGTAAAAGATTTGCGAACATTAAAATTTCACAGCATGGTATTCTGAACTTGATTAGCAAAAGAATATACATATCTAACAATTAAAGAACAATAGAATGCACAAGAAACATATCGACTGCTGATTGATGAAGGTATATTTGTGCTTATATATATATGTGTGTGTGTATATATATATGTGTGTGTATATATATATATATAGAGGAACGGAAACTGGAAGAACAAGTGGTGTTGGCTTCTTAATCAACAAAAGAATTAAAGACTGTCTTCTGGAAGTTGAAAGTACATCAGATCGAGCAGCGAGGCTTGTTGTTCAACTAACCCAGCGATACCAACTTCAAATAGTACAGGTATATGCACCAACATCAAGCCATACCGACGAAGAGGTTGAAGAATTTTATGAAGAAATCAAAGAGTTACACACCAAAGGGAAACAACATATCAAGCTCATCATGGGGGATTTCAATGCAAGAATTGGACAACAGGAACAAGGAGAGACATCGGTTGGTAAATACGGATATGGGGAAAGGAATGAACGTGGCGATCAACTCATCGAATTTGCAGAAGCTGAAAATCTTAGCATCATGAATTCATTTTTTAAGAAGAAACCGCAAAGAAAATGGACATGGAAACACCCAAATGGGGGAACTAGTGAAATTGACTATATCCTGGCAAACAAGAAATCAATTATTGAAGATTGCAGTGTACTGAACAGATTTAATACTGGAAGTGATCATCGAATGGTGAGATGTAAAGTGCACTTAAATACTAAATTAGAACGACAGAAGCTCATTAGGAAACAAGTAAGTAAGAGGGTGGATTTAAAGAAATTAAAAGAAAATACCGAGGCATTCAAGTTGGAATTAAAAAATCGCTTTTCTGCACTGGAAGGACTTATTGAAGAAGTTGACATCTCAGAAGCAAATGAAAACATTGTTAAGACAATAGTTGAAACTGCTGGGGAAATTGGTGGTGTAACCTGTAAAAAGCACAATAGCAAATTATCTGAGAAGACGAAACAGCTCATGAAAAGGCGAAGAGATATGAAGGTGGACAATCAAAATACCAGTTCCAGGATTGAGTATGTAGAACTTTGTAAAACTCTGCGCAAAAGCATGAAAGAAGACATAAGAAAATTCAACTGTGAGCTAGTAAGGAAGGCCATTGAAAATAACAAGAGCCTTAGGGTTGTTAAAGGAAGTTTATCTGTTGGGAAGAAACACATCATTGCATTAAAAGGAGAGGATGGCACCGTAACAAGAAATAGGGAAGAAATACTTAGAAGAGTTGAAGAATTCTACAGAAAGCTGTATGAAAGTAACAGTGGATTAAACGAAGACATTGAAATAGTCGAAGGAACAGCTCCTAAAATCTTAAAAGAAGAAGTTTCATTTGCAATAAAAAGTATGAAGAAAGGAAGAGCCCCTGGTGATGATGGTATTACATTAGATATCCTAAAAGAAGCTGGAGAATATGTAGAAGACATACTTGCAAAATTCTTTACCAAATGTCTTAACAGCGGTAACATACCAAACCAATGGGATTCTGCAACAGTAATTCTTTTGCATAAAAAAGGTGATAAAGAGGATTTGAAAAATTACCGACCAATTAGCTTGTTACCTGCTATTTATAAAATCTTCACAAAAGTGCTAACACATCGCCTGCAGAAAAAATTAGATGCAGCTCAACCAAGAGAACAAGCTGGATTTCGAAGTGGATTCAGTACAGTGGACCATATTCAAGTATTAAGAGAATTAATTGAAAGAACACATGAATATGAACTTCCATTGTGTGTGGCATTTATTGACTATGAGAAGGCCTTTGACTCTATTAAAACATCAGCAGTCATCAACTCTTTAAGATCAACAGACATTGAGGATGTGTACATTGACATGGTGAAACGTGTGTATAAAAATGCAAGTGCAAAATTTCGGTTACATAAAGATACCAAAACTATCAAACTTGGCAAAGGGGTGAGGCAGGGAGATACCATTTCTCCAAAACTTTTTACTTCAGCTTTACAGATGATTTTTCAGCAGATAAATTGGAATAACAAGGGAATAAAAATAAATGGTGAATATTTAAATCATTTGCGGTTTGCTGATGACATTGTTATTTTTTCAACGAACCCATTAGAACTCCAAGACATGGTACAGGAGCTCTCAACTAGAAGTAAAGAAGTTGGACTCAAGATGAACCTACAAAAAACTAAAATTGCTGATTCATATATTTACCTTGGCCAGCTGATTTCAATGGATGGCAACATTATGAAAGAACTCAACAGACGTATTAAACTTGGCTGGAGTGCATTTGGAAGAAACAGTTTTATCCTGAAGGGAAAATCTAGCAAACTAGAGTAGAGGACATCATTGTTAAAGTAAAAGGGCTGAAATGGCGATGGGCTGGGCATATTGCAAGAAGAACTGATCAACGATGGACAACAGAAATTCTGAACTGGATTCCAAGAGACCACCGAAGACCTAGAAAACGTCCTCAAACTAGATGGGTGGATGAAATAAGAAAACAGGTTGGGGTGACGTGGAAACGAATGGCCCAGGATAGACTTGTGTGGAAAGCATTTGGAGAGACCTTCATCCAGCAGTGGATAGATAATGGTTGAATATGATATATATGTATGGTAATATAACAGCTGGGTTCATTAGATAAAGAATTAATGTTATGCACTTTGCACAGATGTACGTTTACCCACATGGCAGATGTGCATGTAAATGGCATACTGATTTAACTTGTTTTAGTAGGCATGAGTCATATTCTCTACGCAGTTTCTTTTTATGTAACAAAGTCATGAATTTTATGTACTAGTGGAACCTTTATAGCTATTGGAATCTACTCATGGAAAATAGGGAAAAATTAAAAAGTTGGGGGCGAGGGCTAATTAGCTTACTATTTATTTCAAATTCAACTCCCAAATATTTTGCACGAATAGGTAGTGCTACTGCCAAAGATGACTAACAGCAGCAGAAAATGGTAACACTGTTTCAGCCGGGCTCGGGACAATAGACAGCTGTCTTTCTCCGAAATGTACTGATTACTACACAATATAAAACATTATGCTTGTTTGTTCAAATATTAGATATGCTGTTACCAACAGGGTCCCTCCGCCCTCAGCTTGGAGAAGGAAATTCCCTGATTATTCACAGACAAAACTTGGAATTGGACTTTAGTTTTGTAGAAAAATAGTTTAACGTTTGTGTGGACCATAGCTATTTAGAACAAAAGCTATGGAGATTTTCCCTGACATCAAGGTTCCACCAAAGAATCCTATCCCCCCCCCATAACTTTTAGGGACAATTTCAGGTTCCCCAAGTGTACAGGACCACTGGTGAACATTTAGTGTATTTCATGTAGTATTAGATTTTATAATTAAAGATTCAAATAGAAGTTATTGTTGTTTAAATTGACCATACATGCATTTAATTGGTCGCCATAGAAATGAGATAAATGGCGACGTACATAAGGATGAGATTAGAAAATGTGGGTGCACACATACATGCATTTAATGATCTGTGACAAAACAAGTCCATAAAATAAGTTCTATTTTTTGGGTAACAACATATTTATCTTAATATATCTATCCAATGACATGGTAATGTTTGTTATAATGTCATGCAATTACATAATGATTTGTCATAACACGATCCAATGGAATGGCAGCTTTTGCAATGATGTCATTAGACAACCAGCCATCTACCAACTCACAGCTCCAGCAAAATTATTGCCATCATTATGGCTACCAACAAACAAAAACGAAATATAACTGTTAAATAATTGCATTGATATAGGAAGGTCTACATACAATGTTGATGAACCAAGAATGGTTTCAAAATACTTTTGAGACAATTCCACATGTTGGAATGCTTACGTGAAATATGTAGACAGTCAAATTTTGCAGTAAATATCACAATAAACCTCTCTAGTGTCCAGAAATGGATTATTATTATAAATAATAATAACAATTATAAACACAGCTGAGAAACAATGAAAATAAAACACAGAAATAAATGTCCACTTACCCTACACACTCCATAGCATGAATTATGGTATTTACAATATTATATTTATAAGTTCATTTAATAATAATATTGTAAGAGGTAATATTATCTAATTTGCCTAACTCCAAACTCGGACTTTTTTTTCAGTCAACTTTATAGCTAGTTTTGGCCAGAATAACTAATTGTGGATATGCTGTTTGGGCTAAGAAAAAATTCCCCAAGTTCAGTTGCCTCTAACAAATAACAGGTATGGAATATCCTTAAATAAGGTCTTCAACAAAATATAATTTGGTACATACAAATATAACAAAGTAAAGAAATCAAAAATGATTTAAAAAATTTTGCGATTTCTTAACACAGAAAATTTTTGACACATTTTCTTACGAAACAAATTTGTGTTGTAGGTAAAAGTCGACATAAAAATGGGTAGGTTAAAATACAGAGTCCACAACAGTTACCAAAGGACTGCATATAAGCATGACACCTGTTTCTAGGATTTTACGGCAACATCCAAATACGATACCAAGAACTGGTTATTTTGACCGAGATTTTAGTCTTACCTAGAGATTTAGTGACAAATTGTCAAGGACAGTGCATTCTCATTAGTAGTACTTCATACTGAAGTATTTTAACATGCATTTTACAATAGTATTTAACATTAATGACCAGATTACGATTTCTACCACAAAGCAAATGAACACAAAAGCAAAACAGTAATAATGAAAACAAAGCAAGGTTATCAATATTCATCGCCAAACCATAAATAGCATGTTAAACATCGAGAAATTTGAATGCCTTGACTTGGTCCGAATGAAATTCCATCAAGTTATTTGTACAATATTTACAATTCAACCAGGTACAAAAACCAGCTGTGCCAACAGACGCAACCACATTCTAGGATACATTATTTAGTTACGTTTCGTTGAATGTGCAGTTCCAACATCAACTCTACCTATAAATTCCCTTCTCGTTAAAAGCCACGTTAAATATTGCTATGTAAATACAAGGCTAGAAGTTACTCTATACTGAACTAAAGTACATCACGCAGAAATTTTTTTAATATGACTACCACCGAATCACTCTGTGCAATGAGCGTTTCCATTTGTGCATTCGGAAAATTTTCTTACGAAGGCAAAGTTTAGCTGGAAAAATCCAACTAAACAGGAAAGGTCTTGAACAAACTAATGGAGTACCCTGTCGAAGTCCACCAATTTTAAAAAACATATAATAAACACATACCGAATACCACGTGTCACTTATGTACAATTGACAATTTACTTCTGAACCACATAACACACTTTAAGCATAATATAGTAAAACATCAGCATTAGCGGATATTCATTTGACAGAAATATTCGTTAGTAAAAGAGGGGCATTACTATGCAGTTTTTTTTTTCAAAGGAACTTTTATCTAAAGTGGGATTTACACTTTTGGTGTATATCCAAAGAGAACCATCCAGAGTGAATCACCCTTGTTTACATATTTTCATCCAGTTCTGTGATTTCGCTGCACTGTTCCTCCATTTCACTACACTATTCTGCTTCACACCATGTTCGAATCATTTTTTAATTTTTATATTTGTTACAGTTAACCCAGGAATATTTAAGAGTAAACCTTTCCCCGCACATTCGATTT
Organism: Dysdera silvatica; assembly: GCA_006491805.2. Classification (NCBI taxonomy): domain Eukaryota; kingdom Metazoa; phylum Arthropoda; class Arachnida; order Araneae; family Dysderidae; genus Dysdera; species Dysdera silvatica. Next base: position 16,471,699 of record QLNU02015270.1, read on the forward strand.
GCTGTAATCACTGCATTTGGTAGTCTACAAACACTCATACCGGTGGCATGTTTCAAGAAACAACGACATACGCCTGTTTGCCACTTGAATGACACTGTCATAAAATAACTGCCACGAAAATATTGTCCAATAACAAACAAACAAACAGGAATTTTCACATTACGACATGGATTCGACTGGCAGTTGCAAAGTAGTGAATACGAATGAAATGATAGGACTCCATTTGTTTACACTTTTAACTGCACCTTCACTCTGAATGAATCATCAAATCGAGGAATGACACTTTCATTAAAAGTTAGTAGGGGGGGGTCAACTTCTTTTATCGTTCATCTTGGATGAAGCAAAAATGAAAGGGAATTTACATTTACACTTATCATTCTGGACATTCATCCAATACGAACATCGAAAGTGACAAGTGTAAATGAAGCTTTAGTGTAAAAACAGAATATCTGTTGAAAGTTTTACTGTATGCGTGTGTGTATGTATTACATTTGAACTCTGTTATAATGAACTGACGTCTATATAAAACAAATGTTTGTGAAAGTTCTACGGCATGAGGACAACAAGGGTCATGGTGAACTAAGAAACCAACCTATAGACTATGGTGCGCAGTTAGTTGGTGCATGTTCTATTTTGATGTGAATACATCTAAAAGTACACTCCAGTGTTGGGTGACACTTCAGAAATCTTGATGTAGTATTTGCATGATGATACAAAACCACTGAATAACTTCGAAACAAGTTAGACTGGAACGATTTTGCCATCATTCTAACCAGCATATAGTTCCATTCCTACCAAAATATGAAATCATCACTTCACATGCACAGTATATGTGGGACGGGGCTCAACACATGACATCAAATTTGGGAATCTGTGGAAATTTCCAATCAGTACAGCTCATCACTCCAAGCAGCTGAGGTTTTAGTCTCAAACTATAGATCTGAATTAGATATACAGTGAAAATCATTTATAACGACAGAATTTTTACAAGAAGTTTGGTTTGCTATTCTACTCCATACTAAATATATTAGTTATAACGACATGCTGACAGTCAAAAATTGGAACCATAAATTTTCAAAGAATCCTGAACCTTGTTAGGCCTAGGGGAACCAACCTCTGACTACAGTGAGCAGTTGGTGGTGGGTTTTGGGCCAATGGGAGTCAAACCTGGGATAACCGAGCGTTAGGTGAGATGCATTACAACTGCACTGAGGCTCAGCTCTTGATTTTGTCCTTCCTTGCAAACCAAGATTGCAACATCAACACTTAATATTATTTGGGGGAGGGGCCAAAAAAGGGAAGGAAGGAAACAGAAAAGATAAATGAACAGTAAATTTATAATATAAATTTGCTTATACTTTATGGTGTAAGGGTAGTTCTGATTATGTGGAGCAAGGACATACATCTTTTCGATGGATCTGAACTTCTGTTACGCAGGGAAACAAATCATGGACCAGTAGAAAATATGGCATGTACATACACATCAAGTAGGAGTGACATCTACATTTTTTACATCGCACAGATATAAACGTGTTACTACTATACTATTAAAGGATTTAGCATAAATTTGAGAGAAATAATCAGAATTTTATCGTCACAGTTTAACCTTTCGAAAGTGTGACAGAGGTGGGAAAAAGGTATTGCCATGTTTATATAATATTTCTTGTAATATATTCAAAGTCTTTAACTTCAGAATTAAAGTATAATACTGGATGAAATGCATTTTAAGGCTTTCAATTAAGTGTCGGAGAAAAAAAACAACAACCTTATGTATGGGATAAATGAAATATTTCATTATGTAGCTGTATGTTTTAGGCCTTTTCCATCACCAGACAGTGTTTCCATTATTCCAAAAACTTGTGCTTGCAAATGCATGTGATGACAGAAATGAATTGTAAAAGTGAACTTGATCTTGTGCAGATTTTCTTATAATTTGCTCACGACAGTTCGTTGTTCCACGTGATGCTTACATCGTTGTTAAATGCATTTGAAAGTATTCAAATGACTATGATTTGATTCGTAAGCATTTGTTCGAAAATGCAAACAAGAAAACGGAAACACAGCTCAGTCAAAACTTTGCTCGTCGAACTGGTGCTTTTCAAGACTTTTACTTTTCTGATGAGATGAGAAACGCATTGCTTTCTTGGAGTGGTTAGTCTTCGTCGAGTTTTGTTTCTGACGAAGATGCAAGGGAATCACAGATTCTTTTACGTACACGAGCTTTGTATTCATGACTTCACAGTCAATTTGCATCATGCAAACATGATCATTTAATGTGCCCATCGAATCTAAATAATAATAATAGCATATGAACGTAATATACATATTTACATTAGAATATGTATTATGTAAGTGCGTATGTATATATTAGGTTAGAATACATAATGTGTTGTGTTGAAAAATCAACACAACATCATTTCTTCAAATTATTTATTTATTCACTTCAAATTATTTAATTATTCCAAATTACATCTTTTTTTAAAAACAAAATGCTGGGACTCAAATGGACTCAAGCAATTTAATAATATATATATATTCAAGTTAATTTTTTTTATTATATTTCATTTTCTCTTAAATCAATTCATATTATTTCTTGGGAAAAATGTGATTTAAAAATATCGTAGACACTTTCTGCGGGATTTTAATTTTGCATTTCAGGCCAGTCCTGTGAATGCATGAGCCTTACGCATCTGTTCCAGCAACATCTGGTTGTACACTCTAATCAATGAAAAAAATTCAATCATACAGACTGCCAGATGATAAGTGGACTTCAAATTTATATATTACACCAAGGGAACCTTATTTGCAAACTAAATTCAACTTACGCTGTGGACTCTCCCAATATTCGAATTCAGCAAGAATGTGGACATTTTTTCTTAATCGTTCAACCACTAAGTAACATTATTTATATATATGTTTTTCTGTAATACTGTTACTATAATTCGTGAAAGGCTGCTTTATTTTATGTGAAGACATTTAAAATTAGTGTGGGATGTTATGTTACACTTCAAAGGATGATATTTAAAATTATACATATTGTTATTATCTAACGTGAAAATGAACGTTAAATAACATTTTCTACTTCCTCATAAAATTTCCCTTTATTAAGCTAATTTCTATTCTACATTTCTTATGTTATTTCTCTCTATATTTCCTACAATTTAACTTCTACAATTGCCATTTCTTTTTTCAACTAAGATTGCACTAGGTATTCAGCGGACCATGAGTCATCGTATCTTCATTTTACTTTCGACCACAGAAAGATCGTAAAATCAGCAATATTGCCTTATATGGAAATGGGTCCTAGTCCCAAACTGGGATCAGCCAATCGAAATCATTACAAAGGGGAAGGTTCCCCCTTCTTAAAAATGACCACTGGTTCCCAGCAAGAGGGGGATTCCTCTGACGTGGATATTCTCACGGATTATATTGTTGGGCAGGCCTGCCACTAAGTGGCCATCATCGCCTTGTACAAGTTGTTGGTTAATAATAACTCTAATCAAAAATCAAGAAATAAACTCATCACAATTATCTAATAAAATAATTAAAAAAAAACCTATTGTACACATGTAAGTAGAGTAAAACCTCCTTTAATGACCACCTCTATTTAGCAACCACCCCCCTAACAACCATTTTTTCTGGAAACAGATTTTCTCCCTCCCCCATAGACCCAATGCTAAATTTACCTCCATTCAGAAACCATCTCTTTGAGCAACTGCTTTTTCACAGAACAGACGGTGGTCTCCTTATGGAGGTTTCACTGTATGCATATATTTTTCTGTTAGAATACATAATAATCATTAAATATGATAATCATCAGAATCAAGGCCGGTTTTAGTGGGTGTGTTCAGTGCACTCATGGCATGCACACAGTCAGCCACAGTGCAGGGTTACCATGGTTTTTGTGTGGCCATAGCTTTGGGGTGGGCAGGTATGAAGAACCAGTCCTAATCAAAGCACATGAATTATTGTTTGTGAGCATTACAGTGCAAGGGTAGTTAGGGTCATGCTGCGCCAGAACCTACAGTTTTCCGAGAAATCCAAACCGCTTAAACCTTACGGAACTATCTACGGACTACAGTGAGTAGTTAGTCGGTAAACATTCCTTTTATTTTTTTTTGCATCAATGGGAGTCGAACCCAGGATGATGGCTCGTTAAGTGAACAAATTACCACCCAAGAGCCCCATACTTGAATTAATTTTATGTGACATATGTTAAAGCTTATTCACATAAAATGTGATTCCGGTATATACAGTGAAACCTGTCTAAGACGGAAACACATGAGACTAGAAAAACATTTTGTAGTATTCTGGTTTCCGCCTTATGGAGGTTACATGCAAAACAAATACATACATAGTTAAATTCAGTGGTAAGAGATGACTGGATATGCTAATTGTTTTTATTTGTCTTATCTTGCGAACTTTAAGACTATATTTATTTTCCTTTTGATAAAAATATTTATTTTATCACTGCATTTTATTTTTATTAATTTTAATTTTTGCACTATTTTGTGGGTTTAGTAGTTACGATCAATATGATGCAAAATTTCATGCAAACTATACATGCTTATTCCATACAAAAAGTCTATTATGTAAGCTTAAATTGTAACGATAAAGTACCTCCCTTGTAAAGATAATGATTCCCTTGTAAAAATAATGTTTCCTTTGTATAAAGATACTCTCCCTTGCGGTAGGTTTATCCATGAATTGATAAAGTCGATATGAGTGACTTTTCGTTCTGGTTAATAATGAACGTTTTTATTTAAGAAGTGGGTGGCACTGGCATACGTAAGAGGGGTCGATTATGATTGTAACCCCCATTGCGATGAAATTGTATATAGTATACATGTAAATACAATGGAGTTGTAGCTCTGTAACCCCCCATTGTAAGCCTGTAACCCTCTCCTTATGAACTTTCTGGGTATGCTATGGTGGGTGGGTGGTGTGCAAAATGGTGGTCAGACATGTAGGCATAAAGTTCACGAGGGAGGTATGGGATTAATGGGAAGGGATAGTGGGCTTTAACATATATTCCTAAAAAAAAATATATATATATCTTCTATGTTAAATATACGAAATTTCATTGCAGGGGGGGTTTACAACCCCCAAAATCGTCCCCTGGCTACGCCTATGTGGACAAGGGCATTCTATATCTGTAAAATGCCTTTTGTTCGTCATCCTCCACTTTGCTATTTGCATTGTATTACAACCCTCTTTCCTTTTTCTGCTAAGAAAATTTTCTTCCTGCCAGCGATTTTCCGCTTTATGAAGGCTTTTCTCTTTAACGGGATTAAATAGTGCTTTCCGCTTCCGCGTTAGACAGTTTCTGTGTTAGCTAATGTTAACTACCATTGACTTTTGAAGGGACCACCTTATCCAGGTTCCGCCTCAGTTTTCACTGTAAATCAAAAATAAAACATTAAAAAGGTTCTTTAAAATATGAAGTGCTTTTTATTTAATGCATGAAGGCACAATCTTTAAACATCTTTTGTAGGTCATGGTACCCTTGCAGTCGTGTTAGTTTTGTATTTCCTCATCCCTTATCATTAAGGATGAAATAAATGTACATAACCTGTTTACACTCGTTGTATAGTTTAAAACAAGGTAACTCCTGCCTATGAAGATAAAAGGGCTGTGGTAAGTAGGGGCAGTAGATACTTTTTTATCAATTCATCACACAGTTTATGTGCTTGACACCGTTTTTTAATTTAATATAACTAAAACTGTTTTATAAATGGTATATTGAAAATAATGTATTACTCTGCAACCCTCTCATACTTCATTATGGAAGTTTTAGGAACTGGATTGCTGTTAATGATTGAACTATTGTAGACGTCGCGAAACTTAAGTTAGGGATCTCTAACTCAATACGATGCCTGAAAACATTTAAGTGTATTTAAATTTGGGTCAACAAGTGGTGGTTTAATATTGTTCAGAACAGATGCTTCAATAATTAATTTCTTCTATGAAAATTTGTTTGTTTGCTTGTGGTTTTACGGCTCAAAGACTACAATGGTCATGCTACTGTTTTCCGAGGAATCCGAACCTCTTAAGGCCTAGGGAACCAAACCCCGTACTGCAACGAGCAGTGCGATCTTTATGAGATCTCTGAGTAAGAGTTCTTTGCACCGTTGGGAGTCGAACCCGAGTTAAAGGCGCACTAGGCGAACGCGTTACCACACTGCATCACTGCAGGGCCTCATGAAAATTTGAAGGGCTATCTTTTGTTAACTTCTATCAAACCAAGCCTATGTTCAAACCTTACAATGCATACTAATCTATATATATATATACATATAAATCATACTGATTTTCAGAGCATTTAACATTAAAAGAGTCCAGGTGTAATCAGTTTTAAAGTTTCATTGCAGACTTCAATACATCATACTATTAGTTTCAATTGCTATTTTTCTTCTTACACGGATATGCTGATCGATACATGCAACAAAACAAGGCATGTTTACAAGGTGACAATGTATGGTTCCTTGCATTTACGCATTTGTGTTCGACTTCAAGTATGTTATAAATTAAGAATGTCTCATGAAAGTAGATTTAATTGAAAATATATATAAAAATACTTTTAAAAATAAAATGTGATTTAATATGACTTTTTTTTTAATAACAAAATGCATGGATATATAAATCAAATATAAAAAATTAAAAACACCTTTCAGCGCAGGGTTATAAAGCACAGGAACTGTTTAAATTGTCTACTATATAACGTTGCTGGATAACAGATCATAAATTTTTATATGACGAGACCAAACCAATAGTTAAAACCTTTCTCAATTGAACTTTTCTATTTATAAAGCTTTCCTCATCCAGCAGAACAAAGTATTCCTTGTCAATGTCCCTACTTCTAAAATCCATCCAGCTTGGATTCAATTCTAAATATTAGATTCCTTAAATTAATTCTTAATTCTTTTAATTTCCACCAAAGTGCATCACTGACCCATTTATTTACTACAAAAAAAAAAGGCCAATGATCTACAGAAACGTTGGCTCCAAAGAAGCTGTTACACGCTATCGCAAAATATCCATCCAGGCTTAATAAATTTTAATTGTCTCAATTATGTTAGGCTCATCCTCCCCTCAGGGGTTTATCCAGGATTCATAAACAGGGGGGGGAGGTTTTCAAGATTTTTAGGGGGTGTGGATTAGATTGTGTGTGCATGTGTGTTTAGATTTAATTACGTGGGTGTATAAAGAAATCTGGAGTGGCATTGGAGGTGTGTATAAATCCCTGCCTCCCCCCACCTAAAAAAAGTAAGTTCTGCATTGAAACTTACCGTTAATTGTCATAGCCGGCATGACAATGGACATCCGTGGCCTGAAGGTTCGATTTTGCACAGTCGCAGGTAACAAAAGATGATCCTACAAAGATATAATTTGCTTTGAATACAAATTTAAAAATTTCCCAAAACACAGAAATTTAAATATTGCTAAATAAAACTTCAGTACACATACAATGTCACATGCAACATTACCATGCATCTCACTGAAACAAGCAGGAAACGCTAATTTTTTCGATAAATATAAAGTAATACTTTAAGTGGAGTAAGCTCACCCCTGAGAAAGAGACAAAGTAAAAAGTGTCATCTCGCCTATGGATTGCATCAAAAAAATCTTCATAAGCTTTTCGAGGGGTGTGGTATATCATTATCCCATGATCAGACTGTTCCTTCACCCTGAAAAGAAACGAAGCATTTTATACAAAATATCGAAGTAAAACACTTGCTTGTTTTTGTTCCATGGCACAACCACAGCTAGAGTTGTGCTGCACTGGGACCTACAATTTTCCGAGGAATAAGAACCTTTATTACCCAGCAAATCAAACCCTAGTGGGCAGAAAAACGGCATAAGCATTCTCTGGTACTATTGGAATTGAACGTAGATTTTGTAGCATGGTAGATGAACGTGTTACCAGACAGCTGGGTAGTATCAAAAATACATGTATTCGAAATAGGTATTTTTGATATTTTTGTATTGAAAATAGAAAGTTCTATGTATTTTGTATCGAAAATACAGATTTCGTCATATTTTTTATTTTCAAACCATTTAAGTGTGAAAATATATTCAGTCCGCAATTTTTAACTTTCAATTCTAGCCATTTAGCTAAACAGATGATACTCAAAGGTCGATTTCATGATCAGTTTAAGTAGATCGTTGAAGTAAATAGTACCAGTGGTGTAGCGTGGAGGAGGGATTGGGTGGTATTCACACTTAAACGAACGGTTACCAATAAATACATAGAGTCATGTCTTGAATTGGCAACATTTTTTCCACCTATTTCATTAATCACATTTTCTAGGAATAGGAGACATTGTATGTGTCCCCTCTACACCTCGTCAACTTAGTATTTCATTGTAAACAGGCTTTGGTTTTCCGAATTCCAAGAGGCGGTATTTTTGTATTCAACTAATAAGATACTTTCACACTGTCCCTTCTAGAAATGAGTTCAAGTTTATTTTTCAAGGAAGTTTCATATATAACTTTAACCCCTTGACGTATGATTTAAATTTAAAAAAAATTTGTTAAACTACACTATTTACATTCCTTCGAATTTTCACATACACATATTTCAACTCTCAAAAACGAATCACTCAGTTGTATTCATTGGAAAATTACGATATAGAAAAGTTAGTTTTCAGCTTCGGTTGCATACACTTAATGAGCAAGGGTTCGCCCAAGCATGTTTCGGACCTGGACCCAGGCTGAGCCTGTCTCATCTCTAGCCCCCTTCACCCCTATTCCTTGGAAATGTAAAATGGCCCTCGTAAAGTGACCACCTTTGGAAATTGACCACCTGGATGAAGTGGTCATTTTTTATAAGAGAGAACTGGTAGGGACTTAGTCTTCCCTATATCAAAATCTGTAGTGTATTGTGACCACCTGTCTATGGTGACCATTGCAGTCCAGTCCCAAAGGTGGTCACTTTAGACAGGTTCTACTGCATTCAAATTTAGGCAACACACTATGAAGAAATATAATAATGAATAATTAACTTCACAAATCGATGTAAAAACTTTTAAAAAGTTAAAATATTTGCAGCATTGTTCTGATAGCATGTGTTATTAGAGAACTGCTGTAAACGTTTTATAATAGCTTTTTAAAACTTTATGAACTATGTTAATTTGTGAAGGTATTTACTGTACTATCATCCCCATAAAAATTAATAACATACAGCTAATAGAGATGGGCACAATCATTCTATTCTTCAGAGAATGCATTCTTTGGATTTATTTCTCTTCGTTTAAAAGTGATGTGATTTTCAGAACTCACTTTAACACTTTACCTACTGGAAGCCTATTAATAGGTTATTTACAGTGAAACTTCTCTTAATGGACACTTCCGAATAGCGGACGTCTCTTAATAATGGACACTTTTCAATTCCCTAACAAATTTACACTGAATCATATGGACATTTTACTTCTAAATAGCAGACATTCTAAGTAACGGATGCAGACACTAAAAAATTAAAGTTAACGGATAATGCGAAAAATGTATTTTTGTACTCTAAATTGCAAACAGATACTGTAGATGGTTAAAACACGACGAATGAGCTGCTGCTGCATGGGGGAGGGGGGTGCAAAACACTTCAAAGCACCCTTTTCATTTTTCCAATTTACAAAAGGAGATGGGTGGGTTCAGTTTTAAAAGAAATGCTTCCCATGAAGTTGAACAACAACTGAAAGAAATTTGTGATTCACAGATAACCATTTTCCTGAGCAATAGGCACTTTCAATAATGCTGTCTTTCAATAGATAAGAGCACTCCCCTCCCCCTCTCATTTAAAACATCAAGATTAACGAAGCAAAAATGTAGTTTAACAGTCTAGTCTAAGTGACGCCGATGTCCATATGCAGATTTCTGCAGAAGTCTTTTAGAATTTGCATATGCCGGTTGCAGTAGGGTTCACTGTTTTCATTTGGGAAAAAAATCTCATAAAAACATAAACGCTTATCTTTATAGGAGAGAAAGTCGATGTTATAAATTTAAAAGAAGCTGAAAAATTAAGTGCGCGTGATTTAGCGGAAATGTTGGGCATTGGGAAAACTCAAGTATGTGGAATTTTAAAACGGAATGATGAACTTTTAAAATGTTGGGCCGAAAATGGTAACCAAGAGACCAAAAGAGCTTTCCCTAAAACAGAAGGATTAGCTGTGGATACCTTAACATTTGAATGGTTTAGCCGTGCTAGGTTGAAGAGCATTCCTTTGTCTGGAACTTTAATTCTAGAGAAAGCACTAGAAACTGCTCAAAGAAAGGGACTTTCTGATTTCAAGGCTTCGGGTGGCTGGCTGGATAAATTTCGAACCCGACACAATATTTCTTATAAAAATGTATGCGGTGAAATTTCGTCCGTTGAAAACGAAATTGTTTTTGATTGGAAAATGAAAGTTAAGGATCTTTTCAAAGGTTATGATGAAACTGGCTTCTTTCGAGCACTTCTGAATACAAGTATGAGTCTAAAAGGCGGAAAATGCAGTGGAGGAAAGATTTCCAAAGAAAGGCTAACTGTTATGTTATGTGTGAATATGATAGGCGAATTTGAAAGACTTATGTTCATAGGTAAAGCTATGAAACCACGATGTTTTAAAGGGTTAATGTTAATGCATTGGACGTACAATGTCGGGCAAATAAAAAATCGCGGATGAACAAAGATTTAATGATTGAGTGGTTGTTAGGCTTTGATAGAAAAATGCAGCGAGAAAAAAGAAAAGTGATTTTAATTTTAGATAATGCTTCTTCTCATCCTGACATTGCTTTGGAAAATGTCAAATTAATTTTTCTTCCTCCAAACACGACTTCTGTTGGCCAGCTCTTGGACCAAGGCATAATTAAATGCTCCGAAACTTGCTACCGTCAGTGCATTGTAAGACACCTTTTAGCAAAAATGTAAGACACTAAATCACCAAGCTCTCTTTTAAGCAGCGTAAGTATCTTAGACGCAATATTGTGGGTTTCCTCTTCAGTAAAAATCACAGCTGCAACTATGGGTCCTTGTTTTGTAAAAGCAGGAATTTCCATCACCAACAAAGCCACTACAGAAACTGTTGATGATGACATTATGAAAATCTTCCTTGAATCTTATGAAGATTACACGTTAATAGGTGAACAATTATCAACTGAAAATCAATCCACTAATGTTGATGACCTAATTGATGATGTCAGAAACTACAATACAGAACTGGATAAGGAGCTAGAAATTGCTGAAAGCGAAGAAAATATTATGAAAATAGTGTCTAAGAAAGAAGCCATTTAATGCATTAGTAAATTAAAAAATTATTTTTTACAAAAGAATGATCCAGATGGTCTAAAAAATGCATTCGAATTAGGAATTCACGTGGAAGGGAAAATTGTAAAAATGTATAAAAAGCAAACCAAAATTTCAGACTTTTCTTTTCAAAATAAATTTGTAATGCTGTACAATTAAATGAAATGGATAATTAAACAGAGAGATCGTTGTAAAAGGTGAATGTTATTTACAAACGTAATATGTACCGTTAGTATATATATATATTTACTCTAGTTACTTAATTTATTTATTTGTAAGTTTAAAACTCGATACGTCAAAGTCTCTTACATCGAGAGTGATAACTAAATGCCACAACTAAGAACAGTACAAAAATGAATGAAAGCAATTAGATGACATGACAATAGAACTCTAAAAGATAAAGTAAAGCTCTAACACTAAAAGTTAAAAGGGAAAACATTTCAAGAAAGCAGATAAGTCGCAAGCTTCAAGTGCTGTACAAAATGATCCAAAAGTCTCCTGGGATATGATAGTTGATGGCAATGAATTCCATACTCGTCCAACTCTTTGTGTATAAAATTAGTATCTGGAGTTTTGGCAAGTTATTGGCAAATGGACCCTCCATGGTTGACCTCTCGTAGAGGAGTGACCGACAAGATGAAATATAGGGTGTGTTGGGTCAGTATAAACTAATCTGCGAATCACTCAGTAAAAAAGTTTTATGCCTGTAATGAGGAATTATCACTCCCTAGAGTGTCGTTCCACAGTTTATAGGCATTCGTTATAAGGTAACGTATGTGAATCAGGTAATCTTTTTATGAAGCGATGCAAGGGAGTCTCAAGAAGACGAATATTCCTCATTCTGAATGGACTCCAGTCCGGAGAGGCATATTCTAATATAGGGGATACTAATGTATTAAAGGCCAATAGTAAAGATGTCTGATTGCA
>QLNU02015270.1:16484003-16504474 GCA_006491805.2 Dysdera silvatica
CAGGGATGTTATCCTCTTTGGCCAATTGTCTGAGAGAAATACCACCTTGTGAAAGACGATGCACAATATCTCTTTCCTGCCTGGAAGTCATTTTTCTGCCTGTACACCTCCTTTTTTTATACCTGTACGCATTGCCCTGATTCACAAAATTGTCTATTACGGTTTTAGATCGTTTGATTTGCTTAGATATTTGTCTGTGTGAAAGACTTTGTTCCTTAAAAGCTGTTAGCTGGCCTTTCTCGAACTCTGATAGCTGGGTTCGTTTTCCCATTGCAATACTGCAGGAGAAATAGAAAATACAACCTTCTGAAGTCAACATTCGACTGGGATAGAACAGGTAAGTTATTTGACAACTTCCTGACGTCATAAACCTGTTTACCTGTAGCAGCTCGAATGTTGAGAGTTACCCAAAACACTAATAGGGATGGTGGCTTTATTTCGGCTGGACACTTTTTCCCCTCTTTTTTTACACATTCATTTTTTTTTCCTGCCCAGGTGGGGCAGGGAGTGAGTTACTCCTTGCAAATATGTATTTGTATATAGACTTTCTTAATATATTTGTTTCGTTCTTATTGGTTTGTTTCGTGTCCAGTTACGGCATATAATCACAGTGGGACACACCTTATGTCTACCCTTTCATAGATAAATAACCTCAATTTTTCACAAAAATTGATTCAGTTGAAGAATGTGGATTGAAAATGGTTTTATTACAGCTAATAAAGAACTCTAATTTATAAATTTTGCTTTAACTGCAAACCTTTCTTTAATGGGCAATTAAAATTAATGTGTGCCAAAAATGCAAAAAAATATTGATACTATAAACTTCGTAAATTTATGAAGGAAAAAAAAATGACTATGGTTAATCATCTATGGACAGATGATTAAACTTCAATGAACTCTGAAGTCCTTTACAAGTGAATCCGACAATAATGACTAATGATTAGGTTAGAAATGGAGGTTAGCTGGTTGTATTTTTATGGAGTAAGGACAGCAAGGGTTATTCTGCACCAATCAAGGTAGGAATGGAGAAAAGCAGAAAACTATGGCTTGTTACAAGGTTCTCCTCCAGATAGGAAACATGCTATATAAATTGTATTTTACAAATTGATTTTTCTGATTTCGTATTTTTACGAATTTAATAACATTGATTTTGATTTCTTTAGACTATGAAAAAGAAAATGTATGTTAGTGCCTAATTTGAGCAACTGTGATATTGGGCAGTATGAGGCTTGAGTTTGTGCATGTATTTTAATTAAACAGAAGTTATAAATGAATCTGGGTACCACATTTTTTTTTTAAATGAAATTGTGACATTGTTTTGACATGTTTTTTAATAAGTTGTTGCATTTATGCCATGAGAACTGTCATTACATTTGGAATTTTTTTTAGCAATGTCACTGATTTTGCTTTCATTGAAGTTCTGAGAGAATGTTTCTGTCATAGGATGAAACTTGTTCCTTGAGGGGGTATGGTTGCAGATCTGTTTTAAAATCCTGTCCATTGTCCGGTTCTCAACCATTTCCTTCTCCTGGGGCCTAGGAGCTTGACACATCTTTTTTTGGATGGTACTGCTCTGTAGTCACTCAATAATATTTATTTTGAAAAAACTCTGAAATACAGCGCATCTGCTTTAAGTTTCCAAGATAAGAAGTGCTTAAGTGGGGAAATTAGAGCCATAGATCAAAGTGGATCCCTTTTCCTAAGGCGGCAGAGGTTTTTTTTGTATTTTTTTACTGTAATATTTCAGTGGTTAGGATACTCTTCTAATATGTAGTAGCTTCAGCAGTAAATGGTATGCATGCTTATGGTTTTACTTTTTGATTATTTAAAAATCATTACTATGCTAATTAATTAGTTTTTAATTTATAAGTACTAAAAAATATAACCATGAATAGATATTAATAACCAAGTATTGACCAACTCCTCGCCATTTACAACTGAAACTGATTCGCTGAGTTTTGATAATTTGTTTCGATTTTCTTTTTCCTGGAAAGCCAGGAAAATCAATATCAAAAGGTTTAAAAACAACATAAAAAAAGAATTTACTCAGAACTTAAAACCTAGATGGTGAAAAATAGATGCGATCATTTATAAAACGTATCACCTATTAAGGATCTGCTTATAGAGCTATTATCAGGTGTAATTTACACAATATTTTATATAGATTTTTCCTTAATATATATGTTCATATACAATATATTAAGGTATAAAATGAACAGTGATTTAGCCGAATACTGAATATGCGGTTAGCTTTCGGGCCGAACATGAACTTCCTTCAAAATTCACTAGAAATGTTAAAAAAAAACTGTTAATTTGACTGTAAAAAGAGGGTAAAGATCATGCTACACCGGGGCCCACGGTTTTTCGAAGAATTCCAGCCTTTTTTTGCCAAGGAAACCAACTTCTGGACTACAGTGAGCAGATAGTCAGTAAGATAATAGCAATGAGGCAGGCTCATCTGACAGATGCAACTGAAGCCAAAAAAATTACTTTCCTACATCGAAATTCATCAAAGAATACAATTACGTAATTTGATTTGACAATTTACATCAATATAAGTTAATATTGTTTAATGTTTATGTTTCAATTTATGAGTTTGTTTTTCAACATATTTATTGCTAGTACAAAAGTTTTTATTCGTTTGTTTTGTGGTTTTACGGCTCAAAGACTACAGTGGTCATGCTGCGCCGGGACCTACTGTTTTCCGAGGAATCCGAACCTCTTAAGGCCTAGGGAACCAAACCCCGGACTACAGTGAGCAGTGCGATCTTTATGAGATCTCTGAGTAAGCGTTCTTTGCACTGCTGGGAGTCGAACCCGGATTAGCGGCGCAATGCGACACACACACTGCATCACAGGGACTCTGAAAGTTTTGGCGTATATTCAGATGTAACAATTTTTATATTCCTATAACGGTGGGGGTGAAGCGGGGTAGGAAGAGGAGCAGCAAAATGATAAATCCACCCATAATAATGTAATTGGTCAGATAATGTTTTTTCTGGATTACATTATTATACCACCTCACTGAAACAAAAATGGTTTCCACTAAAATTACTGTAGTCACTGAAATACACTAAATGTGATAGTTACAATAGAGCAAGCAAGGAATCTATTTTAATAAAAAAATATTACTAGAATATAGGTAAACACAGCTAATCAACTGTAATACAGACGTTGCCATGAAGGATCATGAAGACATTGTCAATGACAGTAATTGACACACCATGATAATGAAGGGACTGCCGTGAAGAGCAACGATTATCATTAAAGATGATGATTTACGTGATGGCATAAGGTGGCAGCCAAGGTAACACGGCAGTATGCTCTACAATTTCTGCAGTTATTCAAATTTCTGACGCCTAGGAGATCAAATCTGGATATTTTTGTACGTTAGGAAAAAAAAAAGACCACCTCTATATTGAAGTATGGTTAGAGATAATAGAAGCAATATCATCAAAGATTCACTTCTTTGAGAAGCACTTACCTTTGTGATTCCGTTCTGTTAATGAAAGTCGGGCAAACGGTGACATTTGTGAGAAAACTGTCCCAGTCTTCAAGAAAATTATTCGAAATATTATCACTTCTCGAAAGATTTGATTTCGGGAACTCAGTAGAGCCGTTTTTAATGGTACCTAAGTTGATTTCATCTTCCCAAAGCAAAGTGCGGCTAATATGATGTGGCGGAGATCCCAAAATACCATCAGCAAGAGATCTCTTTTCAAATAAGCGGCTACAAAAACAAAACACTTTTTTAGAAATTATCGAAGCTGCAATATTAAAGCTCTATTAATGAACAGGAAAAGTGGAAAGTCAACTTATACCTTCAAGATACAAATAAATTATAAAAACTACCGATCTTTAAAAAATAAAAAAAATTGTTTTGAGTTTCATGACACAAGGACAGCAAGGACCAGGGTGTGCCGGAACCTATAATTTTCTAAGGTATCTGAACTTCTTAAGGCCTAGGGAACCAAACCTTGGACCAAAGTAAGCAGTTTGTTGGCACTCTTTTTTTTGGGTACCATTGGGAGTTAAACCCGGGATAACGGCACAGGATTAAACACAGGAACAAGGATTGGCAGAAAATATGGCAAGCACTTCATATCAAGAGGCTTC
The DNA here is from genome assembly GCA_006491805.2 of Dysdera silvatica. Classification (NCBI taxonomy): domain Eukaryota; kingdom Metazoa; phylum Arthropoda; class Arachnida; order Araneae; family Dysderidae; genus Dysdera; species Dysdera silvatica. Next base: position 16,488,120 of record QLNU02015270.1, read on the forward strand.
AAACCCAGATTTTCTGCATGGCAGAAAAGCATGCTATCTTTATGCTACTATACAGGATGATGAAAAAATGGCTTCGTATAATATCAGTCATTACCCATAAAAAAGTATGATATAATGCATAAGCAACTCCGACATTTATGAACTTTTTTACTACAATGTGTCATTGGAGCAAGTTTCACAGTGCAAGGGCCATGCCGCCCCACAACTTACAGTTTTCTGATGAATCAGTGAACCTCTTAAGGATTTGGAAGCCAACCCCACAACCGTGGTGATTTTTAAGATGGTCAGCATGACACGGATACCAGGCAGTTCAGTTTGGTTTGAATCCCAAAGGCTATGTTGGTTAGCTGACACCAAGACGGAACCAACTGCTTAATATATAATCTGACTTTCTCACCAAACGTTAAAACCCAAAGTCATAAACAGCTGCAGATGGACAAATCATTCTTCTTACGAGGATGATTTTTGTCACTTCTATTATTTACAGTTCGTTAGATTTATTTCCATTTATTTTTAATCAATCATTTGAATCATTGACCCATTCAAAGAATGATACAGATTATTCCTTTCGTGTCATTCAATTTAAGTTTGCCGCTTACCTTAATGGTGCAAGGTTCATGGTAAGCATAAATACAACCACCATCAGACCAACTGTCTTCTTCAGTCTGTTCGGCGAGACTTTCAATGCTTCAGTCAAATTCTTGATATTTACTTTCAGAGATTCATTCTGTAACAATAAATAAATGTCAACATAGCATAGTTAAACCATTATATCAATTATAAGACAATCATTAACCATAAAACCCTTGTACCTAAAATCAGTACCGGTCCCAGGTTGTTGGTCGCCAGCATGCCACAGATATTTCGCCGTCTCCCCTAAATCACCCATTCTCTTTTTTCGTAAGTGAATATAATATTCTAGATTCCTAAACCAGCCCATGGGATGGGTCAGCCACTACATTTTTATGACCGTTTTACTAAATTAGTAAAGGCGAAAATCAGTCTGTAAAGAAACTCTTTATTTTAATTCTGAATCAAATTTTGTTACTATAGAAGTACATAATCAAATGCAGCCACCTGCATGCATGCACGCACTACACACCCAGTAGAACCGACCCTGCCTAAATTTTCTTTTTTTTGTAATTAAAAATGCGTTATGAAAATCTTCATGAAACCATGTATAAATGTTGTTCATGAAATTACAATGTATTTCGGGTGATTAAAAGTAAACGATGGTGAGAAATTTCCATCTTTTCTTTTTATGGTCATGCTGTCACTTTTAATGCATGCATCTAAGCAGAGATTTTTGGGAGGATTAAGATAATTAGGTTTATACATCTGAAGATATGTAAGTATTGAAGAAATGGAGTAATTCATCCAGTTGAAATAATACTTATTAGTACTTTACATGTTTAGCTTAATTCACAAATACACGCCAAAAGGTAAATTAATTCGAATACATAGTTAAAGAAACTCAGTACGCCTTTTTGGCGGAGCCTCACAGAATGATGTGCAAGCACTTTAATGGTAAACAGACGTCTGATTTGGTTTTAGAATTCGGATGACAATTACACACACTGTTGCCAAATATAAAAAAGCAAAATTTTAATTATACAATATATGTTGCCAGATACGGAAGTCGAAATTATGCATGGTGAAAATCGTTTATAACGACCAACCGCATATAACGACGGAATTTTTACAAGAAATTTGGTTTGCTATTCTACTCCATACTAAATATATCGGTTATAACGACATTGTATATAACGACGAAACCTGCTATAACGACAGCGATTTTGAAGTCCATGTAGAAGTACTATGGAAACATATATCGGATATAGCGACATGACTTGACACTCTTGACAGTCATAAGTCGGAACAATGTGGGTTAGTTATTAAAATTTAAGTGTTATTCTAATCTTGTTTATTTACAAATGTCTGAGAAATTTTTATCACTGCTAAACCTAAATATTAAAGATAGTGAACTTAAAAAGTGATTTATTAATTGAATATCACGAGGGTCATATTCTTTAGGGGCCCAATTTATTTTTTCAGAATAAGGCCCATAAAACTCTCAAACCGACACTGTTCGAAAGTCATTAGTATAATGCAATAAATATTATTCATTAGATTTGTTTTCTGGAATTTTTTCAATATAAAAACAAATAAAAACAAAATAAAAGTGTTATGTATTTAGTGTGGCTATAAATATAATTTAATATAGACGGAAATTAAATTCATTATAATTAAATATATTTTTATTTAATTTTGAAACCAAATAGTTTAATACTTTTTACTATCAAAATAATTTATAAAACTCTAGAGTGTATTATACTATAGGCTACTATGATTTTAAAAAAAATATTGTTTATAACGACTATCGGTTATAACGACTGAATTTGCACGGTCCCTTGAAGGTCGTTATAACCGATTTTCACTGTATATATATAGAAAACATCATGTAAAAAGAAACAATTTGGCATTTTAAAAATTTAACTTTTTAAATTTGTTTTTGTGCATTTATAAATGGCAATAGGTAAGAATGCCTGCGAAGGGTCTCTATTGCGGGAGCCCACACATTCATGTTTTTGATTCAGACTGACTCGTGAGAACAGGAAAGCAGAAAAACCTGAAGACTGTTAGATTGAAACCAGAATGAGAATTTTTCATAGTTTTCTTTTCAGATTCCTATAAGCTGAAGAGCCGCAGTCTGCACCAAGAAATATGGGTGCATAACCCTTATAATGTTAAATTTATCTTGTTCTCCCGTAGATAAACCGTCAAGATGGAAAAAATTTCAGCAATTTTGAAGTTACCTCTTTTTCCAGGCCTTCGATCCTTTGCTTCAAGCACGTATTCTCCATTTGCAGCTTCACATTCACAGACATCGCCTCTTTTATTTCCATTTCCAGTTTTTGCAAATGCTGAGGAAGGTCAACACATTCCATCAATTACTTACACAAAAAGTCTGCATTATGTTATTTTATACGCAAAGTGAAATTGCGAATGAACGAAAAATTAATGTAAATCATTGTAAATTATATAATGTGGTTAGAGATTTGGTATTATGTGCAATATGAAACTATGTCATCATATAGTGAAGTCATATACAATCGAAACTGGTTATAATAGTAGCTCATTACATTAAATTTCTGAAGCCTCCTAGCGAGTTCCATCATTTTTTGCCCCAGTTACAACGTTTAGAATTTCCACAAAACCTGAATATAACAGTAAAATAAATCATCACAGTGTATTTTCATGGAGTCATTTGATACTTCCCGTACACGTGCATCGGAATTATTTTCTGTTTTGCAGTTTTTCCAGCTTCAAGATGTTTCTATCCCGCCATCATATTTATATATTAACAATAGACAAACAATTTAAAATGTCCCTCCCCCCCCCCACCTTTTTTAGTTTGCCTTTCACAATAATCAAGCTCATCTCTTAGCTTTGACTGAAAGTGAAATAAACTTTTCCACTCCTTTTAATGACAGAATGACCATGGCAAACAACATTTTATCCCAACTTTGGGCAAACATCATCGTTCTACAATTATTAATCTTTAAAGTGACTACAAAATGGAAAGCTTTCTCAGTGGAAGACAAGGTTGCGGTAATAAGCAGTAATAAAAATAGTTCTCAGTTTTACATTGTCATATTTAAACACTTGATTTAAACTAATAGTACGTGCTTTATGCATTAATACTGCCATTTACGAAATTTAATTGTTTGAGTTTTACGATGGGGCAAGGAGAGCAATGGTCATACTGCATCAGAACCCACAGCTTTCTGAGGAATCAAATCCCCATAAAGCCTTCGGAACCAACCCTCGTTCCACAGTAAGCAGTTTTTTCTCTGTCATCATTTCTTTTTGGTATGGCCAGCAGACGAACCAGGGCTAACCACATGATAGGCAAATGCTTTATATCGAGCATTGATATTTAATACCATGTGGCAACATTTTACAATTATTTATTGATTACAGAATCATGACTTTTCCATTTAAATAATATAACTGTCAGTTTTTTGTTTTTATAAAACTGATGGTTTTAAATTGTATAAATTAGCTGTTAAATTGTAAATTTATTAAAGTCAACAATCCTTAGGACAGTCAATGGTGTGGTAATATTAGATGATAAATTACTCGCAAAGAAAAGAATGATTTCTCGGTGCTGGGTGGGAATCGAACCCATAACCCCTTGGTAGCCAGTCAAGTGCTCTTACCCACTGAGCCACAGGTATCGATCAAACAATTATATTTACTCACAGAAGACAGCTTGATCAATGCTTGTGCCTTAATGGGAAAGAGCACTTGATTAGTTATCAAGATGTCGTGTGTTCAGTTCCAACACAAGATGCCACAAAATCATTCTATTCTTTGCGAGTAATTGATCAATTAAAATGGTAAATTGTTTATTTATCAAAGTAACTAATTAGAATTTATATTTGTTCACCAATTTGGGAAATTATTTCATTATACCGGTCATACACAGAACACTTGCAAGTTATTTCTGACTTCTGGGATTTTCAGGATATCCAAGGTGCAACAGCATCGTTTTTATCAGGTTTCAATAGATATTGAACCCGCTATTGGTTTTTTGTCTGTCTGTACACAATAAAATGGGTAAGGTAAAGGTTTTCTATAAACACAATAATGGCTTTTAACGCTGGAAACTACCGAGGTACTTGAAAATTAGAGAGTTTTCGAATTAATGTTAATTGAAACCCGCTAAATTTAAATATCGACCTTAGGCAATTTTCTTTCACATGCTTGTTTTTTTACATTTTATTACCAACATCAAGTTGGAAAAGGTAAAATTAATTACCTCTTTCTTCTTTTTCCTGGAAAGACAAGCAGATTCCCGATTCTTAATCATCCTCTGTTGCCTTTTCACTGCAGTTAACTATTGGAAAAACAGTTGAAATATGTCAGAAAAAGTTTTTTGAAACTCAAACTAGACAAACTATTATATTCTAGTATTTATATATCAATTGCCTGTTATATATATAGTACACTGACATCTAGAGTTATACTGTATAAGGGGGCCAGTGATGTTTTGTGACTTTAAAAGAGGGCTATCTATTAATCGTTCATCCCCTGCTCTTGACTAAAAAAGCCACAATTCTTACGTACTGGGATGCTGAACAATTGGTGATGACTTACTTTTTAGAGAAGTTACATCACACTATTGCAGTAGAACCTTTATTAACCAAAACAAAGAGGGTGGGGGCACGGTTTTGGACAAAAAATTAATTGTGATTTCTTAAGTTAAAAGGTGAAAATATGCAACAAAAATTCAATACACTAAGTATTTATTTGGCGTAGTATAGCCCAGATGCTCTTGTGCCATAAAACATTTAAACAAACAACTAAGTATTTACTAAAATTATATTTAATATGTATCATATTATGTAATCCCCAGAATGGTTTTAAATTGATCTTTTGAAAAAATCTTCAATTTTCCTTTACTCCTTTTCTTCACATCACTTTCGTGCAGCGATATCTTGCACATCTTTTCATTAGAAGAACGTCTGAAGGTTGTGCTTCATCAGATTGTTCAACGAACTGTAATGCAATTTGAAAAAAATACAGTATATGATGTAGTTCGCAGGAAAAGCCTGCACAGTATTTCCGATAAGCTTTTATACCCTAAACCAGCAGAAAAATTCTTATCTCTAAAGCACTGAAGCCTTCATTGATGGTGAAACGCTTCTGCTCTCTCAAATGTTGTCTTCATTGCAGTCTCCTTGCTTCTTGGGCAGTACCATGTCAATGATGTTTTGATCATTAAAAGCAAGTTCAGAATCATCGCCATTTACTAATTCACTAATGTCACTTTCATTAAATTTTTTATATCTGGAAACCTTTTTTAAGTGGTCTTGGGAATTATCTTCTTCTACCTCATCAGAATCCAAAATTCTACAAACAGCTTATCCCAACATTTAAACATTAAAAAGTGTATTTCTTTCAAAAATCATTAAAAAAATCCCTTTTAATACTGGGTCATTCCGCATCAAGCGTTTCGGTTAAAGGAGGTTCTACTGTAGTATAAAAGGATCTACTATTCTTCGAAGTACCTGAACCTTTATTGAATAGCATAGTGCTCCATAACATTTATGAGGCTGTGGCCCCGTAAATTCTTTTTTATATGATGAGGGCCCAGTCCTAACAAATTTACTCATGAATATCTTCTCATTTTTTTTAAGGTTCCTACATTAAACTGCCATAAGTATAAATAACTGTGACATAATCATAAAGTGTATCAGTACGCTCCTTCGATTAATACATATACACTTTGCTCATACACTTCTTGCTCATTGAGTAGCATTTGCAACTGATATTATTTCCTTCGCCTTTGAAAGCAGATGGTGCACCAAGCATTATTGTAATCAGGCTGCAGACACTTTTTATGTTTAGTCATAATGAGCGGAACACTCTTTCTCGAATGCTAAAGGTTTCAATGCCTTAAAACTCTTCATCACGCACGAATCATTACATATTCAAAAACACATGACTTGGTCGTTGGCATTTGCTGCACAGACACTATTTAGGCACGCTGATAATTGAGTTCCTTGACATATATTCAAGACTATTATTCTCCTCAAAATATTTCCACTACAAAATATTTATTCGTGAAAAATCCTTCGAAAACTGAAGTGACAAATTCCAGGAGAAATGTCTTGCAGCTCGGTGTGATTGATGTCAGGGCCTGGAGGTGGAGAAACACTAGGAACTGAGCCCTAGTCTGTGACAGGCAGCAAAAACAGCGAATGTTTTACAGTACCACTTGAATCAAACCAGGGTTAATGGGCGATAGACGAACACGTTACCCCTAGGCTACCTAAGGGTGAATTTAGTGAGAAGGGGGCAATAGCCCCCCCCCCTATCAGGGTTAAATAGGAAAACATAAAGACAACCAAGAATATTTTATGTATTGTTTGTTACGACTGTAATAAATAAAAGTCTTACACAGGCGTCCAAAGTCTCTAAGTCTTGGAGAAATGCTATCCAGACGTTTTTCCACGAATCTATAAGCTTTTCATTCTTCAAAATATGTTTTCAGAAAGTGTTGCTTCATCAGAATGTAGGTTTTTTTTATCGTTGTTGAAGCGCCTTCAAACTTGGCTTCGAACGCGGATGACAGAAGAGACTTTTAATGCACACCCACAGAGACATTCATATTGATGTAAATAAAGTGATTGACAAATTTTCAAAGAAACCAAGATGGCTCGACTTTGCACTATAAACTTCAAGTTTTTTAAAAAGTTGCTTGTTATAAAAAAAGTAAAATAATTACAATGTTTTTGTAATTTAAACTTGTTCTATTAATTACATTGTAAATTATCGTTTTCGTTATTGTATATGTCTCCTTTACTAGGTTATCTGTCTGTCATACTCGACTATAGTCTGCCCTAAACCATATAGTTTAATTAAAGAAAAGCCCAGCTTTAATTCATTGTCTTAAATTAAATATTTTGGTGAGTATAAAGGAAGGCTAGTAATATAACAACATTTACCTAAACTATTTAACAGTCCAAAACTAAGCATTTTCACAGTGAAGGCCCCTGAAACCACTCTCCCCATAATAACATCCTGGATCCACCCTTGAGGCTACCTACACAAACAACGGAGCATAAAAACGCACAAGTTGTCCACTGCAACGAATAAGAGCTCGCTTACAACCAAGGCAATTAAAATAAATAATCAGTCTTGTTAAACTTCTTTACAGCGATGACGAAGGTGGTTTAGTCATGCTGCTTCCAAAACGATTGTAAACGACCGATTAAACATTTTAATTGTGACAGCTTTACACTGATTTTATTTAGATAAAAATGAAGTTAGGAACAATGACTTACGTCTGCCGTGTGAAGTGGTTTGGCGTGAGTGCTTCTCAGAACTTCGTTTTTCGAGGTGTAGTTTTTGTGCATCCCATTTGCAGCGCATTTGGTTAAAGGCTGTATTGCGGGTGTTCCCAAATTGATCTCCGGTCCACTGGTGCTAATCGGTGGCTTAATTTTCAAAGTCCCACACGTCAGCATCGAAAATTGTTCAGGGGTGAGGACAAAGGAGTTACATGTACCTAAAAAATGAAAAATAAATATTGGTTCAACGTTAACCACATTTAGATAACAATCGGCTTGCGAAGACTCATTATTGGCCTTTAAGGTAGATAAAATCATTTATTCTCATGAATTATTATTATTCCCTTCTCCACAGAGAGGTATGACCACTGTTTTCAGGTTTCTACAGGGCTAGATTCAACTCTTAGTAAGCCTGGAGGTACATAAATGCATTGTAGTTCAGAGTTCACATGAAACTGCCTGTCAAGTAACGTATAACCCACAGTAATCGTGATATCTAAAATAAACAATTCCCATTCTGTGGTATCAGTCTTGTTCTTTTGAGTTATACATTTGTTCTCATTCATGAAATGAAAATGGGAGTCATCACTATTTCAACTGATAAAGATATAACCACACTCATTTATGACTGGTTCGCATTATAACATTCGCAAGATTTGCATACAAATACCAGTTTATTTGAATCTTATTGGCTCCTACAGAGAGCTCTCTGATTGGTTTGTTTCGTGGCTCACTAACAAACTATATAGGTTCATGAAACCTGAATGAAATTGTTTGTGTTATTCATGTTGTAAGTATCGTTTGCTTAAATATATTTTTTCAATCCAATGTTTTATACCGTGTTTTACATGTAAGAACAATTGTCATAATTTCTTTAACAATTTCCATTCTCTAAATGGAAATAAGGATGAAAATGTTACACCTTACAATTTTATTTTTTTAATGGCACAATTGGCAGCTAAGGTCATGCAATGCCATTACCTACAGTTTTCCCAGGAATATGGGGACTTCCACTGTCTAGGGAACCAAACCAGGAACCACATTGTGCAGAGAAATGGCACACATTCGATGGCACCATATAATTGTAACCTAGTTAACAGTGCGATCAATGAACGTGTTACCACTATAGGTCTGGCGTTTAGTACTTTAAACGAATAAGTCAGAATTCTTGTTCACTTCAACGATGCTCATTTTCACTCACAACATACTTTTAACTGGCTTCTCAAGTTTAGGACTAACATAAGCATTTACACATCATCTGGATTCAAACACAGGTTTGATGACATGACTAGGGCCGCCCTTCAGCAGGGGTGAGCACGATCCATGCCCTGTGCTTCTTGGGGCCATACAAAGCGTAATTCTTAAATTGAAAAATTTTGTAATATTGAAAATTTCCACAAAAAATTTTTTGTTTTGGCTCTCGCATTTTGTGCTATCTAGTGCTCATACACTATTCCATATTTTTTTCGCTTTCTTACTTATATATGTATCAGCCATCGAAATATGCTTTTCCTTGGGCCTGACATTTGGTAAGGACAACCCTGGATATGATAGTACATTTAGTTCTTCCGGGAGCAGCACAAAGCATGCTATGGTACACTGGTAATGCCATTAACACAAAATAACAATGGAAGCCAATGTTGATGATAATGCCAAGCAGCTATTCTACACAGGTGAATATAACATGGATATGATCTTAGGTGGTTAGTGTGTGGGATATCATACACAATCATTTGCAGTATTTTAAATTCTCTATTTTTTGCAGCAGTTAATTCACAGCTGCATTATATGCTTATCTATGGCAACAATATCTAATGCCAAGTCGGTACACAAATGTCGTTCGGGTGGCGAAAAAAAAAACGTAAATAGCAGGACACAGCCACTAAAACCAATATTATTGAATTATCTTAACCCTGTGATGACAGAGTGGCAACAAATTTGGCGATTATGTTCCTGAGTTTGATTTGAGTAGATACCCAGCATTTGTTGATTTTTGCTACAGACCTGTAGTCCGAGGTTCGACTTATCAGGTTGTAGTTCTCGAACTTTTTATCCGCAAGACACTTTTCTTGCCAAGACCATGCCTAACAACCAAACTCCCTTATGAATATTATTTAAGGAGAAACCCCAAAGGACTTACTTATCACTGCTTGAACATAAAAATAAGCAATAGAAATCAGTGTACAAAGGTACGCAAAACTTTTCTATAGTTGTGGGGTACTGGCTACAGTTAGCTAATTCTATCCAAGGGTTCGTTATAAGCGAAAATTAATAGATTACAGACTTCCTTGAAAATTTTGCAGCATTTTAAAAATTTCTTACAGAGCCCTAGAAAACCCTGAACACACTTATAAGAAACATAGCCCTAGATAAAAGTGGCTTGGATTTCTCTGAAAGCTACAGATTATGATGTCGCACGATTCTAGAATTTATGCTATAAAACATGAAATATCACACTATGGCTACTATGTGACATTTCTAAAAAAAAAAGACAGTTTTATTAATATTACATATAAAAATGAATCGTGATAGTCAATACTATATTCTATGCAATAGTATTGTCAAACAATTTTGTGCATTTGAAAGTACTTTACTTTGCAATATAGGCTTCATGAATCAACTTTTGATTTTTTCAAGAGCCTTTTCAAATGCCACAATTAAAATTCAATCACTATAATACGAACATAATAGCAATTAGAATTTAAATATTCATATCATACTGATTAAAGAACTCAAACTAAAACATTTGAGATTGCCTCTTGAAAAAGTCAACAATCGATTCACGAAATGTATAGTTAAAATTTTTATATTAACAATACAAAAAATATTGTGAACAGCATAAAGCCAACCTAATGCTTAATACCATTTTTAGGCGATGTTATATCCTTAATTAGTGGCTTTGGTTGGATTTTAATTTCATTTCTGTGACTTTGTTGTTGCGACACATACGAAATATTTTTGGATTCTCCTTGCTGAACATAGGAAGAGGGCCACGACGAAACTGGAATAAAGACAGAATTTTCGGAAGTTGCGGGAGAACTCGTTCGATCTTCACAGGCATTTGGAGGTGTTCGAGGAGGAGTGTTACAAATGACGACTTCTGTCTGGTAGTCTAAGGGGTTTGAAGAATTCTTAGCTACAGGCACATCCACCTGGAAATGAAAATGTATTCTATAAAAATTTATAGTGGATTAAAACATGAAAATGAAATTCTCAATATTATAACTGGTATTTGTATGGAACTTATGACATTACATTTAAAATATCAAGATGGAATCGATAACTTAAAAGGACACCTTAAATATGACTAAACTTGCTGGGATTTAAGCAGTGGATAAAAAATAATCAAAAATAGTTTTAGTACCCTAAGGCTCAAAACTGTATTTAGCTATCAAACCACAATGGCTCAATACACAGACAAGGCGTCTACTAAAAATAAGAAACCCAGTTCCTTGACCTTTTTTTTTAATATTTTTGTACATTCCTTGACCTTGAAAAAAGTTTCTCAACCTTCTTTTTTTACAATCAATAAAATGGCCGTATACAAAATAGCTGAAAATCCCTAACTATTGCCACAGTATGACAAAAAATACCTGGAAATCACTAGAACATGTCAAGTATTGATAAAAATAGTTGAAAATAACTAAATTAGAAAAAAATCATTAAAATACCGTACAAAAATTACAAGTCAATACATGCGTAAAATTTAAACAGACTGGCATAACCGCGACCTACAACATCAATTTAGTGACCTTTTTCCTATTTCTTGACTTTTCCTTGATTTGCGTGATTTTCGTGACCTGGTAGACACCCTGACAGAACACGCACATTGTGGTTCACACAATGGCAAAAAGTGATTTTTTTTTTTTTTCACTCATGCAAATCTAGACTGTGTAATTAACTGGTTCTGTGGATTCTGACATTTAAATAAACCAAAGTTCCATAAATTTAGCCACCAAACTATTTCTGTGAATTTTGCCAGCCATGTGAATCAAAGATGAGAGCATGGGTAAGAAAAATACTCGGGGGACAAAATTCGGAACAGCTAATGAAAACAGTACAGAGAATTGACAAGAACAGGAAAATACACCATCTACATGGAGACCATGAGCTTATGAAAAAATGAAAAAGAAGACTTAGATGGTTTGGAAATGTAGAAAGAATGGAAGCATTTAGGGTGGTTAAGAAGACAATGAGAACCAATCCAGTACGAAGAAGAAAAGTGGGTCATCCTAGGAAAAAGGTGGCTAGACAGATTTCTTTGCTGAGTTTTGCGGCGCGAGGGCAGCAAAGATCATGCTGTATTGGGACCTACAGTTTTCTGAGGAATCTGAACCTCTTAAAGCCTCGAGAATCAAACCTTAGACTATGGTGAGTAGTTAGTCGGTATGTGTCCTTTTTTCTGGCACAGCAGGTGAGGGGGTGGACTGTTTGTTTGTGGTTTTACGGCTCAAAGACTACAATGGTCATGCTGCGCCGGGATCTACTGTTTTCCGAGGAATTTGAACCTCTTAAGACCTAGGGAAGAAAACCCCGGACTAGAGTGAGCAGTGCGATCTTCACGAGATCTCTGAGTAAGCGTTCTTCATGCATTGTTGGGAGTTGAACTTGGATTAATGGCGAACTAGGCGAACATGTTACCACACTGTGCCATTGCAGGGACGAAGGGGGTGGAACCTGGGATACCAGCATGTTAGCACTACAGGGCCATGGCTTGATGGGGTGAGGATGATCTAAGACGAACGTAAATATGAGAATGACGAAGAAAAGCCTTAGAGCAAGGAGAATGTGCAACAGTCATCATGGAGGCACACATTCTTCAGGTACTGTAGAGCCGACGGAAGAAGAATGAGAACCAAAGCTGTGAACTATTGCCATTTGTTATTCCTGCAAATTTAGTCAACATATGACACATTAATAATGTTACATAGAAAACCATTTTAAATCATCGGATTAAAAATATATGTAGGTAATTAAATGAAGTAATATACCTCATTTGACCAAATAGATTCGGATGAAGACATATTAGATGATTCTGGGGATAAAGGTTCCATCTTAATATCCAGAAGATAAGAACTGTCATCAGTTAGAAAGTTCAAAATAGATGTGTCGATCACATCATTTTTGAAATTGTCAGGATTTTCCTGAGTAATATCCTTTAAAACCTAGGAAAAATAAAACATTTAAAAATGATTAAGGAAAGTTCAGTGTCAAATTGGTCAGAATCTTTACCTTAATTTTTTGGAACTACTTGTTTAATTTTGAAAAATTTACATATCATTGTTTATCTATATGTAAATACAGTAGAACCTCCATATAACGAAATGGACGGTTCCATAAAAAAAAATTCGTTATATAGAAAATTCGCTATGTGGAAACGATGTATTCATGAACCAGGGTATTACAATATGATACCACAATTAAAATCCCATTTTTCAGTAAACGACTGTTTCCCATAAATAACATTCAACCATTTAAAAATAGATGTTTTTAAGTGTGCACATTGTATTCCCATGGTCCTAGGGAACTTAATGTCGCTGATGTGACCATTTGGTTTTCTGTTTCGGTCGTTAAAAGTTTCATTATGCAGAAACACTTTCATATGTAACGACCATGGGGATTTACCAAAACTTCGCTATATAGAGAATTTCGCTATACGGAAATTTGTCACATGGGGGTTTTACTATACACATCAAGTATGTGCACTTGCTCTTACCATCCAACAATATGTAACATCCTGACCATATCACCTATGGGACATGTAGTATTGCATAAATAAATAATTCTGACAAAAAAATTGTGAAATACATTTTGATGTGTATGTAAATACGTTAAGCGTATTGAAAAAAAAACAAATAAAAATGTCACTCTAGTGGTCTTTGAAAAATTTGGCTGCTTCTGACACCATTCAATTAAAAAAACTAATTCAATGCTTATATATACATCAAAATATGTTTTACTGTGTTTAATCTAAATCAGGTAAGCAAATTATTGGGAAAAAAAAAAAGGCAAAACCAATGAAAATTTCAGAGATCAATAAAATCATCATTTTAACTTTTATTTTTTAATAGAAAACGATGTGTAATTGCTTGTAAAGATAAATGTACAAAGTTCTATCAAAATCAAATGAGTAGTTTTCACGAAAATTTGAGTTAAAGATACTGCCCAATTTCATCTTCAATTTCTCTTAAATACAAATACAGGCATTCCTTGTTTTATGTAACCTAACTGTATGCGTTTTCTCAACAATGCGATTTAAAATAAATCAAAATGCCAAAATTTCCATTTCGGTGGCCATTTACGCAGTTTTTCTTGGAACCCATCTCACCCATGATAAAATGAACTCACATTATGTGTATTTGCGTTAAGCGATTATTTCTTGGAACCAATTAGTAGCGTGAGTCAAAGAATACTCATACACCAAAAATTATTACATAGGTGTACAGATAAAGATTAAATCTCAGTTTATGGTGCTTTGGCCAAATTGTGGACAACTGGTGATAAATGTATTTGCATAGAATCCATATACAGTCCTACCTTGTTAATTCCAACTACTTCCTGAATCCTCGTCGAATTGAATACGAATTCCTGTGCTTTCAGTTCTTTTGACATGAACTGATAACCACACAATAGCCTCTTTTGAAATTTCCTCTGCTTAACACAAAAGAAAGGTGCTTTTTTCTAAGTTTCTAGGTACATTTTTTCAGGTCTTATTCTTTTTTCTAAATAAAATTCCAGAGAAGGACAAAACATTTATCTTTTAAAGTGAGTATCTTTCGTTCTAATAGCCCTAGAGCAGTATTTTTATTTTTATCATTCTCAAATTCACACTACGAGAAAGTCAAAAGCAAGTTTGTTCCGGTGTATATTTTATGCAGAAAAGTTTTTTTTTGTTGTTGAATTTCTTTGACATTTAAACTTAAGTTCAAAAATGAATTGCAAAGCACAAAATTTTTGGGATTTAGAAAAAAAAAAAAAAGCTAGACGTTCTAATCAATGTAGATCATGTAAAATTGAAGAGAACAGAAATTGCTGAGATATTTATGATTGCAATAATTACTTTATTGACAATTTTCAAAAATGAAAGCTGCTTGTGTAGTTGATTAGTTTGAGCACATATAGTAAGCCAAGGATTTTTTGAATAAAATCTACCCTAAATAACATGGACTTTTAAGATATGTACATAAACACTTATATACAATATGTATATGTCACAAATATGTATATAGTTTGATATTTAAGTCGCAAGCTTATATATATATATATGTACATTTCATTTTCAAACTTTATGTTTTACAGAACGATACTCCCACTACAGGAATTAATATAATTGAAGCGAGATGATGTCATCCAACAAATAAACACACAAAAAACGTTGTGACATTATAATCAACGGTTTTATCCAACCATGAATTATATCTATAATGGGGATAATTAAAGGCAGCGGAAGTTGCTTTTGTCTTGGAGACTCCAGAGATTATCCACAACCTCCTATGAATCAGAGCAGCATTAGAATTCGATATTAATGTATAAAAGCAAGAAACTTCCTTGACCAAGAAAATTAGAAACATAAGGTCAAGGGTTAGTGCAGTATATAGTGAAAGTGTGCGTAGTATGGTGTGCGTAGAATAAGTGTATGTATTGGGCCCTAACATCAATTATACCGGGAAGCACGAGATTCTTCTGGAATTTTTCATTTTAGTTTTCTAAGCAGCTTTTATGAATAAATATTTTATCGTGAAAATATTCTGAGAAGAATTATAGTCAAGAATGCGTCGCAAAGCTCAGATACAGAAAGCTTAAATAACATCTCTGCAGCAACTGTCGATGTTTTTTTAAAATTATGTAAACCATGTTTTTTTTAAATATATAAGTATTCATGGATGACTGAGAGTTTAAAGACATAAAAATCTTTTAGAATTCAAGGATGGGTGTACCGCTCATTATGAACTGTCATAAAAAGTGCTTGCAAACCAATTATAATAATGTGTGATGCATCCTCTGTTTTTAAAACTGCATGAAATAATATTTACGTTGAAAATGCCAGTGATCACTCAGCAAGGAAGCGTACCCCATAAAAAGTGTGAATTAATTAATAAAAGGAGTGTACTGATAATCTTCATGATTATGCCATAATTAATTATTCATATTTATAGTTTAATGCACGAACTTAAAAAAAAAATGGAAGGTATTTATGAGGGAATTTGTCGAGATCAGGCCTTCATCTTATAAAAATGAATGTACCAGGCCATGGCCTCAAAAAGGTTGAGAAACACTAGCTTGGGAACCAAATCCCGGTCTATAGTAGACAGAAAAACGGCCTACATTTTATGGCATTATTTGAAATAAAACCAAAGTCAACAGCAGGATAGATGCAAATATATTGCTGTTATGTGGGGGGGAGAGAAGAATTATTTTAAAAACAAAGGACAATTTAAACACACTTTCATTACAACTCTTGAAATACGAGATTACTATGTAATGCATTAATTT
>QLNU02015270.1:16504574-16531133 GCA_006491805.2 Dysdera silvatica
AGTTTTATGGTGTAACGACAGAAAGGCTCACACTGGGTTGGTATCTATGCAGCCCCTGATTGAGGAGGCCCAGAGAAAGGAGAAAGAGAGCGTTGTTTCCTGTCCTCATTCGTCTAGCGGTCCAAGACACTCCGGGCTAAACGGAGGGACCCTGGTTCGAATCCAGGATGGGGAAAGCGTCTCTTTTTCTCCAAAATTACACAAGCTCTAGTTTGAGCTGTAATTAATACGTGGGTGGCAGAAATTATTGTATATTTTAAGCATGTTTACAGACTTACAACAAACCCCAATATAAGTAACAACAAATAATATAGCTGAACTATATTCTTGAATATGAAAAAGTAGCTATACATGCATGGTTTAGATATAACCAAGTGAATGGGAGATATGAGCAAATGGTACTTTCTGTATACAGGGTGTCCCTGAATTCATAGCTAACACGTTAAGGGGTTGTAGGAGACATCAGATAAACCACATTGGCCCCGAAATCCCCATTTCTGCAGAGAACCTGATTTGGCTGTAGAGTGGAACTATTATTTAAATCCACATCGTTACTACATAGGTAATTACATGAACAAAAATATTGATAATTCCCTTCCCTGGACCTGAGTAGTGCTAGAATTTAGTCACCAAACGTATGGAAAATGATTCTTTTACCATACTGGAGGCAACTGGGAATTGTCAAGCATGTGTAATAGGTGAAGGAGAACAAAAGAAACAACTTTGGTCCAGTGAACCAATGTCCGAAAATGAGCCGTTCTGGAACTATAGGGCTGCTATTATTTACGTCCACATTAGTCGATCATGTAACAAAATTTGAAAAATTTGCCATTCTAGCCTAGAACCATATTGGGAAAGGTTCCAGTACTTACCATGGTCCAAAACAACTTATGGCCAAATTTAGGCAATTCGGCCCAAATGTGAGCCTCACATTTGAGCCATTAAATCCGCAATTGCATAAATTTGGCCATGGGAAGTTGTTTTGGACCATAGTAAGTAGTGAAACCTTTTCCAATATGGTTTTAGGCTAAAACGGCAAATTTTCCAAATTTTGTTACATGATGAACTAATGTGGATGCAAATAATAACATCCCTGTAGTTCCAGAACGGCTCATTTTCGGACACTGGTTCACTCTGCCAAAGTTGTTTCTTTTGATCTCTTTCACCTATTACACATGCTTAACACTTCCCAGCAAATCCTAATTGCCTCCAGTATGGTAAAACAATCGTTTTCCATACCTTTTGATGACTAAATTGCAACACTACTCAGGACCAGGGAAAGGAATTTTCGATTTTTTTGTTTCTGCTGCATTATTAGGTCAATCGTATAAATCGTGTCTCAAAAAATATTTTTTTGTTTATGTAACTGCCTATGTAGCAATGATGTGGATGTAAATACTAGTTCCACTCAGCTGCCAAATCGGGTTCTCTGCGGAAATGGGGATTTTGGCCAATATGGTATATCTGACGTTCCCTATAACCCATTAACGTCTGGGCCATGAATTAAGGGACACCCTGTATAACTTGCATGTATAGAATTGACCTATTTCCTCACATAAAGTAATTTTATAAAGTAATATTGGAAATATGATTTTATACATAGTCATCAGTAGAGGGGTTAAGAACGTTTTGCTGCCCCCTAGAAAAGTAAAAATCAAATACATCAATGTGCAGAGTTCTGGGGTGTGGGCTACGGTTTCCATAGAATTTAAGGCTAGCTACCTCAAAATGTGCATCTGTTGCAGTTCTTTGTTCTTAATACACACATAATTAAGCATATAAGCATTGGTGTGACAAGCTTAAAGATCTAGGGAAGATATAGCTGCACTTAAATTTTCCATGCATAAAATTTGTTTTTCCTAGTAAAGGCTAAATTTTTTACAGGGCGCTAAATAATCTTTAGACCCCCTCCTTCCTAGTTATGCCAATGCATATCATTATCTTCTAATAAAAGAAAAAACTACAAAATGAAATAGTACATTTCAATATTGAACAAAATTTCATGGACATCACATTTGCAGATGTTGATTTATTATATTGTTCTAAATATGGAAGACACCCTTTCCAAATCATTACTCGGGGAAACTGCATATTACTTCCCTGTCAAGGCGATTCAAATGTGGCCAAAACTCATGCTATACTCTTAAAATAGGTCCATGATTTCTGCGAACTATATATGTGTGCGAGCTTATCACAGTATCTGTACAGCATCCGTGGTTTTTTGGAACATTGCCAGAAAGATTGCTGTAGTTGAATTCTGTACAAAATTCTCTACCTGCATCACAGAAAAGTTAGTGGGGAGACCCCCTCCCCTCCACACTTCAGCCTTTCGCAGCCCATTTGGATAGTCTTCGAGTACTCTTGAATAATTGAAATGTTGAATCAGTGGTTTTTACCGATAATGTCTCAAAGCATAGTGAAGAATTTTATGGAGCGTAGTTCCACCCCTTTTATGTGCATGTTTGTTCAGAAGCTTCTGGATAAAGTACGCCTGGGGCTATTTTCTTGTTGGGCAGGAAAGGTTTCGGGTGTCTGTCGTGTACTACAGTGACACCATTTTTACTCATATTTTGCAGAATCATGTGGAGGAGACGACATGTGGACAAGCCGGAAAAACACGTTCCCAGCATTTCTAATGGCATAAAAAGCATATTCCCTCCCCATACCACCAACATGTAGGTAGGTATCTTAAGAAACAATTTTTAAAAATTCAGACCAGACTCGCAGATTATTACCGATGATGTCATAACATAGTTTCAAACCCCAAAAGAAAGTTGATACTATTGGCAACAGAAGCAAAGAAGTAATATGCACTGTGACCCATTACTCCTTCAGCATGTAAGACAATACTGATTTCCTATTTGTCTGCATTGGAATTGCTACTATCCTATTTCTCTTAAGTTTCCATAAAAATCACAATTGTTGTCACCAATATAATAGTTTTCATGCTTAAAATCAATATTATCCATCTGCATTAGTTTCCACACAACTTCCTCATTGAATCATAACGAGAATTGCTTCAAAAGATAGATTAATCATAATGAATGAAATTTTGACCACACATTATAATGTGTGAAATTTGAAGGGGGTGGGAGATAACCTCAATATTATGCTAATCTGATTTTAGACCAAATCAATTTGAATTTGCAGAATTTATTGAACCTTTTTTTTTTCATGATCTCTTAATTTCATCTTCTTCAATTCAAATCAAGATGACAATTTTTAGTTTCAACCTGATGGGCTTTGATCTAGTACAAAAAGGAAACAAACGAGATCATCCATCCTTCCAAACTATTTGCGATTGGTATTGTCCAAATTTACATTATATATTTATGTTTAAAAATAAACTGTTTTATAATTGTTACAGAAAATTATGTGTACACCTTAAAATAAGGAATGTTGTAAGTTCACACATTTGTATTAATACTTTTTAATTTCTAAAGTTTTGAATTAAGATCTGCAATAGTACAACCATCAAAGAATAAAAGAAATAGAGAAAAAATTTTACAGCAAAGATATGGGCATTATTAAATTTATAAAAAAGAATACAGTTGATTTAAGATGTTGTTGGATTGCAACAACGATGGTTTTAAGAGAAATGAAGGGGCGGCGGTTATATCGTTCCCAAAAATGTTAAAGTGGACAAGACCTTTAATAAAATTTCACCGCAACATGTAAGCGAGTTTTGCGGTTTAGCGTTCTACTCATTGATGTTTGGTGCAGTATAGCCTAGATGCTCTTGCGCCATAAAAAAATCCAAATAAACAAACAAACTCATTGATGCAATTAGGGGGAGCTACAGGTGTAGTTTTGCATTCCCTACAAAAAAGTTAACACCCCTTTCCTCTTGAAAAACAAAAATTAAAAAGCTGTTTGTCTGGAGAATTCGGGTGGGGGCTACAGCCGCTTTCTAGACCTATAGTAACGCCAATAGTTTTACTACATATATATCGCACATAAACAACAAAAGCTTTGCATATCTTCATCTGTTAAGTTGTCTTCCAGAAATCTCTTGTCAATTTCATTTAAAGGCATCATTTTCACAGCCATTTTAGGGTAATTAAAAGACCCAACGCTTTCGCATCACACCGTAAGAAAACACGCTGGAGGAAAGTAAACAGAAGAAGAAGAATACACCATTAAATGTAAGCGAAAGTCGCCACGCGACCCCTCAGGCAAAATTAGAAACAGCGGAAAACCAACCCAAAATAATTTTTTCGCAGTTTTATTTCAGAAATTTAACACTTCCTGTATAAATAAAATTTTCTGTGAATTTGTGGAATCTTGTTTTTTGCATTATCATCCATAATATATAATCGAGTTAATTTTTTGCTAATTTTAGGTAAATCATCCTAAATGTTACCTTACGCTTCTGTTTCAATAGTGTTTATATCTACGTTTTACCTTAATTTTTAGCTTAAAACTTAAAAATTAATTTATAGCAGATATTTTCTAGCAGTTTTAAATTCTGGGGATACAGGAACGGGCGTAAAGGCCAACTTTCCCATCCTTTTTCGTTTTGCACACGTCAACCAAGATAATGTGACTGCGTTGTTGTATCCTCTTCAGTTATTAAAGTCCTCAAAGACAGGACGAATACGCTGAATATAACAGCGATGAGAAGTCACCCCAAACAAACAAACTTCGTTTATATTTGATATATCACTGCTTTTACATTTGAACAAAGGTAAAAGTAGAAAGATAAAGAAAAAAAAAAAGACAGGAAGAAAATTAAGGATAGCGCCTTAAGTATAATATGTTTAAATTAAACTTATTTAAGACAGGACGAATACGCTGAATATAACAGCGATGAGAAGTCACCCCAAACAAACAAACTTCGTTTATATTTGATATATCACTGCTTTTACATTTGAACAAAGGTAAAAGTAGAAAGATAAAGAAAAAAAAAAAGACAGGAAGAAAATTAAGGATAGCGCCTTAAGTATAATATGTTTAAATTAAACTTATTTTCACATAATTTTCAAACTGTTTTAAAAGATATTAGGCGTGTTGATATTCCTGATTCAACTACAAGTAATCTAAGCCCAATTTTACATTTGATATCACGGTGCGAACGTATGTTTTTCACTCAAAAGCGATCTTCTGGTAATATTCCGTTTTTTTAATTAAAGTTTGATAAAACAATTTGGTGCTAGTACAGAATTCGTCCCACAGTGCTTTTTAGTGGGAAGTGTTTCCAACATGCATGGCAACAGTGTCACTGACTTTCTGCCATGTTGTTTACGTCATGTTACAAGGCTGCACCTCGTCCCCTTCTCTCCTCTTCCTCTCCTAATCCTCTCTGCCCCTTTATCCTCCTCATCCCCTTCCTTGATTCAGCGTAAAAAAAAAGGAGGGGCCATAGTACAAAACACGTACCCTAGTCCAACACACATGCCAACAGTGACTCACTTGCCGCCATGTTGTTTACATCACCTTAACTGCATGGACCTCTTGATTCTTTTCATAAAAAAAGGACTTGCCTTTATTGCTGTTTTTCATCTGATGTGTGCGGTTTTAATGTGCTTATAAATGCGGGAAACAAATTTTCTGGTTTATTTGGATGCTGGCGTATTCAAGTTCCGCCCTTGAACAGTTCCTCCCTACTATGCCTTCTCGCCCTCTCTCTCTCCCCTCACGGCCATTACATCCCAACCTACATCTCCTTCATGACCACCTCCCCTCCCCTACTTTGCAGCCACTACAACCCCATCTACACCCTCTTCCTGGCCTCTATGATCCTTTCCTCCTCCACCTCCCCACTTCCATGCCTCCTGGGACCTGTTCACTTCCCTCCTGACCTATCATACTTTTTGGAATCGGTACTGGAAAGTGTCATTCAAACGAGGCCTAACCTACGATTTCTTCTTACACTTATATCCGGACAAAAATAATCCTTTTTTTGTAACCCACTCCAGCACATTTCTTTTCTCTTTCAACCGAAATTCCACACAAAAATATGTCAACCGTTCACACATACAATTTCCTCCAACGAACACATGAAAATGCCCTTGCAGGTCCAGATGCCCGTATGTGTGGCGTCACACAGTGCATAACGTCATAAGCCCATTTCCAACTACTTTTGACTCTTTTCAAGAGGAAAAAAGCATTAGGGTATGTGTTCTGTACTGTCACCAAAGGTGGTACTAACCTTCATTCATTTACTTGGTTGGATGTATGTAGTGGGAATATTGTTTTTATGGCGTTCCTTGTCGTCGCCTTGTATATCCACAAATACGTCACAGACGACACATCAATCGTACTTTTCTTTTCACTGAACCAAGTACTCTTTCGCATCAACCTAGCTGTATCGTGCACATTTTTACCTCTTCCTATACTTATTGCAGCTTTTATATATCAGGCAATAGTACAGCTCCGTATTTGTATCCCCGCTAATATAATAATTTTATTATGAATTAGTACTTTTATAAATAAATCAGTACTTACCTGAATCACAGAAACTGAACTGTGGGACCCTCCCCACCCCCGCTCGTTGCTTTAAGACTTATGCCATTTCGATCACATTCGATGTGCACTGCTTGAATCAGTATATGTCGAATATTTAGATTATGAACTTGTACTTTTGTAAATATATCAGTACTTACCTAAATCACAGAGATCGAAGACCCCCCCACTACTCATTACTTTGCAACTCATATGGTTTCGATCATATTCGATGTGCGCTATCCGAATCAGTATCTTCTTCATGCACAATATATTTAAATAAAATAAAAAGCCTTAAATAGCTTCAGCGAAAATGCAACACCATGCTAATATAAGAATACTTGGCAAAATTTTGGCAACATTTTCACCAAAATTACCCACTATCTTGGCGATATATTTCGGACGTTGCGATAATACGGAAGAACCAATTATTCTTACATTTTAGAGTCCTATTAATAATTCTCTAAATCTCTATAAATGAAACTTATCAAATGTTTCTGTAAACAACTTCTTACTTTTTATGTTTACATCTCTTGGAGAAAATCCTCTAATATAAGTTATGCTTTTCTCTCTCTCTTTCATTTCTGGTATATGTATCAGAATTAAAAATTTTCTATATGATGTCAAAGAATTCATTCAATTGTATACAGGGCAATTTGGACATCCCTCTACAAACTTAATGCTAAAATGAACCATTTTTGTCAATGAATGTTCGTTTGCATTCAGATAGAATTTATTTAGGTTTTTGCGGCAATAGAATGCATATCTGTGCAGTAGCACTTCTATTTTCAGTGGTAGCTTCATATCCAAGACGCATGTCATCCATTTCAGCATTCATGAAATCTCCCATGATGCACATAAGTAGTACACCACATGTACACTGCCAGTGGAAATAAAACAATAGCTGTACAGATATACATCCTCACGAAAGCCTAGCTAAATGCCGCATAAGTGGTATACATTCTATGACATTTACATTACATGGACTACATACATTAATAAAAAAGATTTGCCTTAAATAAAGTTTGTACAGACAATTTCGAATTACCCTGTATAACTCAACGACTATTCAAAATATTTAATTCATGTTACTGGCTAAATAAGCTATTATTATTTAATGTGTTATTTTTTCACGTCCTATGGAAATAATTTATGAAACAAGTAAAGAAGACCATGGGAAAACTGCACACTAATCTCACCCTGCTAAGCTTGCCACTAATACTCGTGCCGCACACTTAAAATTGGTTCGAGAATTTTTTGCATGGTCCATCTGCGCATCATTCTATCATGGCTTATCCATTGGAACATTGGTGAAGTGAGCATCCGCGATGTTTGAATAATGTTTCTAGATTTTTTTGGACCCAGTAATTTTCCGTAATAAGTAGAAACCTACTAGTCAGGGTGCCCCCATACTTGCCTAAAAAAACCATGAGATAAAGAAGGCGCTGCAACAAGTGATATAGGAAAAGCATACAATAGTGTAAATGTGAATCAACAATGGCAGCATCCAGAATGGAAGTTGGGGTAACCAGAAAGGAAGTCAGCGCCTTTAACGACATTGGTGTGGGATTAATATTTAGTTACGCCAAAGATCATATATGATTACTTTAATTTTCTAACAGTAAAAATATGCTTTGAATGAAATTGTTAGTTGAAACGAAGAAAGAAATATGTTTATATAAGTGAACCCTTCTATGTTGCAATGGTAAAGCATTTGTCTATCACGCCGTTATCATTGGCTTGACTCTTAGTGGTGCCAAAAAAATAACACTTATTAGTTAATTGCTCACTGTAGTTCATGGGTTGGTTTCCTAGGCCTTAAGAGGTTCAGTTTCCTCGTAAAACTGTAGGTCGCAAAACATCATGCATAGTCATAGAGTTATACGCCCCCCCCCAATAATTTGAAATAAATTGCAATTTTACATATACTGTAATGTATAAATGTACATAATATGTGCTTGCCCCCCCCTTCCAATAATTTTGAAAACTCTACGCTGATGACAGTACGACTCTCACTGTCCTTGCACTGTTAAACTCACAAACTAGCAAATAATTATACGAGTGTAGGCAGAGAAGCCAAATGTCTTTGGTGAAGACTGTACTTCTCATCTTCAGAGTCATGTACATACTAGAATAAGCAATGATATTTACATCATTATGGCATCCCTGTTGTTTTAGCAATTACTTTTAGACTTACCAAGGATAGTTCAATACCTTGTAAGTTCGATTGCTTGCAAATATATTGTGGTTTGAAGATCACACGCAAATGTATTGTGCATACATGCATGAAGTTTCAATCTGTCTGGCAGTCATACTAAAATTGTTCGGCAAGTTTTATAAATCACAGTTATATGCAGCATCGTCATAACGCATTTGAGACCCGTTTACCACTAAATTGTAAATTTTCAAATTTTAGCAATTAAAAAAAAATTCTCCAATTTTGGGCCTAGATTCTATTAATCCTCTCGTTAAGACGTCCCTAATAATAGGACTGTCAGATCAGTGAATGACCATTTTATAAAATTCATTAAATCTGTAATACCTAAAAGGTGGGGCAGAATAGAATTAAAATTGTTTAGATATTTATTAAATGAATAAGTCATAAATCTGTAACTGTCTGATAGTATAAGTTTAACAAAAGTTGTTTATTTAACTGCTCCCTCAGCAATTGTCATCTGGCGGCCAATTTTGTCTGGTAGTCAGAATGCAGTACTTTCTGCATCCCTGGTATTGTGGTTCAAAAATCGCAAACAAGTATATTGTGGTTTAAATATCGTGTGCAAATGTATTGTGGTTTGAAAATCACATGCGAATATATTGTGTTTCTAAGATCACATATAAATATATTGTGGTTTGAAGATCATGTGCAAGTATGTTGTGATTTGAAGATCACATTCGAATGTATTATGATTTAAATGTCACATTTAAATGTATTGTGGTTTAAAGCTCAAATGCAAATTATTGTAGTTCAAAGCTCAAATCCAAATTGTTGTAGTTCAAAGCTCACTTTAAGTCATCAGTCCAGCTTCGCATAACCCTATGCATGTAAAAATTACAAATCATTACAGATATAATCTAAATCACAAATCTATGAATGAATGTTTCAACTAAAATGAATGTAAATGCAACTAAATCACAAATCTATGAATGACTGAGTTATAAACTGAGTTTTTTTTTGTTTTTTTTCATTTTCTAGAATCAGAATTGGTCTCTGGAGATGACATAGACATTGCTGAATGTCTTACTACAGCGCAAACTATTTTAGACATAACGTGGGAACATATTAATACTGGCTATTGGAAAGATGTCGACATATCTTGGCGATTTGTATACAGCTATGCATCACTCTTCAAAGTTCTGTGCTTAATACTAGAAGCAAAACATGATCCAAGAGTAAAGAAATATTTTAAATACATTCCTTTTATGCAAGATAATTTGATGTAATACTACACAGATAAGATTTTTAAGTACAAATCGAAGTTATAAGCATAAAAAATGCCTCCAATGTTGATTTCTACATATAAACATATTTTTTTTTACCTATGTAAAAATTAATGTTGATAATGTTGTGCCATAAAGCTCACAAACAAATCTGGAGTAGTAGTGGTGGTGGTGGCAGTGGGGGGGGTTACCATATGAATATGGTAAGGTTGGCTTTCTGCTGGCAGAAACTAGTTTTTGCCATGCCAGTGGCAGAAACTGGTTATTAACTGACAGAAAGTATGAGAAACTGGCAGAAACTAACTTAAAGGTATCATTTAGTAAATGAAAGATTACAAATATATATTTTATTACAATAATTTAGTATATTATAAAGCTTTATATTAATAATTTTAATAATTAAAATATTTTAAAATAATTAAAAAATACTAGAGTACATCAAAGATTTGTTACAAAAACCATCTTTCGCAGGCCATATTATTTAACTTATTATGCCTATTTCGCCTTATTTATATTCTCTACCTCATTAGACCTTTGGCTATAAAATAAAAAATAGCAACATTGACAGACTGGCAGTAAGAAAAAGCCTTAGTGGTTTATGACCAATCGAATAAGTTGTATTACAGTGAATGAACCACACTTTTTGTTTTTAAGTCTGTTGTAACAAATACTCAGCGACATAAGATGGAAAAGTCAGGTAGATTGCTCGGAATCATTCATAAAGAATCATCCATGTTACTTGCAAATCATGAAAATGATATGGATGATTATGTGTGTGTGTGTGCATGCATATATATATGTATATAAAGGAGCCGTTCAAGTCATAAATAATAAGATGATTAATAAAGATGTAAAAAGACTTGAGCATGTTGTACATGAATGGTTTGACAAACATGATGAAACCTTTTCTCTGCAGCAGTGGCTTCATCATTTCCCAGACCTCAATCCCAATAAGCATGTGTGACATGAGGTTGAAAAGAGGATTAGACAAATGCACCTGTTACCATGAAGTTTTAAGGACTGGGAAGATGTAGTTCATTGTATTTGGGCTGCTATTCCTCATAAGTTGTATTGAGGGCAAGCAATTAATGAAATTAAATAAATTAAGAGGCAAGTAATTAATACAAGCTATATTAGAGATCAAAAGGTAGCCCATCAAAGTACTAACCACATGTAGGGTCATAATGATTTAGCCACTCAGTGTCTATGGATCTAATGGATTTTTAAAAGCAGGTTGATCATATGTAGGCCTATATATATTTTATGTGCATTCTTTTCACTATCTTTTTTTTAATTTTCTTCTGGTGTTATGTTTTTTAGGAAATGGTTAAAGTTTGTGATATGGGGATATTAATGGGTGCTCCGATTCTGAATAACGTATTAAGCACAATAGCGACTGCGATTATGCCATTTAGTCAGAACCCAACTAGTTCTTCTGAATCAAGTCATAGGAAAGACGTAAGATTTAGCATTGCAGAAGTGTGTAAAATATAATGCAGTTTTGCAAATCCAGGGTCTTTCAATATGTTTTTTTTTTCCTTTCAGAGAAAAAAAATTAAATTCGATGAAGAAAATTCCGCAAAATTAAATAAAATAGTGAAAGAATATAGATGGCTCTCGACGAAAGAGTTTGAAACTTCCTTTGTTAAGCCTAAAAAACCTGTTCTCATACTAGATGCAATTCGCCAGTGGCCGGCATTTTCTTCTCGTAAATGGAGGTTTGTCCTAATGATAACATATGACAAATTAATATGCAATGTGAAAAAGAATACGGATATTTATGGGTCCAATGTCAAATCGAAACCATCACCAATGAGCGATTTGTAATTCATATGCGATCTAAGGCAGCGTGAATAATGTAAATGAAATAATAAGAAACGTAAGATTTATGGGTCAATTGTTGTGTCTCCTCCGTGACCCTTGACCTCATCAATTGAAGTTCAATTCTCAATAGGTTGAACAATATCATGGTTCGAATGTTGCCTTTAGCCATTATACGGCACCGTCTTGAAATATTTTCCCTTTCCCATCAAATTAAGATTAACTAAAAGGTAATTCAACTAAAACCAAGTTTATTTGCCTATTTTACGTAATTAATATAGTATTTGCTTCAGTGCACCAAATGCTGTTGGTAATATAAGGAAAATGTAAATCTTAAATGGGCAATAGAAACGAGACCGTAAGAAACACCCATTATAAAATCAGCTATACCAAAGTTAGATGGCATC
This sequence comes from Dysdera silvatica, assembly GCA_006491805.2. Taxonomy (NCBI): domain Eukaryota; kingdom Metazoa; phylum Arthropoda; class Arachnida; order Araneae; family Dysderidae; genus Dysdera; species Dysdera silvatica. The sequence continues at coordinate 16,516,688 of QLNU02015270.1, forward strand.
AATTGTTCTCACGTTTGGCAGTGGTTTGGATTAACAGCATTGAACCCATAAACTGCAGGTAAAATTCAAAAGAATTGTAAAAATGAAAGTTAATTAGTGCTTTCTCTTAATTGGTGTTTCATTAGTGTAGATTATATCCTACAGAAAGCTCGGTACAGAGTTGTCCCTGTTGAGATTGGATCGAAGTACACAGATGAAAATTGGACTCAGAAGCTAATGACCATGGAAGAGTTTATTATGAATTATGTAATAAAAGAAAGCGTGAGTAGGATTTGAATTGAAATCACATGATTATCGTCAAAATCAAATATTAAGCTGATGTTTATCTGCATGTAACATTAATTTTTCCAAATATTTTTTTTTCCTGCTTCAGGATGGTAAAGACATTGGATATTTGGCTCAGCATAACTTGTTTTCTCAGGTTAGTAAATGTTATTTGGTTTGGAGGATGACAAGGGTCATGCTGCTCCAAGTTTGTAAATCTAATTTACAAACTTATTTGTAAATCTAATTTACAAACTTATAGTCAATACTAATAGACAATTTCAGCTATGTCTACTTTAATGATATGCCAGTTTTCTGGCATATCATTAAAGTAGACATAGCTGAAATTGTACACTAAATCATTCTATTCGTTGTTGTGCAATGTGCCTACTTGTTTAGGGAAAATTTTTTGCTCATTACTATATATAATGTGTGTAATCATTCAGTGAAGGATTTTGCTCACCACCATGTGATGTGCCTGATCATTCAGTGCACAGTTTTGCTCATCATCATGTGATATGTCTGATCGTTCAGTGAACTATTTTGCTTGTCATTATAAAATATGCCTAATTGTTTAGCGAATGATTCTGCTTGTTACCACATGATATTCCCAATTGTTCAATGAATGATTTTAGCTCATCGTTTTAAAATGTGTCTAATCATTCAGTGAAGGATTTTGCTCATCATCATGTGATGTGCTTGATCGTTCAGTGAACAGTTTTGCTCATTAGTATAAAATATGCCTAATTGTTTAGCGAATGATTCTGCCTTTTACCATATTATATTCCCAATTGGTCAGTGAACAATTTTTGCTCATCACTATAAGATGTGTCTAATCATTCAGTGAAGGATTTTACTCATCATTATGCCTGATCATTCGGTGAACAGTTTTGCTCATCATTATGTGATATGCCCGATCATTCAGTGAACAATTTTACTCATCAGTACATGATATTGCTAATCATTCGGTGAACTATTTTGCTCATTAGTATAAACTATGGCTGATCATTTAAAGAATGATTTTGCCTGTCACACACGACATTCCCAATTGTTTAATGAATGATTTTTGCTCATCACTATATGATATGTCTAATCATTCAGTGAAGGGTTTTGCTCATCGTCATGTGATATGTCTGATCAATTAGGATGGCTGTCATTTGGAAGTTCTTTATGTGATTGGAGAATGAGTCGGAGAAGGTGATTTAACTCATCAATGACATTTTAAATATCATTTAATAATAATGAGATGGGAAATAATTTTTCAGTTTTTTCAAATATACTAATTTGTTTCTTCTGTAATTTATTTCAAAATTAGGTTTAGTAACATGCAGTACCATGTGCACGTTTTTCATAAACCTAGTTTCTGTCTCACCAGATATATTACAACATTTAAGTCATTCCTGCAAGTATATGACTTTGAAGGTTCATTTCTTGGCTAATAGATGTAACTAAATCATCTTGAATTTTAAGCTTCGTTGTTTTGTCTTTCATTTTGTGTCTCACCATGCTGTTGATAAAAAAAAGTACAAAACAACTCCAAGTTGTGATGGTGCAATATTACCTTGAAATGAACGCAAAAACATGGTTACATAGATGACCCTGGCTTATTTATATGGGGTATTTCACAGTCACAATAATTGCTTAGATGTGTCGTTTACAATTGCTTTGACAGAAAACCACCCACCATCATCATCATCAGAACAAAAAGCAGCTTTTCGCTGAAACAATTGTAAACAGCTCATTTATGTTATCACTGTAGCTATGTGTTTGTGAATTTCTCATCTTAACAAATACTTACAAAGTGTGTATTTTGTCTATATAATTACTTCACACCCCTGTTTGTTCCTATATCATAAAATGCCAAGAAAAATACAAACAAAGAGAAGTGATTTGTCAAATGAAAATTCTAATAATTTACCACAAAGTCATTTAGGCTTGTCAATTAATACTATATTGAAGCCAGTTACTTTGCTTCTGATATGCTAGGAGTGGTACCCAGAAAAACTAGTTTTTGCGTTATGCGATAGTGTCCAGTGGCACCCAGTATTATCATATTCATGTTTTTGAGTTTGCAGAGCTAGCTTTAAATCTTAATGGAAATGGCCCTGCGGTGGTCCAGTGGTAATGCATTTGCCCAGTGTGTGATCATCCTAGGTTCGATTCTTGTCTGTGTCCCCTAAAAATAAGCTTACTGGCTAACTGTTCGCCATGGTCCCAGGGTTCGTTCCCTAGGCCTTAAGAAGTTTGGATTCCTCGGAAACCTGTGATTCCTGTCTCAGCATGGCTCTTGCTGTCTTTGTCCTGTAAATCTTGCACAAACAGAAATCAAATTTCAATGTGCTCGAATATGCCTGAGTGCAACATGATTTCAAGGTTACATTAAAATTTCGATCCTGTTTCGAAAAATCTACTTTCCATGATCTTGAGTATCCATGGAACTCAAGCTAAGAAAACTACATTGCTTGATAAAGAAAATATTGTAGCATGGCTTTTAAATTTAAGCATGAAAGCTATGCCATGCTTGAGTAATACTTAGCATACTTTTAATTTTGAGCATGAGAACTATAACATGCTTGAATAATACTTAGTATGCTTTTAATTTTTAAGCATGAGAGCTATGGCATGCTTGAGTAATACTCAGCATGCATTTAATTTTAAGCATGAGAGCTATGGCATGCTTGAGTAATACTTAGCATGCTTCTGATTTTAAGCATGAAAGCTATGGCATGACTGAGTAATACTTAGCATGCCTTTCAAGCTATTTATTTAATTATATGTAGATTCCGGAATTAATGGACGACATTAAGTGGCCCATGTATATCAAAGCTTTGTGGAATGACGATGTAGAGATCGATGTCAATGCTTGGTTTGGACCTGCTGGCACAATTTCGCCTTTGCACTATGACCCAAAGCATAATTTCTTAGTTCAAGTAAGTTACATATATCTTTCGTAGTGTATTATGATGTTTTAAAACATGTTTCATTGTTTAGATATAAATGTGTATATATATTATACTTTATGTACTATATTATTTACTTCCCTATATAGGTAATGGGCGAAAAATATGTTAAATTATATGGTAAAGAGGAATCCAGGTTTTTATATCCGAGGGAAAATACCATCCTTAGTAACACAAGCCAAGTAAGGATGTGTTTTAATACGTAATTAATTTCTGCGTGTCTCTTCCCTATTTGTTTGTTCCATAAATAATTTTTGAGCACTTCTGTATATTTATTAAACTGTTTCTGTAATTTTGAAAGTAACATGTTTATGTATATACGCAGCACTTTACAAATTGAGGTGAACTGTACTCTCCTACTTTAATCGGGAAAACTTTGGAATTTAGTAAGAAAAAATGATTTTTTGTACTCGCCAGTTGTAAAAATTTAGTCACTAATAGGGACCAGATTTGTCAAGCTCTTGTATATATATAGTCGATTCTACTTAATTGGGACACATTGGGACCAAGACATTTTAGCCCAATTACGCGGCTGCCCCAAATAGGTGAATTTCATATGAAATTAAACAATGAATGTCTTTTCAGTACTACATACCTGCATGATCTATAAGAAAATAATATATAAGAATATAATATATATAAGAAAAAATAATAAATTCTAAAATAAAATATGAGCTGAAATTGATCACACTTTTAGTTTTATCCCACTTGTAAGAAAAGACCCATAGGCGTGATTTGAAAGGTGCAAGGGATAGCAGAGGGGAGGACGTCACTTCAGAACTGATCTGTAGCGAACATTTGTCTGCACCAAAAACCAGTTCTGAAATGACGTCCTCCCCTCTGCTGTAATCGGCTAGGCCGTTTGTGATGTCAACTCCCGTTATTTCTAACGGTACCATCGGACTACTTTTCGTGAACGAACTATATCAGTTTTCATTATACCCACTGTAGTTCGGAACTTAATTTCCTCGGATTTTATGGAAAAACTTCAGGTTTAGGCCTAAGGTGTTCTCATCTGTTTCTGCTCCAGAAAATAAAAGCGAAAGGAAGATTTGATTATTCTTGAAGTGATACAGTCGAACCTCTGCATAAGTGCATAGAACATTATGTCTAAAATTTTTCCTGTCTTTGTAATGTTATTTGAACGTGCTTAACTGTGCAAACCGCATTAGTGCATGTGTTTTTTTTAAGTCAAAAGAGTATTTTGTTATGGAATTTCAACCTGATGAGGGCATAAAGGCATTCAAGCATCATGGGGAACCCGTACACCGGAAATAGCAATTGTTCATCGATATCGAAATTCTACGAATGAGACACATGGCACTTTTGTGTCTCATACTTTCTTACAAATTGATCCATTTTCAAGGAGCTGTTGGCTAGGAAAAGTCTTTGCTTGTTAAGTATTTTTAAGTGTATGTCCATAGTGGATTTATGGTAGTTGTATTAGATAAATAAAGAAAACTTACCTTTTTAAAGAGTTTTATCAAAGGTTAATAATTATCAATTCTTGAAAATCGAACGCAAGTATTTGTGTACTTCTCGTTTTATGAATAATGTAATGGTACTGTATATTTATTAAAATAAATACTACATATAATTTATGACCTTAGGAATAGGCCTATGTAATTTATATATTCCAACACAAATAACAAATTTAGAGGAAAAATAGGTTACACATTGCAGTTTAAAGAAAACTGCTTAAGTGCATGGAATTTAGTTGTCCCGGCGATGTGCGCGTATTCGGTTTTGACTATATAACATATACAACGTGTACTAATATCAAATATATTAATGTAAAAATATATATGAATATAACGTGTACAACAATTAATATGTGTGTATATATACTTATTAAACGTTATATAATTTTCTTTTTAGGTCGATGTTGAATCTCCTGATTTGGATCATTTTCCATTATTCAAAAATGCTCAATGTCAAGAATGTATCTTGAGACCTGGAAGCATGTTATATATACCACCCGAATGTTGGCATTACGTTCGGTCACTTAGTGTTAGTTTTTCTGTTAGTTTTTGGTGGTAAATAAAGTAGGTTTTTTTAATGTTCTTTTATATTTTTGGTTTACGTTTTGCACATTTTGGATTTTTTTTCATGTTTTAATTTAATTTTACTTTTGTTGCCGACATGTGATGATTGCGATTTATCTACGATCGTAGCCTGTGCGTCATGACGGTGGGGCATAAACATGTGGCTACTGTCCAATGCCTGTGAATCGAGCTCTGACAAAACTGTCAATGAATGAAATAATTGAATGAATAAAATAAATGAAGCATTTGAATGAATAAAATAAATGAAACATTTGAATGAATAAAATAAATGAGTGGAACATTTGAATGAATAAAATAAATGAAACATTTGAATGAATAAAATAAATGAGTGGAACATTTGAATGAATAAAATAAATGAGTGGAACATTTGAATGAATAAAATAAATGAGTGGAACATTTGAATGAATAAAATAAATTAAACATTTGAATGAATAAAATAAATTAAACATTTGAATGAACAAAATAAATGAGTGAAACATTTGAATGAATAAAATAAATGAATGAAACATTTGAATAAATGAAACACTTGGATGAATAAAATGAGTGAAACATTTGAATAAATGAAACACTTGGATGAATAAAATGAGTGAAACATTTGAATGAATAAAATAAATATTTTATTCATTAGTGCAAAAACAAACATAAATATCTGTAGCATTATATACCATTTCGTTGATTTAACTGCATGTCAGTAAGTGCCGCGTTTACAGAAACTTGCAGAACTTTTTTTATTATCACAGAATAACACAGTTTTTCTTGTCGAACATCTCTACAATGCAACCTTATGAGTCGTCTCTATATACTGCTATTAGCCAGAAATGAAGAGATTTGCATACATATTGTTATGATTTCCAGTTTCCTCGTAAACTGGAGAGTTTTACAAGCTAGGGAGAACGTGACAGTGGAAAGATTTTTAATATTTAACCATTTCACTACCAGCCGTAAGTTAGGCATGTGCGGTGCAATACTAGATTTTTAAGCTTTTCTACAAATTACATTTTTATTGTATTTTTAGCATATTTATTTTTTAGACTACGTTTTTACATTTATACACAATATATAGACCCATAAAGGCAACACAGCCTATCTCATAAGTGCCAGCATACAGGCGCTAACGCGTTTTTTTGTGCCATTTGAAAAAAAAAAATAATGTCGCCCCTACGGACTACTTTTCCTGTATACAGCCACTCATGCACAGGAAATATTTCCCCTACCCAATAACTTCCACTGTATGCATATAGGGGAAGTATCGCGTAAGGGTAATACTTTCCGTTCAATTATGACTGTATACAGGAAAAGTAATATGTAGGGGTGACAATTTCTTTTTTTTTTTTCTTTCTAAGGATAGTTAGATGATCCCTCTAAAAAAAAAGGAAACACAATACTGATGTGGAACTATAGGAGCCAACACTAAGCTAAAAGCTTTCTCATAGCAAAGCAAAGTGGTATTACACCATATGTGATGTGCCTGGTAGTAAACAGCAAAACATTACACCATACGTGGTGTGCCTGGTAGCGAACAGCAAAACATTACACCATATGTGGTGTGCCTGGTAGTGAACTGCAAAACATTACACCATACGTGGTGTGCCTGGTAGTGAACAGCAAAACATTACACCATACGTGGTGTGTCAAGTAGTGAACAGCAAAACATTACACCATATGTGGTGTGCCTGGTAGTGAAGGGGTTAAGCACACTGAACATTGTTATATAATGACAACCCTCCTATAATGATAGGCTACTCAAAGGACCAGCAAAAGGCATCGTTATGGCCATGATTGAACACAATACACTGAATTTGCCGGGACAGGAACAATATGGCTATAGACAGAGATTTAACCACATAATAGTCATTAAATGATTCATTTCATCTTTGGGAAATTAAAGCGTGTATTTTAATTACTCGACATGCAAAGTTGTTATAATTAAAACTCACATTCCGAAAGGCCTCATACGGGGAAACTGCATTCAACGGAAGGACTTCATACTTAACTGGACAATATCTGTGGCTGTGGGATTATATTTACAGCTATTTTTAGCTAACAATATTGCTCAAATGGAGATAACCCCCAAACCCCTCCTTGTGCACGGCCCTGCATGGATTATATGTTATTGCATTTGGTCCCTATCCACTTGCAACAAAGATGTCCTGAGTATATTAAATATTTTGCCCATACTTCAATATTAAAAGCATAATTAAATATCGTCTTTGCTCGCCTATAAAGTCCTTTTCACTTTTCACAAATCTAATTATATGTTGTTCAATAGATGGCTACTCTTTAAATACATATATATGGATGGAAGAACAAGAAAATTATTTAAAATTTTCCTTTTTTAAATTACTTTAAATAGTTATTCTATATAGAAAAATTATCTGCTATTCAATATATTTCTGACTATAATCATTCTCAATTTCATTAATCGTCTAAAAGTCATTTAAACAGTTCTTAAAATTTTAGAATTATTACAGGGGTAAAGCCATGGTATTTTGGGACATGAGTGACAAATTTTAAAATTTAAAAAAAAATATGATGTTTTATATATCATATTAAAGCTAATAAACTATATAATTATAATATTGCATGTTTTTGCATAATAATGTGTTGCATTATTTAATTAACAGTACCGAATTTGAAAAAATATTGAAAACCCCATTACGGAAGGACATTATTTCATGTCTTTTTCTGTCCTTCCTTAACGACACACATTTTTCAATGTATATTTTTTTTATACTGTAGGAAAATGTTGATACCATTTCAGTTAAAAGTAGTATTAGGCCCTTTTCTTAAAATGACTTACGAAAAACATTTCAGTTTAATATTTTGATAGTGTAGAAAACATTAACCATGATGTCGTTCTTCCGTAACATTTTAAATACCATGGCTTTACCCACAGACAGTTTTAGTTTTTCTATCAATTTCCACGAGGACTCAAGACTATGACTAAAACCTTGAACTTTATCTTCTTACATTCTAATTTTAGAAACTACCTTGTACCCTAACTCACTTATAATAAATACATTGTAATAAAAATAGCTACTATATAATAGACCTTGGCGTATGTATGCCTATAATTATCTCAATTATTTAAAAAGAAGTGTAAAGATGTATTTGGAACTTGTATGCTACAAGTTGCACACACACATATTTAGTACACAATTGCAGGGCCCAATTAAGACATATGGGGGCTATAGGCACAGTATTAGTTGGGAGGGCCCCTTACGCGCAGTGACAGATTTAGAAGCATATAAAAAGTAAGTGCTTACATGCACTCATTATAAAACTCTTCAAATTTCTGGTAAACTATCTAAAATAGCCCAAAAAAAGTAAGCTTTTACCTAAAAATTTTCTGGACACTGATCAGAAGTGAGCAATCAAAAATCAGCTTAAAAAAACAAAAAAATTGGGGGCTCCCATTCCAACTGGGGGGCCTGGGTCTAGTCGGTAATCAGGCCCTGCACAATTGTAAGGCAATCCAACTTTTTTAGCTTCTTACACTAGATATGCGGACCTATAATTGCTTTGAGCGCGAAATTTGCGACTTCTGAGGGTCCTTCCAGCAGCGTTTTGTAAGAGAAAATACTAGGGGGCGCGCTTGCTAGATAATCTCAATTACTGGGCCGCTTGGAAGGAACATGGATTGCATAATTTATGGATTTTGTTTTCCAAATGAAGCAGAATGTATTAACATAGTCAGTATTGTTTATTGGGGAGCAATTTCCTTTTCGTAGAAACTACATTTCCATTATATTGGGGCTATTTAAACCTTGTTTATTTCTAATTTATTTTGCTTATTAGTTTTCGACATCGTTAAAGCTTTATACCATGACCTTTAAACGCTAATAATAATGCTAACAAGCACAGGTTATATTAAAGCAGGGTTGTTCGATCTTTTTGAGCAGCGGGACACTAACAAATTTTTCACGGATTTAGCGGGCCAGATTGTGGCACGAGTGCCGTATGTTGGACAGCCCTGTGTTAGAGGAAAAGCGTTTCGCGCAATTAAACGTCGCACATCGTTCTCTTAAATGAGGATTTAATTCTTCATTTATGAAAATGATTGACAACGCGTAGTCGAAACAACTACTGAATTTCTATTTTTCTCTATGCTCACTGACATGGCTAATTTCCTGGCTTATTATATATATTTTGCGCGGTGCTGTATATTTAAAAATATATAAAACTTAATATATAAAGCGTTATTACGCGTAATATGTAAACCTGTCACAGAAAACATATTTACAATTTACATAACTTTCCAATAGTGGAAGAAACTCTCCACGTGGATGTATCTCAACATCAACTCTCACATCAGTTGATAGATCATCAACATTGCGCTTCTTCATTATCAATGTTGCACTTCTTTATTGTTGACATTGAACTCCTTCACCGTCATTACTGAATTTCTTCATTATCAGATGTTTGATATGTGTCCGTGGGCTTGAGAACCAAAACGCGAGAAGTGTTTTGAGGATATTGCAAGTCGCTTCGATTCCTCCTCGAACTGGTCCAGGATGGAATAATCACACCTCTTATGATAGCTTCCGAAAGTGAACCACAGTTGTTGTAGTTGTTGCCGGAGACTCAATGCTATAGCAACCAATAACACCGTGAGGTAAAAGGCCACAACCACCTATTTAAAAGCAAATCATTAAAACATGGACATTATTTCTGACATTTAATATAATTACCGTTTATTTTCGTCATTAAAAATGCAATTTCTACAGTTAAATGTATTAATTTTTCGCGTTAAGAAATACATTTTCTGTACCTTTAGAGACAACTTTCCTGCTAAGAATACGATTTCTACCATATTAAAGACATTTATAAGTTTGGGGATATTCTCTATGAGATTATGCTTAATATGGTTAAACGCATTGGCTATTTCTTTAAGGATATATTATTTCTACTTTTAAAGATATCATTTCCTTGATGTGAAGAAATATATCCCCCATTAAAGATGCGTTTTTTTTTTTCCATTGTACATATTTTCATAATTAAAGATAGTTTTTCATACCTAACGTTCCTTTTTAAAAAAATCTATAACCAATATTTTATATTTTCCTCAAGTTGTGGTCTTCCGTGCTGAAGAGGATTATTTGTTTGTTTGGATTTTTTATGGCGCAAGAGCATCTGGGCTATACTGCGCCACTGAAGAGGAAGCTTGATGAGCGAGTTAACTCAATAGAATTTGTGTCAAAGTGCGGACAGAAGAGGGCTAAAAACAACTTTTTTGACATGAACGTCTAGTAAAGTGACTCTTACAACATATTTCCTTCCTTCCTTTTCGGCACCGCGGTGATGCAGTGGTAAAGCGCTTGCTGGGCGTGAGCTTATCCCGAGTTCGACTCCCATCTGTGAAGAGAAAAAAAAAAGTTCCAGGGGTTGATTCCCCATGCCTTAAGAGGGTAGGATTCCATGGAAACCTATAGATCTCGGCGCAGCATGATCCGTGCTGACCTTTCGCGTAGAACTAATGCAAACAAATATGCTTCCCGAGCATTAACCCTCTTTATAAAATTCGTTACCTATAAGCTGGTAAGTTGGCGCAGTATAGCCCAGATGCTCTTGCGCCATAAAAAATCCAAACATCCATCCATACAGGCTGGTAAGTTTTTTTAAACTGAATTCGAAGATGTTGACCGATGCTTTCCTGCTCATTTGTCTATATGCATTAGATGCAACATAAGCTCCTGTCTGTTTCATCTAACAATGAAATTGAGGTCATCTGTGGCCCCCTCTTCTCAGAAATCGTAGAAATTTTTTTTTTCCACAGACTGCTAATTTAAGGTTCCGAAGATATTCACTTCCCGATGTCGCACCTTCAAACACTTTTGCAAATTCGCAATTAGCGTAACTATTGCTAATAATTTTCAATTCTTTTCTGCTAATGATTTTCAATTCTTTTCTGCTAATGATTTTCAATTCTTTTATTTTCTTTCTTCCTTCCTAATTTTCAATTCTTTCTAGGAAAGATTTTTTATGGGGAAATGTAAATTATCCTTTCGGGTCAATATGAAGGGTTTTTCATGGTGATGCACTTTTAATGGCCAAGACTGTATTTTGGATTCTAACCAATATGAGTGTAGCTGGAGTTACAGTGCTGCCTTCAACAGCCACCCTTCCCAATTTCCTGTCATTCCCGGTTTCTCTTTCTCTCACTATGAGTGCAGACAATCATTCTACTTTAAAATAACAAATTGTAAAGTACACGACGTAACTTACTATGACGTAAATTAATGCCTCTTCTGTTCTTTTTATTTGTTCGTCATTTTGATCTTTCCGAAGTTGCTCTTCCAGCTTTTGATTCGACTCGACGGTGAAGTTACAGAAATCGCACGCTGCATTGCTGAAAAACATAATTTTACTAAATATACGAAAAGTCGTTTACATGTGCGTATTCATAGGCGCCTATACAAATGTTTCTGGGTGGGGGTAGGTTGAGAAAAATTATTACTTCCTTCTCAAAGCTGTCGAGAATTTTAGTGAATGTACAAGATACCAAAACGCTACAAAAATAATTGATATTGCTTGACAATTAGTAATGAGCCCCTTGCCCCCCATATGGGCGCCCATGTACGTATTTATTATATGTATTATAGGATACTTTACGACCTATTTTGTGCATGTACACCTTCAATATTGGTAAAATATTCCCATTTTACCAAAGCGATGTACTCGCTATAACAACGTTTTTCAATGGGGTACAATATACCTTAGGGGGGGCTTATATGTAGAAGCTAGAGCCGTATGCAGGGGGTGTTGCGATAAAATTTTGCAACATTGGGATAAAATTTTGTATATATATACATATGAATATATATGGAGTTGTAACTCTGTAATTCCCCATTTGGCCTGTAACCTCCACTTATGGACTTTTTGCGTACACTTATGATAGAAGCATTATTGGCGCAGTATAGCCCAGATGCTCTTGCGCCATAAAAAAGCCAAACACTCATAAACACACACTCAAAAACACACACGATAGAAGCATTAAAACGATGATTTCAATGTCGGTTCTTGATTTGTGCTCAAACTAGAAAAGATTTTCTAGTTTTTTTAGACCCCCGCCCCATAAAAAGAAAATGACTTTGCCCAGGACTGGAAGTAAACCAGCGACTTTCGAGTTACCATTTTGAAACTATAACCACTATTCTGCTGAAATCAACCGAACATGCTTTAATATTCGCGCTTATAGTGGGTGACCATAATTTAAAGTGGGGTGTTTAGTAAGAATGAGCGTCGATGGCCGATATTTTGGGAACATCGATGATAGATTACCTTTGTTTTGAGATCATCGATATTTTTATCGTAATGTCGATATTTTTTTTTATTAATGCAAGGTATTTGCACTTTATTCTTAAGTGTCTGTTATTTAAATAAAGATCTAGTTTGATCATAACCATACAGAAACACCTATTAATTATCATTCATGTTCATATTGCGATTTTCATCATAATTCATCACTACAGTTCAGTTTGCGGTGTAACTGGTCACGGTATCGGAAAAGGTGAACGAAAAAAAACAAACAAAAAAACTGAACATACCAAAACACAAATTGAGAAAAACTTGCGCCCTATATTGGCTGTTTGTCAGTTCACACACAGAAGGCTCATTGAAGTTCGAAAATAATGTCTTTTGCATTTGGCATAACATGATTCTTACTGTCTTTGCGCCATATAATTTCATCTAATCAGCCTGTATTCTGGGCCTCCCTATCTGAAAAACCAAACTTTTCTGGCGCCGATTTGCTGTAGATCAATGGCTGACCTTGGCGCATTCAAAAGGTGTGACCACTCCCTATGTAAAGGGCATAAGCGGTTGTCGTGAATCTCTCTTCAGATCGCTTATGCACATCTAGCAAACTGGGAGAATGGTTTAAACTGTTGGGTGAGGAATTAAAGATTCCAGAAAGGTGGATAAAGGAGGTTGCAATACGTTATGAGCAGGGCTGCCCCCAGAGGGTACGCTCTGTATGTGATGCTTACTTTCAAGAAATTTTGAAAAATACCGAGTACGCGCCGCAAACTCTCAAGAAAGTTTTTGTATTTGCTGGTTTTTGGGCAACTTTCAACAAAGTTCGGCCTTTTTTTTTTTTTTCTAGTCATTTACAAACTTGAAGGGAAACAAATGAGGAAAACTCCTGAACTCCCCCAAGCCTCAAAATAATATCCTGCGTACGGCTAGGTGAGGAATGAAAAACTGATGACAGTGGTAACTGCCACCTTGGGCTTGGATAGACGACCAGTCAAATTTCAGTCAACGCGGTGCGCTGTCTCACCAAGTCTAGTAACCCGGCAGTTCGTTTGTTTGTTTTATGGCTCAAAGACTACAATGGTCATGCTGCGCCGGGACCTACTGTTTTCCGAGGAATCCGAACCTCTTATGGCCTAGGGAACCAAACCCCGGACTACAGTGAGCAGTGCGATCTTTATGAGATCTCTGAGTAAGCGTTCTTTTTGCACTGCTGGGAGTCGAACCCGGATTAGCGGCGCACTAGGAGAACGCGTTACCACACTGCGCCACCGCAGGGCCAAAACGCGGCAGTTACAATGCTCTTTAATTAAGACAGCACCGCATACTCTCAATAATTTTCTTCAGGATAGCCTTGGTTATGAGTCAGGGTGAATTATTTAGGGATTAGTTACAAAGACTGGTTTAAAAGGCTTCACCACCGGCAAACCCAGATTTCTTCAAAATGAGAAAACTCTGATAGATATAATTATCATTTTGTCTGAAATTAAGTTAATATTTTTGTACTAGCTTCATAACACTGAGTCCTCATTAAAAAACAGAAAAAAGAAAAAAATAAAAAAGAAAGGTTTAAAAATTAAACAGCCTTTATATTTTTGAAATTGAGACATCAACGATTTTTTTGGCTGTAAGTATTGATATTTAGACACGGATATTTTTCAAATATTCTTTTTTTTATATATAATAGGAAAAATTAATAAACATCATTGGTTTTTACAATCCAAGCAACGATGATTTTAGCTTATATATACGTTTTTTAAAACATCAGTACAACATCGACGTCTATAAGTAAATATTTTTTAATAAGAAAAGTATTAACAGCTTTATTATTTTAATATTAAAACAATTTTTAGTTATATATATTTTTCAACATTAACGCAACGACGAATGAACAAATGTGTT
>QLNU02015270.1:16531233-16547027 GCA_006491805.2 Dysdera silvatica
GTTCATGGGATATTTATTTTTTTAAAATATGAATAAACCTTCGGAACGCTGTAGCACTAACATTATTACTGTTTTGGTAATGGAATTTTAACAGCAAAGCACATCAGTCTTGTCAAACACAAATGCGAAATGTATTTTCAGTCAGTCTGAAATCCACCAATTGACTTCAATTTAATTTTTCAATTTAACATTTTCAATTCAACATTTACGCCATTTCAGTGCCATTTGTCCACTGGTGGCAAAATTTTAAACTCACTGTAATTTCAAGTAACTTGGAATGTTCAATATCAATTGAAACCTGCTAATTACAAAATTAATGTAAATTGACATTGTTAAGCAGTTACAGTAGAAAATAAAATGAGAATTGGAACTGTTTCAAGGAATTGAAAGAAGGATAATTTTTTTTTTTTTTTATCACACAATCTTTTTCTTTTTTGTTAAATAATTACTTTTTCCTTTTTTTCTTTCTTTTAGCCATTATTTTAACATCTATTTTGCAAGCGCCTTTTCAGCTACTGAGTGTAATATTTGTCAATTACAATGGGAAAATATCTCCTTGAAATTTTGTTTAAGTAATAAATGGATGCATATTAAAAAAGTTCAAAAAATAATGCACACTGTTTTACGCAGACAATTTTTTTCCACTTTAATCATGCGAACTTAGACGTAGAGCTTAATGTGGGTCCGTGGGGTCCAATCCTACCTTAATAATTTAAAATAAGTTAAAATTTTACATATATTATATATAACTGGGGTGGGTAAGCATGAGGTCAATGAGAGCCGCATTTCAATTTATCATATATTATAAAGAGCCATATCATAGTTACATAGCATTAAATACACAAATTTTGTTACTATGGTTACATATTGTACATAAGTTTTAAGTGCTATGTATAAGCAAGCACAATAAGTGCTATGTATAAAGTATACATATAAGAAAATAAAATTTAGAGAGTCTACATATAAGAAAATATAATTAAGAGAAAGAAAATACAAAATAATTATTTCAAAATTTAATAATAACTCCAAGAAGGACCTATCGACACAACCGAAGATGTACTTTTGAAGCAATTACGTATGGCTTTTACTGTTCATTAACCGATTGACTTCCCTAGTTAGTCAATTTAACAAGATTCATAAAAAAACTTCTGGAAAAAAAAAGGATTTAAATTTTCGACGGGAGCCACATTTAACCCAACGAGGAGCCGCATGCGGCACTCAAAGCCGCATTTGTTCACTCCTGTGTTATAACGTATTAATTTACGTAATATGGGCTTGCCCACCCCCAACCCATTAATTTTGAAAACTACCTTGATGCATGCAAGTGTTCTACTTTCAATTTGTGTAAACAATTACGAGCAATCATTCTCAGATTGGATCTATTAGACGCAAGACATTTCAATCTAAATTGGAAAGTCAAATATTTAAAATACACTTTTTGTTTATTTGCGGTGCCTTCCAATCGCTTATCTGGGCAGCATGAGCTTTGTCAGGCCTTTTAGTCTTTTCTCATTGCTGCCTAGGCAAGGCCTCAGAACGCTTATTTTTTAATATAATTATTGTTCATACGTCTGATCATGTTTATCTAATCATATCTTATGATTATATTTATCTAATTATGTCTTATGATGATATTTATCTAATCATATCTTATAATCATACTTTAAAGTGATCATATTTATCTAATCATAACTTATGATAATATTTATCTAATCAAAGCTTATGATCATATTTATCTAATCATATCTTAACGTGATCATATTTATCTAATCATATCTTAACGTGATCATATTTATCTAATCATATTTTAACGTGATCATATTTATCTAATCATATCTTAACGTGATCATATTTATCTAATCATATCTTATCATGATTATATTTATTTAATTAGTATATGTATTGTACTTTTAAGTTTCTGTATAATTTGATCCCTACTTTGTAGATTAAATAGACATCTGTATCATGTATGACACTTGCCTAAAAAAAAAATTAATATGGAGACAAACAGAATAATTAATGATTTTTGAATCTCACCGAACAATTAACGCACTCAGATTCCAACGGAAGGTCGTCAATTCGACTCTGGCGATAACTCTTTTTCCTTTCTGTACAAAGCTCTAGTTTGAGCTAAAAACGTGGGTGACAAACATGATTAGTCATGTCAATTAACCCCAAGAAAAAACTTAACCGATAACTTTGTGCGATGATCAGTTTCATAATTATATTAGCCCTGCGATGGATGATGATAATATCCTATAAAAACAAGAAAGAATGAAAGAAAGAAAAGGGAACTGAAGTTTAAATGTAAATGCACAGAACGAGTCAGCGTTGTATTTTCCCAAGATATATCGATGATGTCAATTTGATTAATCATATAGCCAAGTCTATCGATTTGGGAGACATTCTGCGAAACGGTTCTTTAATAGAGTATGTTATTTGTACTTTTCGGTTTGCGTGGGTCTCCTTTATCGAAAACGCTACTTTGCGATCTGTGTCGCACGTCCGTTGCGTGCAAGGTTCTGTGTTAGCTTTCTTGTATCTTTTTTTACACCGGTTGGCATGCAGATGCCTTCCCGATAATTCCAATTTGCTTGACTTACAAAGAGATGGAGTTCGCGAACCAACTTCGGAGAGCTCGATAGAGCTAGCCACTGCTATTAAATGACTTAACCCACACA
The DNA here is from genome assembly GCA_006491805.2 of Dysdera silvatica. Lineage (NCBI taxonomy): Eukaryota > Metazoa > Arthropoda > Arachnida > Araneae > Dysderidae > Dysdera > Dysdera silvatica. The sequence continues at coordinate 16,533,915 of QLNU02015270.1, forward strand.
CACTATCGATTTTTTTGGATGTTCTTTTGAAAGACTTTTCTCAGCTTGGGCGTTGCCGTGTGTTGATTAAAATGGAAACGTGTAAGGAATTGAAGATTGGACGACAGCACGGCAGGATATCGACTAAGGATATCGGTAATAAGGGTTGCTATGAGAATCATGTTTGAACCGATATTAACAGCTTTTTGAACGTAAATATTGACTCTTTCATTAATATACTAGTGCCCAAAACGAAAATGACAATCATTATAACTGTACACAATTTGCATCTGTGGAAATACAATATTATCTCCTATGTGGATACAATATTATCTCCTATGTGGATACATTATTATCTCCTAATAAGGGACCCCCACGGGACCGGACATCTTGTCCTTTAAATAGAGGTGTCCTTTCTTCGGTGACACTTATGTTGATAGATATGTATACTGAGAACCCGAGGAATTGTCCTTTAAATAGAGGCGTCCCTTATTCGTAGGTGTCCGCTACGGGAGGCAACACTGTATAATTAAAGTTTTTGTTCGAATAGGATGTTGGAATACTTGTAGCCAAAGACGTGTTAGAAATAATGAAGCAAATACAGCTAAGACATACAATCATGAAGAAGCTGAACAATATTTGAAGACTATCTCTAGATTGGAACCCTCAAGGAAAAGGGAAGAGAGGCAGACCAAGAAATACATCGAGGAGAGCTGTAAAAGATAAGCTTACAGCGGGAAAAACATGATGAGAAATCAATAGACTGGTAGAAAACCGTGGTATACGGCGATTTTTTGTGAAGACCGCATATCTGTCTAAGGATTAAAGTAAAAAAGCCTCAACGCAAATTTTTCAAAATTATTTGGCAGTGGGTGGGGGGGAAGACAGCTCAAGCGCATATACTCTTTTGCAAGAAAAAATAAACGAAGCACCATTAGGAAATTATCTGTTTTTATTGAAATTAAATGTACATCCAGCACATACACGGGTAAGGATATGGTAAACAATTCAAGGCCGTGGGACCCATCAATGTTTAGGAATTGCACATTAAATGTTCAAATCAATAGTTGGTTAAAAAAAAACCCACCTGGTGGTGATGCATGCTTCTATACGTCTAGATAAGGAGTGATAAAGATTCCTCATGTCATCCTGCGACGCATTCTGCCAGGCATTCCTCACTTGTCAAAATCTGTGACATTTTGCGGTGCCCGAATCTGGCGGCCTACCATGTCCCATACATGTTCGATTGGTGAAAGGTCTGGTGATCTTGCTGGTCAAGGAAGGGTATCAACAGCACGAGGCAGCTCAGAGATATGCGAGCCGTATGGAGTCTGAAATTATCTTGTTGAAAAATGGCCCCAGTCTGTCGTGCCATGAAGGATAGTGCAAACGGCCGCAGGCCATGTCATCAACATGTCGTTGAGCTGTTGAAGTTGTGCGCAAGATGACTAGGGACGTCTTACTGTCGTATGAGATAGCACCTCACACCATCACACGGGTAAGGCCTGTGTGCCTGTGTAAAACAAAGGGTAGTTGGGACTGCTATCCCTGCCATCTCCACACACACGGATCCGATGGTCATCTGCTCCAAGACTGAAGCGGGATTCATCGTTGAACACTATGCGATACTAATCTGCTGGCAGCCATGATGATCGGCTACGACACCACTCCAGACGACTCTGTCGATGGTGTGGGGTTAAAAACAGACGTCTTAAAGACCATTGTGAGGGTAACCCCACCTCAGCCAAGTGTTGTAAGATGGTAGAAGGTGCCACGGGTGGTAGGGAAGGTACTGCAGTACGTTGGATGACGAAGAATGATGTTGTTAGGTCAGCTTGGGCCTGTCACACAACCAACCGACCTTGCCTCGAATTCGTGCACCTTGGCCTTCCAGTGCCTACATCCCATCGATGAGTTCCTCGCAGAAACCATTGCTGCCAACACCCTTGAACAGCAGTGTCCGTACGGTGCAGGTGGCAGCCTATTGCTCAGTAGGACCAGCCAGCTTCAAGCATCCCGACTATGCGACCACGTTCGAAGTCATCCAATTGGCTATAAGGTCTTCGACAACGTCCCAACGTCATTACTGGTTGCGTCTCCAGGGAACTGCAACGCCGACAACGAGAAAAATAAACCGTTCGCAATTTTTACCTCTTTTATACGATGCCAGTTGCGCAGTAGAAATGCGGGCTATGATCGAACTTACCACTCATTGGCTTTGAAAATTTAATCATTTGCATACTTGTGTGGTCTAAAGGAATTTACATGCGATATGTCGAGATGATCGCTTTTTTTTATAAAAAAATATATTATGAATATTTAAACATTAGGATATATGTAAAATTATAAATTATTGGAAGTGGGGGGTGGGGACTCGGGGCCCCATGCGTCAATATAACTCTATACCTCTGGTAAGAAGGAAATTTTTGCAATTTACACTGACGTATGGTGGGGGGGGTTGTAACCCCCCCATTGCGATGAACTTTTGTAAATATATGCAAATGAATATATAGAGTTGTAACTCTGCAACTTCTCTCCCTAATTATAAGCTTGTAACCCGCCTTATGAACTTTCTGCGTACGTCTGTGATAGTACGTAGGTTTCACCAAATTAAAAGAAAAGACTATCAGAGACTCGTGAATAGCATGAGGAATAGTTTTAAGAGCTCCATAATTGCCAAGAGCGATAAAATGCTATACTAACGTCTCAGGAACTTCATCTGGAATATTTTAATTTGTGTTCCTCCTGCTCCAAGTCTAGGTTTTAGTAACGAAGTTCTTATATACAACCCTTTAATGTTTTGAAACAATACAATTAAAAGCATTATTTTATGAATTAAACAAAATGTAAATTTTTATTTTGTTTTTGTGTGTGATATACAGTTTACAAGCCATGGTTTTACTGCCAATGGGCAGTAAAGGGGAAAAGAACTTGTAATTCTGACTAAGCCCGTGTTGCCCTGGACGCGGTTACAATTTTTATAAATTATACAATAATAATAATAATAATAATAATAATAATAATACTTTATTTATTCTTCTTGGAACAGTCGTTGTGACAATACATGACCACACAAAGAAAGGTTCCAAGAAAATATCGATGATGAATCTAACAGGCTTGAGGACCTCAGACTGATTCAATATAACAATTCACCCAAACAATAAATTCGGCCATCAGGCTATTTCCACATATTTCAACACCCCTCACTCTTTACTAAAGATCACGCATATGTAATGCACTTCTTATATGAGTTGTTTTTATAATTTGTATTTAATTGATTGGTTTTTTTAATTATCGATAAATTGTTGGACATTACTGACTATCCAGTATCTTTTAAGCTTTTTTTTTAAATTTTACTATATTATTTAACCGCTTTAGTTTATCTGGTATTCCATTCTAATATTTAGGTCCTATGTAATTTATGTTGCATCTTCCCATTTCTGTTCTTATTTTGGGTAATATTAATTCGTTATAGTTTCGATATCTACTTCTTTTTCGTTTAATTGAATTTTTATAAGATCTGTATGTTTATTTCTCTCATCCTTTCAAACATTTTAATTAGTATACAGTACTTATGAATCTGTTCAATTTGCAATATATTAGAATTTATTAAAAAATTCTTTAAGTCTATTCTATTGTCTCTATTAATCAGTTTGATTGATTTATTTTGCGAGTATTTTTTATTATATCATTATTCACAATACCCAAATTACCCCAAACGCGATTATAATATACAAGATGGCAATTAATCAGCGAATTATATAGTTCAATATTTACCTTTTTGAGAGAATAGTATCTAAAACTATACATCTCAAATTTTATAATAATTGTTCTTCTATCATATTTCATTAAAACTTTTCATAATTTCTCCACCAGCTTACTTTAACAAAATTTTGCATGAATTCTTGTCAGTATTTTTAAACAAAATATATGTTAGCGCCTATCTATGAGATTCTTTATTCATTTTTAAGTGATAATAATTTATAGGAAACTATTTTTCAACTTCAAAAACTAAGGAATGACTTAAGAAACAATTTTTTATCAACTTTTTTAGGCGTAGTAATAGTAACGCCAATGTTATGGCATGGTTAGATGGTGAAACGTTCGTACAGAAAAGAAATTTTTCTGCGTCTGGTGAGGTATGATCCCACGGCCGTCTGCTATCTCGGCAGGTGCTCTTACCAACTGAACTACAAACGACAAACAATCAATTCCCTACGAACGTATTTAAAGCGTATTTTCCGAAACCGGTTATTTATTGGTAAGAGAACCTGTTCGATAGCAGAAGGTTGTGGGATTGTGACCCACCAGACGCAGAAAAAACATTTCTTTTCTTTGCGAACGTTTCTCCATCTAACCATGTGGTGATTCTATATCTAACCATGCCATAGCATCGGCGTTACTATTACAACGCCTAAAAAACGTTGATAAAAATTGTTGTTTAATTTAATCTGCGTAGTGTTCGACTTGTATAAATAAGAAATGACTGATAAAATTTAAGCAACTAGTTGCGAACTTACAAATAGTGAGACTGAAATTTTTCAATGTATTGCAATTAGTTATTAATTAGTCATTGACATAATTAATTATTGAAATATATGGTAATTTTATAATGTATTGGGGGAGCATATTCCACATTCTAGAGCCGAAATATTTAATGGATATGATTATGTATATGAATAATCAAAGAATTATGAAATAAATGTATATAAATAATTATATATTAATATACAGTGAAACTTATCTAAAACGGAACCTCCACAAGGCGGAAACTTGCTCAACACGGAATTTTTTTGCGGTCCCTTCAAAAGTCAATGGTTAAAGCTTTGTACAAGTGTTAGAGAGTGAAAGGAAATTACGTTTTAAAAGTCGCGTTCTCTTATTTGCAAAAAATTTTAATGTTCCATTAAAAACATTGGTTCCATTAGAAGATAACAGCACTAAAACAGTAGACATAGATGAATGTTTTAATGTTTTAGATAATGAATTTTTCTTAGAACATATACCAATGACATTTTCCCTCTTTGATATACACAACATGGTCTGCTGTAAGGAAAGAATTGTCAAAGACAAAATGTGCAAGTTGCTGCTTTTTACGACAGTTGGATAAAACTATTGAATTTGTAGAAGGTCCATATGATTTTATAAGTGAGAGTTATAGAGGATATATGATTTTATAAGTTATATATGATTTTATAAGTGAATTAGATAGAGGGAAATTGACTTGTCCTTCTGAACTTGCTGTTACAGTTGTCGATTATACTTAGTTATGCTCTGACTCAGCTGATTGATTAGCATAAGAACACCCTTCTTATTCATAAGCATTCACTCACTTTATTATATTGGCTAAAAATTTTCACACAACATTGGCTAAAATGGAAACTGTCTAACTCAGAAACAGAAAGCACTATTTAGACCGATTATATACTTTATCTACGGGCGCCGTTAGCTGGGGGGACGGGTAATCCGTCCTCCTCAATGTTGGTATTAGGGTTCCATGAGCTCCTCCCAATTTCAAGCAAAAATTTTATAATCGATAACGTCCTTCAAAGTTTAAAATATTTTCTCTTTCTTTTCTTTTTTTTTTAATCTAAGGAATGCGGTTATATTTTTCGGCGTAGTGTATTTAGTGTAAAATAAAAAAAATGCACCTTGTCATTTATTTGATGTAATTATACCTTTTGTTGGATTGTATTATATAGCTCTCTTTTCTGCATGGCAGCGTTTTCATTGACGTGTTATTATTTCAACTTTCAAACGGAATGTTTTTAATAACGTTACAACTATAGTTTCTCTATTTTAATTTCGTAAATTCAAGAACCTTTTTGGCCCAGTAAGCTCCTTATCAACGACATAAATTGAAGGTGCCGTCTATGCCATCATTTTAATAAATACGAAATTTATTAAGGAGCATTGCATGTGAAAATGAAACTGGAAATGTAACTAGAATATTAATTTTATGGTAAAGTGAACGTCATCAAGCAGAAGCACATTTAAATTAAACACTGCTTTGTTGATGTCTGTTATCCCTGTAAAGAGTTGTTAACAACAAGGCCTTAACCAGAAATTATTTCGGGGAGGCAAGAATTTTTTACAGCCTCGCTAATGAATAAGTATTGGTAGTAAAAACGTTTTGAAAGGGGGGACGGGCACTTCAGACCACCCGCTGGCTTCCCCCCTCAATATTTTTATGCTGTCGGCGCCATGACTTTATTGTTACAATTTAAGCTTATGTAATATACTTTTTGTATGGAATAGGCATGTGCAGTTAACGTGGAAATTCATATTATGTTGATCGTAATTACTAACAAAATAAGGCAAAAATTAATAAATATAAAATGCAGTGATAAAATAAATATTTATATCACAAGAAAAATAAATTTATTTATGATGAGACAAATAAAAACAATTAGCATATCCAGTCATCTCTTACCACTGAATTTAACTATGTATGTATTTATTTTGTATGTAACCTCCATAAGACGGAAACCTGCATACTACGGAATTTTTTTCTGGTCCCGTGTGTTTCCGTCTTAGAGAGGTTTCATTGTATATGATTATTTCTTCGTATAAATTTATTCTTAATTCTTAACTCTATGGATGTCTTTTGATAAAGGACATAATGGTAAAACCTCACGTACAATAACGAAACAATACAGAGTTTCACCAGGAGATTCCATAACAAACAGTTATTTCGACACTGGCGTAAGGTTTAAAAACACGACGTTTCGGGAGCCAACTGCTCCCTTTGTCAAGTGAAGGCAGAATGTCAAGTGAGGGCATTCTGCCTTCACTTGACAAAGGGAGCAGTTGGCTCCCGAAACGTCGTGTTTTTAAACCTTACGCCAGTGTTCAAATAATTGTTTCTCACGTACAATCTTCCCTTACTTGGTACAGAATAAACCTCGCTGTCCTTGCGCCACAAAAATGCACAAGATGCATAAAAAAATGCACAAAAATGCTGTCGAAAGGATAGAATGACGAAATAAAAGATCATATTGCCAGCCTTTCTTATTTAAGCGTGACATCTGTTTGTGTTAACTTGCTATTTTGCTTTATACACAGTGACGTCACAATGGCGACCCTACTAACATATATAATAATATAAAACCTGAAGAAAATAGTTAAAATATTTCGTTGATTTAAAACTATCTTGGATCTGCTTAGTCTGTATTGCGGCACTGGGCGTAGGCAGGGGGGGATGTTGATGAGGTTATAACCCCATTGCAATGAAATTTTGTATATTTAACATAGAAATATGTGAGTTGTAGCTCTGTAACCCCCCATTGAGTCTATAACCCGCTTATGAACTTTCTACGTACGACACTGATTGGCGATCTTTTACTGACAAGGGGAACCCACAGTGAGTGCCCCGCCGATTTTGATGAAAGTACAGCCAAAATAAGGAAAATACGTATCTCGATATTCGTGCCAATGCGCATTATTTTCGAAGATATGCATTTTTAAAGATTTTGCGTGCTATATGTGAGCTTAAAACACGATGACGCCTCCAAGCCATTCGGTGGCTTTGTCGTTAAGTTGTCGATACTTCGTTCTGTGTTTTTGTGTTCGATGCCCGGACAAATCGATCGCTTATTTTTTTTTTAATGTATCCTTTTTACATATTTATTTATGTATTTTTATTAGTAAAAATACTTCGCTTACAATCGGATTTTGTTCATAAACTTACTTTAATAAAATTCATATTTATGTAGTTATATGTTAATTGTATGCTTATTGGCAGTGATAATTTCTACTCGAATTTTAATTGTTGATTATCAAAAAGTTGAAAAGTAGAAAAAGTTTTGATGTAGCCATTCAGCCTGTTATGTAGTTAAGTAGATCCAGCACACTTTAATAATGTTTTTACAAATGACGACGGCACCTCTTCTTCTACTGTTGAAGTAATTCCACCTCATTGTACCCCATACTGTCAACCTCGTGATGTGTACTTCTTCCGTCAAGTAAAAAATTTCATTAAAAGGTTACAAAATTGTGTTGAAATCTTACAAGAAAATAGTCATTTAAACACGTGAGCAGATAGATGCTCTGAAGATCCATTCACTTATTTATAATCAACTTTCGGCGCCAACTTTTAAGAATACATTACAGTACTTTTGGTTTGTTGACTCCTAAAAATTTTTGTACCTTTATAACTTCACGATCAAAAATTAAAATTCGTGTAAAAATTATAACTGCGAAAAATAGTATCACAGAATTAAATATGTAAATATGAATTTTATTAAAGTAAGTTTATGAGCAAAATCCGATTGTAAGCAAAGTATTTTTACTAATAAAAATACATAAGCAAACATGTAAAAAGGATACATAAAAAAAAAGTGTAATCGATTTCCCCAGGCATTGAACACAAAAACACGCCGCGAAGAGCCGACAACTTACCGCCCAAGCTACAGGTTGGCCTGCGGAGGATGTCGTGTTTTAAGCTCATATATCGGATGCAAAATCTTTAAAAATTCATATCTCTGGAAATAAGCCGCATTGGCACGAATGCCGAGACACGTATTTCCTTATTTTGGCTCTACTTTCGTCAAAATCGGCGCACTCTTTGTGGGTTTCCATGGTGAGATATGATCTGTTTTCACATTAGTAACGCGTTTTTAAAACAGATTAATGAATGAAGAAAATCGCCTAGTAAGTAAATAGGCAATGTAGAATGACTTACCAACAAACTGTTCACTGTAGTCCGGGTATTGGTTCCACAGGCCATACGAGATTTAGATTTCGTGGAAAACTGCGGGTCCCGGCGCAGCATGACCCTTGCTGTCCCTACTCCGTGATAATCAGAAATAACAGAAAATTATTATATTTCAGCGGAGAATATCTAATATTTTCAACCTGCTTTATACTATAAAATTCCGCTGCACCATTTATAACAGGTCTTATAATCTAGAGTATTATATTATAAAAGCTGCTCTTTTATCATCTATGTTAAGTCTAGGATGTTATCTTTTAATAAGATTAAGGAAGTTATCGTTTGTTATCATTTTGATATATAGTATGCAGGGCCACCCCGGGCGACGCCGCAAAATATTGGGTTTCACAATCGGGTAACATTAATTTACCGGGAGAAAATTATTTTAAAAAAAGTGGCTAACTGTTATACCAATTCTTTTCGTAACTCCAATACCGTGGAATTAACAATCGAATAGAACACTTGAACATGAAGGGTCTGTTTATAGTACATGGTAAGTAGCTTATTGGTCAAATAACCGCGTCCTTGGAAACAGTAGTCACCCCCCCCCCTCTGCCCTCCGCTTCCATCTCTCCGGTAGCGAAGCGTGGGTCGCTGTCATTGCCAACGAGCTGATGATTTATTGAAAGTCGGTTGTCGCGCCCTCTCCTCTTCCCTACCCGTCGCCCGTTCTGGCGCGAGCCTTGACCAATGACGTGGGAAAAGACTCGTCCGAGGTGAAATTAGTTTCTGCAAACTTCTACTAATTTCGAGAAAGCAGTAGCGCTCATTCTGTCCAGATTGTTCTCTATAAGCTATTTAAAGCATTACAGAGTGGATTGGAAGAGAGAGAGAGCCAGAGATTAAGATACTTTCCTATCACAGTACTGCAGAAAATAAAATCCAACGACCAAAAGGATCTGTTTACAAACTTGTGGATAGCATTGCACATACTATTGACTATGCCAGTCACAGTTGCAAGTACTGAGCGAAGTTTTAGCAAACTAAAACTTATAAAACTTACCTCAGATCGACCAGGACCGAGTAGAGACAGTGCTCTGGCAGTTTTAGCAATTGCAAACGAGGAAGCCAAAAAGTTGGACTTTAAACAAATTTTAAAATCTTTTGCAAGTGCCAAAGCCAGAAAGATTCCTTTAGATGTTTAACATATTGCATTTGGCTGTGAAGTCAAATAACATTACATATTATTAGTTTCTTTCCATACCATAATCCTTCTTTGTCACACTATGTTAATATACGGTATTGTTGAAATGGGTTGGTTTCTTTTGAACTACAAACCATATGAGATTTTTTTTTTTACTTCTACCCCAACTCTTTAACTCCCTAACCCAAATCTCTGGTTTATCGATTGGCAGAAATGAAAAAATTGGTCCGAATTGATTCAATCGAATTTTAAAATTAGCACCTTAAAATTATATTTTCTGTTTTAATTGAACAATATCTGTTTTGCAATTTGATATAATCTTTTATAAATCATAAGTTTAGCATTATGAACTGCATTATTGACATAACCTTGGCCTTGGGTCAAAGGCACATTTAAAATATTAAAGTAAGAAGAGTGCGATGGAATAAGAATTTAAAAGCTTTTGCAAGAAAAATTATGTTTGCAAACTAGTTATATAGTAAAAAAAAAGTATATACATTATATATTAATTTTATAGTAATATTTTCAATATTACACATTTACTTGAATTTATGCGACGCACTGCATAAAAATTATATATAGAGTAATCGCAATAAATTATGGTAGTTACGCAAATTTTATACGTTAATAGCTATTTCGGTGTGCACATGCCACCATCATCAGAATCGTACTGACTCTATTTACACACGATGCTGGTCAACGTTACGAGTTCTCAACCAACGAATTTGTGATGGCGAGATGGCGATGTTGACCAGTATGATGTGTAAACAAACTCAGTATGGTTCTGATGATGGTGGCAAGTAACTATCGAAATAGCTATTAACCTAGTAAAACATTTTAACCGCGATAATCTGTTGTAGTAGTTCATAAATATAGTCAAAAAATTAGTAATCCCCATTTTTATGTTTTCATGAATCTCAAAAATCATAAAATCGTTGTTTTTCTGTCGAATAATTCTAAAAGGTGGCTATTATTAATGCCAATTACCACGTAATACAGTGAAACCTATAAATAATAATAATACTCCTTGCCACGATAAATAAAATCGTTTTTCTAACTTAGAAACAAACTAGGCTTCCTTCCCCCCTTGAAATGACTTTCGAAACATCTCATTTTTCGGTCCCTAAACTGAAATGATAAGGACTCAACTTCCAGTTTTCTGTTGGTCATCAATATTCCTAATTTCTAATATTATTGAATAATTTGTTTAACATAAAATTATTAAAAATAATGTTATATCCAAATTAAATAACTTTCATTATAGATTGCAATTGGCTCCACTTCGTCTATAACGACATATTTCCCCGACCATATCGTTATATATAGACTTAAGTATGGAAGTTGTGGCTTTGCAAAGAAGCTGTTTGTTATATTGTGGATTAACATTTTCGAGACAAAATTTTTATAAACAATATTCATTTGCGATTAATTATTTTTATAAATAATTATATAACATTTTAATTATTTCTAAGAATGAATCATATCTATCGCTTAAATATTAGAATTTTTATACCAAGTTATTTGTTTAAACAATTGCTACTTTTTATATGCAATAACCATTATTTTCAATCATTGCTTTTGGTAATTTGATAATATTCAGATAACCAATAATACATTGCCAACTTGAGAGAAAAAGTAAAACAAAAAGAATCACCAGAAAGAAAAAAAAAAGGTTAGATAATACTTCCATAATGTCCTTACCTTTCTGTTCCATTAAATTCAAAAGATGACGTTTCGTTGAACTGTCGTGCTTCATGTAAAGCGGTCATGTTTCGTTTGCTCCTTACTTTCGCAGATTTGTGGAGGGTTACGACTATCGATTTATCCTCCACGGTGCTGCCCCCAACCGGAAACGTTTTGTACTAAAAGTTATTCTTAGCGGAACAGTCGAATTTCTGAAAGTTAATTTAGTCAGGCAGGTATACAGTAGAAGATTTAGGAAATTGACCCCTCCTTCCCTTACTATAAAAGAAGTCGCGCCTATATTTCATCCTTAACTTTTATATTAAGGCGATTTTTCAGTTTTTTAAATTAATATTTTTAATTAATATTATATAATAATTAATCGTTTTGGACTCTCAGCTTTGGATAACTCCGTCCTTCCAATCCCCCTCCTCCTTCCAAGATTTTCAGACAAAATTATTATGTACGCTAATTAAAGAGAGTTAGAAACTTGATTGTGTGCAAGCTTACGTTATCCTATTCATGAATAGGGCCCGATCACTGATTGGGCCCGCAAGGTCCGTGATTAGGGCTCCAAGTTGGAGGGGCCCCCAAATTTGAAGAGTCTAAATCTTCCACCGCGCGTACGGGAACCCTATCTGATACTGTGCCTATATAGTCCTCATTTTTCTTAATCGGGTCCCCTTCATGAGAAATTCATCTCGACACACATTAAACTTATATTCAGTGCCGGATTTACGTATAAGCCAAGTAGACTTGGGCCTATGGCCCCCAAGATTTTGAAACCCTCAAAAGCCTTGATGTTATTTAAATCGAAGCGTTATTTTAATCTTGTTTATTTACAAGTGTCTCAGTTTCATTACTGGTAAATCTGAATATTAAAGATAACTAAATTAAAAGAAAACTCATAATTTATGGATTGAATACCGCGTGGGTCAGATTCTTTAAGGATCCTTATACCCCCTTTAGTCCTAGGGGCCCATAAAATCCTCAAATGTTCATATTCATTGCGTATTTGTATATGTGTATTATAGAAAATATTTTTCAAATTGAGTAATTCTCTCATTACAGACGATGTTGTGGGTGTTTAAGATGATTAAATACTCGTAAAGAGAAGAATCATTTTTCTGCGCATGGTAGGAGGACTCCCACCATGTGCAGAAAAATCATTTTTTGAAAGTATTCAATCATCTAATATTTTTCATCATTGGAGATATAGGCATAACTTGGGGGGTTAAATACAGCGTAACTGGGGGCAAAAAAAAAATGTAGGGGGGGCAAGTACGATTTTGCCTCTTTTCTAAAAAAACTGGAGTCAAAGCCCCCCCCCCCACCTCGTTGGCCTTCTAGATTGCGCTTATTATAGAGTTTGGAAAAATTTATGTCTGAGTTATTTGCTGCCACTCTCTAATAGATGCCTCCCCTAAATACCTGTCTTGAATACCTACTCGGAAATCCGGTCCTGGATGTATGTGATTTGGAAAAATGTTCTAAAAATTGTTTTTGTGGTTAAATAATATCTGAGCTGATTATATTTATACATGGAATAATTATTTACTTGAAATATAATTTCTGTGCAAGGATAATTATTAAA
>QLNU02015270.1:16552146-16562206 GCA_006491805.2 Dysdera silvatica
AAAAATCTGTTTAGCCTAATATTTACTAAATCAAGATATGTTTATAAATAAGATGAGCGCGCTCTTTAACATGATGTTAAGTTGCAAAGTATCAGTGATCAATTTGACAATCTTCAAATTAAAATCCCAGTAAAAACATTATCATCTGTGTATATAAACAGGGCATACGCACAAGTCGCTAAAAAATTATAAGCAGTGTTGTTTCAACATATCAAAGGCGAGTAAAGTTACGGATAATGTTTCTCGATGTTGTGTAGAACGTATCGATGCGTTGAAAATAAACACTGCTGTCGTCCTTCAGGATTCGATTGGAGTAAACTTTAAGTGAACACGCAACATTGTCACTTCACGCTACTGTTGGAGGACTGTCCGTAACGCCATCTATTGGTTGATGTAGACTATTTTAAAAGCCAAGAGATGAAGGCCAAAATTGAAAAGTATGTGTGTAGGGAAGGGGGGTGTTGATTACTCTACGCAGTATTAAAAACTCACTTTTTGAAGGATCTTTGAAATATTTTATATAGTGCCCAGTCAATCCTTACTCTTATTTCAACGCATGTTCAACTTTTTTTTCGATCTGCTTCTCAGAAGCTTCGGAAGTAGGCTTTCCAAACTTGTAGCCAAGCCGGGGCCAGCAGGGGAGGGCCCCAATTGCCCATGCTTGTGCCCCAGTTGCTCCTTCATCCTGATTACAGGTTTAAGACTTTCGCTGATAGATTGAAACGTTTATACATTAAAACTATCGATCTTGCTAACGTTAAATGACGACACCTATGCGAGTGTAGATCTTTGTGTGCTGTGTATGGTCGACTCTAGAATACCCCCCACCCCCACAGCCAGCCTCAGCGGTTGATTGCGTAGTTTGAGCGCCCTGTTCGGGATTACAGTGCCGCCTTTGGCGTCACCCCTTCTAATCTCCCCTTTCCCAAAATATCAATCAATCGAACTTTGCTAACGTAGCCGAAAAAGTCTGCTTGCACCTAAGAGATGTAAAAAACCCGGGAATTTTGGACACATTGGAAACTTTGATGGGAAGAAACCAAGATAGCTAGAATAAAGGAGGTAGTTCCGTCCGCACCTTTCTTCCTATTGGTACACAATAGAAAGAAATGTGGGGACGGAACTTATTTATTCTATCTTAGTTTCTTCCCATCAAAGTTTCCAATGTGTCCAAAATTCCCGGGTTTTTTACATTTCTACTTGTACCTGCTTGGTTTTTTTTATTATTTATTCGTTATTTCTTGTCAAACCCTTTCTAAATATTTTTTATTTATGTAAAATATTAAAGAATATATTTTTTCATAGAAAATAGGCCGATCTCTTTTTTTTTTCCTTGAATGAAGATTTCGGAATTTACGAAGAGTGATATTTTGTGGAGATGAAAAATTTTATCTGTGAAGTCTGCGACAATTTGACACCCCCTTTGATTGATAATTTATTTTCCGATTACTAATTTATATATAGATTATTAATTTATAATTCGAATACTAATTTATTACCTGAGTACTAATTTTTTAGAGGAATGAGGACATAAAGAAACTTTGCAAAGTAGAAATCGGAAATTATTCAGCAAACATTAGTTGTTCCGGAATATTAAAGACTGTGCAATTTATTGCAGCTGCTGTGAGTGGTGAACTGGATGCATATTTTTGAGATAATGTATGGTAATTTATTTCCTAACGCAAAGGCTTTATTACATGGAAGGTCAGAATATAGATTGATGTTGGCATTTACGAAGCTAAAAATTAAAATGTTTCCTCTAAATTACACACCCTACAGAAACCAAACAACCAATAGCAATATCTCACCATATAATGCATCAAAGCAAAGTTGGCCATGGTTGAAAATGAAATATTTATAATATTGAACAATGTTCAGTCCCCTGTAATGGTGGATCTGATTATGAATAGATCGTTGGCACGAAAAAGGTTTGTTTTTCTATTTCAGGAGGTGCAAAATTTGTGCGGTTTTCTCGTGCGATTGTCAGATTATATTGCATGGTACCGATAGTGCTAATTATAATACAGATTACTTAGGTCATACATATTTGTCTGCAGGGACGTAGGAATTCAAATTCATGGGGGGGGGGGGCATGAGCCCACCTTTTCCACACCTCTGTTCGGATACAAACTGCCCTCGTCAAAAGAATTCCACCCTATGGAAAACATTGTATTACAATTTGTAGGTCCATGCAATTTGTAAGTCCATAAGGAATGGCTTAATATCCCATATTAGTAACTGTATATAGATATAATTGGTGTAGGAATAGCTTTAATATCATAACTGTATAGATATAATTGGTGTAGAGGTAGCTTAATAGCCGCATATTATTTAACTGTATATAGATATAATTGGTGTAGAATGGCTTAATATCGCATATATAGATATAATTGGTGTAGGAATAGCTTGCAAATGAAATATTTAAAGCTACGTCTCTCCAATCTTTAATTTTCTAATTATAGCGCACAAAACCTTTATTTACCATAATCGTATGTAGCAAAGAAATATTTTTATATAATCATTCTTGCTTAATTATTTAGTATTTCCTTCTTTTATTCGGGGAAAAGTTTAGCGGTATGGATTTTGCAGTTCTTAATGACGTTTTATCTTCGTCCAGTTCGAACAGATACATTAGATGAATTTTGCATTACCTACAGTTCTTCATATGTTTTTATATATTTATCCTTAGTTCTGGAATGTTCTTTAAACATTTATCCTTATTTCTTGAATGTTCCTTAAATATTTATCCTTATTTCTTGAATGTTCCTTAAATATTTACCCTTATTTCTTGAATATTCCTTCAATATTTATCCTTAAATCTTGAATGTTCCTTAAATATTTATCCTGATTTCTTGAATGTTTCTTAAATAGTAAAGATGAAACGACACACTGCGCAAAATATTAAATAAAATAAAACACATTAACACAGTTAAAATAAATACGATGGTTTATAGCTATTTCGGAAGCGCGTTTAGGCTTCCTTCTTCAGAACCCTAGTTACACTAATGTGACACACGTGCTAGAAAAACTATCGATGCCAAATTGCTAGTCCAAAATTAGTTCGGGTAAACCAGTTGTGGGTCCGTAGCCGCGTCTTTTGCTATGGGACGAATGAAGTTTCTCCAAATAGAGGACATGGAATTGAACGGAAGCTGATCGTTAACAGTAGAAGAGGAATGCGAAAGAATATGGAAGGCTTCAAAGAAATTGAGGTCGGCTGGTGAAGAAACTTTCTCTATTAGATGGGCCTTGTCGAAAGAAAATTTGTGGCCAGCTTCCCAGGCGTGTTTGGCCAAAGCAGATTTTTCCAGTTGTTGTTTACGCACGTAGGCTTCATGCTCTTTAAGCCGAAATCGAAGGGCCCGACGTGTTTGACCAATATAAACACGATTACACTGGCATGGAATGGAGTAAATTCCAAAATAATTGCAATCAGGAATAATATCCTTGAGTTTGGAATAACCGAGTTTATTGATTGGAGTAAAAGTGACCTTGAAATTAAATTTACGGAGGATGGAAGCAATTTTTGAAGAAATTCGTGGAACGAAAGGAATGCTGAGAGATCTATAGATCTCTCAGCATCAGCTCTGATCTATAGAGAGTGCGCTGCACAGCTTGGGTCTAGTGAGTTTCTTCAAAGCGTCGTCAATAATGGTGGGATTGTAACCACGATCTCGAGCGATGTCAAGAATATGGTTAAGTTCAATCTTGAGTAATTCTTCAGATGATGACAATTTTAGAGTACATGAGACCAAACCTGTAGAACGTGCTTATCGTCTAATTTTGTGGATGGGCGGAAGCAGCATGCGGCGTTTGGCTAACAACAAAATGTTTCCGATATACGCTGGTTTGGAACCCGGACGGCGATCTATGTACCAAAACGTCCAGGAAAGGCAATGAACCGTTGTTTTCTTCTTCCAAAGTGAATTGTATGTGAGGGTTGACGGACTTTAAGGTGGTGAGAATTGTAGAGAGATCTGAACAATCGTTTGGAAGGATAGCGAATGTGTCATCCACATATCTAATCCACAGTTTAAATGGTATGCGATTGAGAATATCCTCTTCGACATAATGCATGTAAATATCACATAAAACGGGTGAAAGAGGATTTCCCATTGCAAGGCCGTCAGTTTGCGAAAATAATTGATCACGGAAAGAAAAGCAAGTCTGTGTGATACAGATCTCGGTGAGCTTCAGCAATGTACTGTGTGGGCGAAGTATCGTAAAGTAGTACTGAAGATGTTATTTCATATGGACATTTATAGAAATATATAAAATATAATGAAAAAATAACGATATATTGATTTAATCGCAATTGTAAGCTCATTGTAAACAATAAAAGAACTACGTGGGTTTTAAAATACTACTTTACTTCAAAATTACTCAGTTATAAAAGAATAAGTTGCTGTATTATGATGTTGTTGATGATGATGCGCAATTCTTTGCTATCCAATCTACGAAGCTGGACACCCTAGTATAAACACTAGGAGTGCCAGAGTCGCTGCATCCATGAGTGGCTATTCCAACGAGGACCCATGGCACATCAGGATGAAAATCGTTCAGATTTTGGTAATTGTTTTTGTACATTAAAAGTCCACCGGAGTCAAACTGCAAAGAAAATGGGTATGAAATTAGAATCTGTTAAGCATTTGCATGCAGACGCTTTGCTCGCTTCGCCCTTCTACAGACAATGGCAGATTTAGGCAATTGCCGCCTCCTCCCTCCCTCACAAACAAACTAGGGAGAGAATGAAGGAAGAAAGAAAGAAAGAAAGAAAGAAAGAAAGAAAGAAAGAAAGAAAGAAAGATTTTTTGAGTTCTCAGCTGTCGCTTCACAGCAAGTGCCACTCCTAGATATGTGTCCTTCACGCCTGCTTAGAAATCCGCCAATGCCTATAGACAAACGAATTCAACAACAAATTGGCAATAAAATGTATACCGTTAATATTCATTAAAGCCAACAATCATCATCATAGCCGGTGATGTGGTAATATTAGATGATAAATTTCTCGCCAAGACAAGGATGATTTCTTGGCGACTGGTGGGAACCGAGCCCACAACCGCTTTATAACCAGCCAAGTGTGTTTACAGATTGAGTTACAGGCTTTGATCTGTGAGTTTGATCGACGTTTGTAGGTCAATGGGTAAGCACCTGGCTAGTTATCAAGATATTGCGGGTTCGGAACCAACCAAGCACAGCGAAATCAATCCTTTCTTTGCAAGTAATTTACCGAAATGTATACCGCTTGAACAACAATTTTATCTATTTTAAAAAGTATGTCACGATGTGTATGTCGTCGAAACCATACAAAGTTAGCGGATGTGCAAAATTCTAGATCCGGAAGAATCGCATTTAAACATATATTGCCATTATGTTTTAAAATACATGAAAGAACATGTGAGGTTTATCGTCATTTAGATTAATAGCAAGCTTTCACGATTTAATCAAAGTATAGTTAACGCTGAAAAGTAAATAGTTGAGAAAGTCGTTTTAGTCAGATATAGTTGATAGAGATAGTTAACAACTTCAAACGTGTCATCCTCAAAATTGCAGATCCATTAGTTTAGCATAGTGCCAAGGATATTATGAGAGAGAAAGAGAGAGCACATGTTCTGAATTAGCTTAAATTTTAATTTGTACTCCATTAAGATTTATAGCGTTCATTTATTTTTTTACTTACTTGACAGGTGCTCGCTTCTTTCGCAACGCAAATGAACTTATCCGTTAAGCAAATGTGACAGATGTCCTTGTTCATTCCAGATAGTGCAGATTGGCATTCACCATGGGAAATTACGGGGATATTATCTGCAACATTAGAGACGGAACGTTTGGCTGCCTATTAAAGAGAAATAGGCGTTGCATTACGTTTTAATTTTGGTTTAATTTGTACTTTTCTAAGGAAATAAATTTGTCTTCGTGGACGTTGTTTCGATTAAAAGAAATAAACCCTTCAAATTAAAAAAAAAAGTTTGTTTTGTTCTTGAAAAAAAAAAAAACCACAGAAATTCTGTTAAAACGTTTTCCTAATTTCCTTTTTGATAAAATTGGAGGCTGTTATCGATAACACGCAAGGGGGAATTTACTATACCAAATGGCTTAAAGATTATATTAGATATTAAAGAGTTATCATCGGGATATACTGCCATGCATAAATTCAAATAATGCATTACTATGCGCAATAATAAACACATTCATCGATAATAAAGCACATTAATTGATAATAAAGCACATTAATCGATAAGAAAAGCAGAAATTTCATAAACTAAATACTTGTTACATCACTGGAGAAAGTAAAATATAAAAATTATCCAGGCATTATGCACAGCTGTATAAAAGAATATAGCTTATTTATTCTTTATTCATAGTATAGTTTATAAAATCACATTAAAATAAACGACTTATAGTAAATAATTATTCTTACACGCAACTTAAAATGGAGAGAACGACTTACCAAATTTATTTTTCCCACTCGACGGCTTGATTTGTACCTTTTCTACAAAGTTCATGTTCACGATTTCTTCATCCGGCGAACGAGATGCGGAACGGATGGCGTCAAAATCTCCTCAGGCAAAGTTAAAATGGCGATGTCATTGTCATATTGATTTTGGACATAATTTTCGTGAATTAATGAAAGCCACGTGGAAGGAAAACCCTCCATCAACGTCGATGTTTCCAATACGCACACTTTTGTATAAGGGATGGATCGATCCAATCTGCATGCTTTTTAAAAAAAAAATCGTCATTAAATTTTTTTTTGCGTGGAAAAATGTAGTTATACTTAGATTAATTAAGTAATGCAAACTAATGGATTAATAGATAAAGTAGCGGATTAATAATTGTTTCTTGGTTATTTAAACCCCCAGTTTTTCTGAGAAACAGTCACACTTGTTGCACATGTGTGACAGTAATTTACTCTTCATCTTGTTAAAATTTAAATTAACGACAAAATGTGCATACCAGTGATGCATAGTTTTATAGAAAAATAATTGTTATCATAGGGGAACGTTGGGTGTTAAATGTGGCGTAAATTGGGGGGTGCACAAAAACAAAAGCCAAAATTGTATTTGAAAAATTAAGATTTTGCCTCTTTTCTAAAACTGGGGGAAGTGTCCCCTGCCTCCCACTCAAATTACGCTTATGATTGTTATTGATATGTGATGTCAGATATATTGTATTGTAATTTGTGTACATTTTTAAGTAATTTCGTAAACTTTTTGTTAATATTTGTGTACACCAATTGTGACAAATAAATAAATTAATAAATAAATAAATTAATAAATAAATAAATTAATAAATAAATAAATTAATAAATAAATAAATTAATAAATAAATAAATTAAACTAATTAATTAAATTAAGCAAACTAATTAATTAAATTAATCAAACTAATTAATTAAATTAATCAAACTAATTAATTAAATTAATCAAACTAATTAATTAAATTAACCAAACTAATTAATTAAATCAATCAAACCAATTAATTAACCAGACTAATTAATTAATAATTTATTAATAATACGAATTAATTAATTAATTCGCATGTGTTCCCGCTCTCGGCGGCACTGACTTGAAATGGACAGTGCTAAGTATTCAAGACTTTTTCCTGTTGGTTATTTGGGTGTTGTGTTCAGGAACTTCCTAACTATTCTACATATCTTTAAAATTATAGCCTCTTGTAGCTCACTGTAGGTGTTGAGGTCAATTTCAAGTGTTTCCAAGCTTCTGTGTAGTGTGGTTGATATTAGACTTGTGTGGCTGACAAAATGATAGATAGAATGTCAACTCTTTCCACGTGTCATGTCTTCAATTTCAAATTTAAGGTCTTGATATTTGGTAATTTTTGTTGTGTATGTCGTTTCGTGTTTGGGATCGCCATATTTATAATGCTTGTGATTTCGTTAATTTTATCAATTAGGGTTGTATCTGGTCTGTTATGTGATGTTGTTTTGTCAGTTATTATTACCCTACCCCAGTACAGTTATTATTATTATTATTATTGATCTATTGCTGAGACACGTGTCTCAGTAGAGAAGGCACATAATCAGTGCACATCAAAATAGGCTGAACATGTGCCCGTGTATGTTCCACATGCCTTATATAATTTTTCTGTGTTGTAACTAAGAAAATGGACGACATTATTTTTAACATTATTCGTCATTTTGTTAATATGCAATTATGTTGAAGCAATAGCTACTCACCCTCGGAAACAGTGAGCTGCCGCCAAAATATGAATTCTGTCAATCAAAGCACCACTGCACAAAAATGAAAGACCTTTATAAATCGCTATCTGAAAAGAAAAATTGCTTTATTGCCTTTTCGATGTCATTATGGCCATCTTATTCACCTGATGTCATCCAATGTAATATTTACGATAACCGACGTCATATTGCCCTTGCCTGACCAGACTGCTACTGGTAATAGCGCATGCTATTAAAAGGTTTGTTTGTGGTTTTACGGCTCAAAGACTACAGTGGTCATGCTGCGCCGGGACCTACTGTTTTCCGAGGAATCCGAACCTCTTAAGGCCTAGGGAACCAAACCCCGGACTACAGTGAGCAGTGCGATCTTTATGAGATCTCTGAGTAAGCGTTCTTTGCACTGCTGGGAGTCGAACCCGGATTAGCGGCGCACTAGGAGAACGCGTTACCACACTGCGCCACCGCAGGGCTTGTTATTAAAAGACAGCTTAAGAAGCATTCTTTGCTTCTGTCACCTGCTGTATTACGGTCACGTTGTAGATTTGGTACCGTACAATTGCTACATTCGATTTTACGTTTTTTCGATTAGGATTTTATGATTTCGATTTTACGATTTCAATGTTAGCTCTCACCGGGATAGTTAACCAAGGTTCAATCTTCGTTACGGTAGGTTAAATAATATTGTGTTATTTTAGTTTTATTAAAGTTAAGTTTGTATTATCGAACTCTCCCCATCATCGTTGTTTGAAAGCCCGTATAAAAAGTTAAATTCCGAATTTTATACATATATATACCACCCACACATCCGTCCCCTGTGAAATGAATAACACATTTAACAACTTTACATGATTTAAAAACCTTTATCCTTGTATGTTGTTTCTAAGATTAACGGTGAAAAAAATCATTACGACAACATCTATTTCGAAACACCCGGTATAGCAGAAGAGGACTGGGTCCTCTCAAAGGGCGCATACCCTGGATTTTCTGAGGGCGCGAGTCCATAATTTATACTAAACTTGGTCCATAATTTATACTAAACTTGGTCCATAATTTATACTAAACTTGATGCATAATTTATACTAAACTTGGTCCATAATTTATACTAAACTTGGTCCATAATTTATACTAAACTTGGTCCATAATTTATACTAAACTTGGTCCATAATTTTATACTAAACTTGGTCCATAATTTTATACTAAACTTGGTCCATAATTTATACTAAACTTGGTCCATAATTTATACCAAACTTGGTCCATAATTTTATACTAAACTTGGTCCATAATTTATACTAAACTTGATCCACAATTTATACTAAACTTGGTCCATAATTTATACTAAACTTGGTCCATAATTTATACTAAACTTGGTCCATAATTTATGCTAAACTTGGTCCATAATTTATACTAAAACAATTCAGGATATTATACTATTGAAAAAATTCAGACTATCGCCCATGAGGGCGCACCGACACTGGCGCCGGCGGCCCAGTCCGCCCCTGCGATATAGTATGTACAAATATAATAGATTCCCGTATAATACGGAAAATAAGTTACGCGATGTACGAATTTGCGTTGTAGGAAATCGTGTTGATATCAGAATTTTCTCTGTATAACACACATTTTTTCTTGAATATAAATTTTCCTGTTTACTTTATACTTTTACTTTTTACTTTTCCTTTTTTTCTTCTTTACAACGTCATTCATCATGCCCTTAGAAAGCAGTTTTTATAAATCTAATTTACAAATGTAAGATATTATTACCCTTCACAGGGATAACACAATTGCCAAATAATGGTCAACACAGAAAAGCCTCCGGGGCGAGACTTAATTTATAAACTAATTTTGTATTATATACGTTTGCAT
>QLNU02015270.1:16562306-16595129 GCA_006491805.2 Dysdera silvatica
ATTTCTCCAAAACTTTTTACTTCAGCTTTACAGATGATTTTTCAGCAGATAAATTGGAATAACAGGGGAATAAAAATAAATGGTGAATATTTAAATCATTTGCGGTTTGCTGATGACATTGTTATTTTTTCAACGAACCCATCAGAACTCCAAGACATGGTACAGGAGCTCTCAACTAGAAGTAAAGAAGTTGGACTCAAGATGAACCTACAAAAAACTAAGATCATGTTCAATAATTTTGTAGAGGAAACAAAAATACAAGTTGACAACATTGAGCTAGAAATTGCTGATTCATATATTTACCTTGGCCAGCTGATTTCAATGGATGGCAACATTATGAAAGAACTCAACAGACGTATTAAACTTGGCTGGAGTGCATTTGGAAGAAACAGTTTTATCCTGAAGGGGAAATTGCCTTTGTGTCTAAAAAGAAAGGTCTTCAACCAGTGTGTATTGCCAGTCCTCTCTTATGGATCAGAGACATGGAGTCTAACAGTTGGAGCAATACGAAAGTTACAGACAACGCAAAGGAGCATGGAGAGGTGCATGCTTGGAATAACTAGGAGAGATCGGAAAAGGAACACTTGGGTGAGAGAGCAAACTAGAGTAGAGGACATCATTGTTAAAGTAAAAGGGCTGAAATGGCGATGGGCTGGGCATATTGCAAGAAGAACTGATCAACGATGGACAACAGAAATTCTGAACTGGATTCCAAGAGACCACCGAAGACCTAGAAAACGTCCTCAAACTAGATGGGTGGATGAAATAAGAAAACAGGTTGGGGTGACGTGGAAGCGAATTGCTCAGGATAGACTTGTGTGGAAAGCATTTGGAGAGACCTTCATCCAGCAGTGGATAGATAATGGTTGAATATGATGATGATGATGATGATGATATAATTAATATAACATGCATAATTAATATAATATACATAATTAATATGCTTCTATATGTAATGTGTTTTCTTTGCTCTGTTAAAATACCTTCATTATGCAAATGTGTCAGTGGCGGACAGAGGGGGTGTCGCGGATTACTTGGCTACTATAAAAGTGGGTCGCGGCTTGAAAAAGGTTGGGAACTACTATACTAGAACTAAGCCCAGATACTTAGCACTATAAGGAAAAGTAGTTCTAGGTAATGGTGCACTAAGTTTTTGCACGTCTCATGTAATGATGGCACGTATTTTTTGTTAAATAAATCAGCAGTGATCCAATCAATGTGCCACCCGGAAATCACTATTCTGATTAAAAAGTATGATGTTATAAATAATCGGAGATTTTGGTTATTTTTATGATTAATTATTTCTTTCTTAAAGCGTCTTAGGCTTATTGTCACGATAGAGGTATTGGTATTTTTCTCCCTTTCATGCTCCATAGGCATATCTCGTTCAAACAAGATTAGTTCTCAATCAGGGACGTAGTCGACCTCAGCTAGGAGGGGCCGGTATTAATTCACTGGTTTAGTTTCACAAGATCTGGGGCTAAAAACTTTTGATAATAATAGTCCGTAAAAATTTTCTTGAGTGAGTTAGATCCCCCTTAGCCCCCCCCCCGTTTCCAACAGTTACATATTATGAACACTGTTCTAACAACACTATCGTATTCTAGCTGTGTGTCAAATAATTCAATAACTTAATCACTAAACGGTTTGGTACACCTGTATCGTATTCCATCTATTTTCAACACATACGATATTCCATCTATTCTCAACACATACGCATTCTATCTATTCCAAACACATACGCATTCTATCTTTTCCAAACATATACACATTCCATCTATTCTCAACACATACGTATTCCATTTATTCCAAACATATACGTATTCCATCTATTCCCAACACATACGCATTCCATCTATTCTCAACACATGCGGTATCATATTCAATCCACTCTCAACACATACGGTATTCCATCTATTCTCAACACATACGCATTTTATCTATTCCAAACATATACGCATTCCATCTATTCTCAACACATACGTATTCCATTTATTCCAAACATATACGTATTCCATCTATTCTCAACACATGCAGTTTCATATTCCATCTATTCTTAACACATACGGTGTCGTATTCCATCTATTTTCAGCACATACGGTTAATCCTTGAAATGACCTCGAAGCCGAGTGACACCATCAACGCGGAAACAAGGGCGCAAAGAAATGTTTTCACATTTGATCAGAGGCGGATCCAGAGAGGGATTTTGATGGAGGGGGATGTAAAATACAGTAGGACCCACTTATAACGAGATCGCATTTAGCGAGTTTCCAGATATAGCGAGGAAAATATGGATTTTGTTTGGTATAATGATTAAGCGCAAGACAATTTAACTGCTTTTAGTGAACAAGCCTTTTTTGGACCCCGGATTTAACGAGCAATTTAAAAAATAAATAAAATGGGAAATCAAACTTTTTGTAAAAATTCCGTCTTTATATGCGGCTGATCGTTATAATTGATTTCCACAGCATTTTTATGCATTTGGAGGTTAAATTTCGCTAACCTCTCTCCCCCACCCCCTATTGCATTGACATACAATTTCGGCGTGAAAATATTAACAAAAAGGCAACTAAGCCGAAATTTAATATTTTTTCTTAGCTTCATAAATTTATTTCGCAATTTATTCACCTCTTTTTCTGCTTTTTTCCTCTTCCACTTTGGCCATGAGGCCGCCTCCCAGGACCAGAGGCAGCCCGCAACAGACTTTAGGAACTCCTTTGCCAACCCATCCGCAAAGTGTGGGCCATCCACCCAACATCAAGGAGACAACGGCAAAATCGCAAATTCGGACATCCCGACATGGATTTCTGCCACCACTGGCGCTAGTGCAGTTTGGATTGACTGCAGAATACTCCCACTTGAGTATACTCGATAACGTTGCATCTTCCAGAACTAAAATAATAGAAATAAAAAAAAAATAATTTTAATGAATGAACAATGGAAACGACAGTGGTATTAGTCACAAAACTGAAATTTTTGAGTTAAGTCTATTGAAATATTCTTTGGGGTTGCCTTGTTGCCTGCAACAGTGGTGTATGACTATGGTGTAACTAATTGCCACAGGATAGCACCACGTTACTGTTGGACAAGACGAAACTGACGGTCCGATTTGACAGTATGTTGTTTTAAACAAAAATGGACTTGTACCATTGTTGTTTTCAAGACCTCATGTCTGCACGTGTTGAAATCCATCATCGTGCATATAGAAAAATAGTAAATTAAAAAAAATATTAGTAGTCATTGAATATGACACTATACGCATATATAACACTTTACAATGCAATATGATATAAGATACATTAAATATTGAAAATAAGCGCAAGTAGATTGATATGATACTGCGCTATCTGGTTAATAAAATCTGCCACTTAATATAATAAGTCCAATATCATTGTGAAATATGTAGTTAATAAAATCAACATTAATCACCAAGTATAAAAAAAAAATCAACAACAACGTCCAATGTAATAGTAGTAAGTTTTGTAGGTAAGTTCTTGAAAAGGGTGGCCGCCGAAGTCGTCGCTGTATTCCCAGGAACAACGTCCAATGACATAGGACAGGGGTGTTTAACATTTTTTAGTCTAAGGGCCAATTTTTCTTATTATAATTGGCCCGCGGGCCACACCACTGTACCAGCAATATTAGGATTAAACAAAGGCGAATCTAGGGGGCGCCCTCTGGATCGGAATAGAATTCAGTGAGTCCTAAGTTGAATTTTGTTTTAAAATCACTGTTGCACTGCAAATCAATAAAACTACTCCTAATGCCCATATACGCTAGAAAACTGAAGTAAAACACGACTGAGGGAAGACCGCGTATTACTTTAGTTCTTTAACGTTTTAAGATATTTATTACGAAATATGAAAATGCCAGCCAAATAAAATACATATATTAAGAAATCAGAGGGAGAAAGTGGGGGGCCATTTTTGTGTGAAACAATTTGTATTTTTTCATGAGTCAGCGGGACACATAAAACATGTTGGCGGGTTGCAAATGGCCCGAGTATTGAAGACCCCTGACATAGAAACTGTGCAATTTGAAAGTCTATTATGAGTAAAATTTGAATACGGAATTCACTTCACGTTTTGTTGCAAAACGTTTGTAACTGGACAATAATTTGAAAACATGGTAGAAGGTTTGCTTACTGGCCCAGTCGGTTTCACACATTTTTTATTAACGTTAAGTTAGTACCTGTCTCCTTGCAGTCAAATACCTGCAGTACTTCGAATTGCAGAAATTCAATCGTATTATGCAGTTAGTCGTTGTAATCGGTACTTATTATAACTAATTTCCACCGCATTTTTATGGAGTTGTTAAAAAAATCTCAATTCCCTCCCTGTAGATCCGCCTTAGTGTTCTTTAGATTTTTCATGTACTCGGATTAATTAGATCGATTTCTTCTACGGTTTCGCCATCAGCTTAAGAAGCATGTACTGGTAAAACCCCTACGCGAGGGGGAAAAAAAAGAATTAAGTTAAAAAGACAAATAAAAAAGAACAGAGAAGAAAGAAATGAGAGTAAAAGAGTAAAAGGGCGAGACGACCACCCAGCCATTAGGAAGAAGGGTGACATAGTAATGAATCTCTCCGCCACCGCCGAAAGGTGCCAAGACAAACTGGACATTAAAAATTAGCCCACTCCTAAAGCCTCGAAATCCGTTTTTATTCTTTTTGCACCTTTAAAAGTGATGCACACACATGAAGAAGGGGTGAGTACGGAAAGTTCAGAACTTGAAATGTATGGGTAAGATAAAAATAATTTTCCAACTTAGATGCAATCCTTCTATTTTTCTTAAGGGATCATAGGACCTTTATAACGGGTCAGAAATTCGGTTTTTTTTAAAAATATTTTAAAACATAGTAGTACTTTATTTCAAAACAAACCGCTTGAAAATCGGCTGTGTAGAACATTTACAGTAAGCAAAAACGTGGGGGTCACTTTTTAAATTTTTTTGTTTAAAAACCATTTAAAAGAAGATTCTAATAACAATAAATTTTAAAGATATTTATTGCCAAGTACTTTCCAGACTAAGGCTTAATTTCTAACAAAAAAAAAGTGAAGGAGCCCTAATATTATGATAAATCGATTAAAAAATTGAATGGCTGCAAAAGAATCGATAAATCATATCAATTGTTTATGTCCATTTTTCTGGACAACAAAGTTCATGCCTTTAATCTCAAATTTATTACTTTTTCATGAAAGTGTCTATTTAGGGGTTCTGGCTAATATTTAAATAATCGCCAAAAATGAAGAAGTATCGGAGCCGGGCTTCGGTGGGTTCCCACCCAATTTAAGCCCTGTTCCTGACTAAATAATAATAACAACAATAATAATAATAACAATAGTAGAGGAATAGTTAGTTATAATGATTTTTAGGCAAATATATCATTTTTAGTTGATTCATTTTGTCAATTAAACCGTTTATTTATGGATAATGACTAGAGTTAGTTATTACTTGTGGAATGTAAAAATAAATAAAAATAAATATAAATAAATAAAAAATAATTAAACGGAAGGCACCTTTGGAAGATGAGCTAGCGATGGCATTCAAATTAACAACAAGTAGCGGAACACATAGCAGAAAAATCATACTCAAAAACTAACCACTTCCTTTAGAAAGGATGAGAGTGCAAGCCTTGAACCGAAGCGACTGGTCAGTTATTACAAAGGCATCCTTCAAATAGTTCTAATCAATGTGGTAACCAGTTGCAACCGGTATCCGGGAAACATGACGTAGGCAGAAAAACTCATACACAGCCAAACTTACTCTTCGTAGGAGAATCGCTATTTTTACTTACCACAATATTGGCAACAATGATAACAAAGGAAATTAACTTACCTTCCCGGAAATGAAATTTAAATTCCCGAAGGTGTTGCCAAATACGGAATTTTGAAAATACGCAAAGATTATCGTTCAATTCTTACGTTTGAATTGTCTTCAAGGTGTTGCAAGTTATGGTAAATGTATTAAACTATATTTTACTACCTCTTGTATATAATATTCTGAAATCATAAAATATTACCCCTCTACTCTGAAAAAATACAGGGTGTTCTCAGAGTCCAGCATCGTATAAAAACGTATTTTAATAAATCACAATACATTTTTTCAATTTTTTTTAAACCATAGTGCACATTTTTCTATAAACCACAGTATACGGTTTTCAATTTTTATAAAACATAATTTCAATATTTTGATTTTTATCAACCATGGTTTTTATTTTATTGTTTAATTTTTACAAGCGCAAGGACACGAGTATGTGCCAATAATTGCGCTGTTATTGGTTTTTTGGCTGAGATCACGCCTAATTTTTTGTGGATCAAAAAACAACGGATGACATATGATCAAGTATTGTGAATACAAACTTTTGTTTTTCTTTTCTTTGGCATCGCTTCCTAAACATAGCTTTCGCCAATCACGTGTTTTTAAAAAATGAAATTTATTCCGCGCTTGATTTATACATGAGGCGCAAATATCTTCGTCTTGGAGCCAAATTATGGCAGAAATTTGTACTGAAAGCCAAAATTTTGTCCCTAGTCGATAGCGGCGGCAAGTGGACGAGTAGTAGTAGAAGAAATAAGAAAATAAAAGCCGTGAGAACGAAAATATGTTTGTAATAAGAAGAGTTTCGAAATAAAAATTTTAAGAACCATTTAAATTATGAGAAAATTTTCTTACGTCTCATTTTTGAACGCATCTCTAAAATCGACTTCATAATTTCTACTTCGTAATTAAATTTCTGGCTTTGTTTACTATTTTTCGGGAAATACATTAGTAGCTTCATGTGAATTGACGTAGCCACAGTTTTAATAGCTTTTTAAAACCTTTACAGCCATGGGTGCCTATATTGGGGGCAGGGGGCTCCAGCTCCCCTAGCCGTTTAAAAATTTTATTCGCCCGAACCTGCTACGCATTTACTTTCAAAAGTTTTACAGTCACATTTTAAAATAAGGTACTTTTTAGCTCATTACTAATTGTCAAGCAGTATCAATTATTTTTGTAGCGTTTTGGTATCTTGTACATTCACTAAAATTCTCGACAGCTTTGAGAAGGAGGTAATAATTTTGTCAGACCCACTAGAAATATTCCTTAATTTTTCTCAGCCCCAGAAATACTCGTATGGGTACCTATGCTTACAGCGTTGATTCAATGGCAATGAGCTGCTTTCATCGGAATGTAACCCATGACCCTAAATTACTGGAAACACCAGTATCCGTCCGATCACTGAAGCTAAACGACAATGAGCGCTGTCGGCTTTCGAGAGGATGATCATTCTCGATACTGGCCGTGGGACGTGGTGATATCAGTCGCCTAATATAGCGCCCCCCATGAACGACCGACCATTATTTGACAGTTTTCCTGGTAGATATCGAAGAGTCAAATAGTGGGAGTTGCAAAAAAACTCATCAAAACGGGTTGCTCCTGAGAATATATTACAACTGCGCCCAGGGGCGTAGCAATCTAGAAATTATGGGGGGGGGGTGCTGAAGTGGCTGTAAAACAGATTAGGTAATTCATTGTCAAAGAGAGCAATGCACGTCGTTGTTCAATGGGGTATGCTTAAACCATAGGCTTACGCAGGAAGTTCATAAGGGTGTGTTGTAGGCACAATGGTGGGGGCGTTACTTTACAGCTTCATGTATTCCTATGTTAAATATACAAAATTTCATTGCAATGGGGGTTACAAACACCCCCTGCGTGCGCCAGGGGTTTTGGACCCCTGAATCTCCCTTTCCTATACCAGTAACTGAGTCTAATTTTATATATATAATTAAAATTTATATTATTACTTGTAATTTTTTGTTTTATCAAAAGTGTTCCAAATTTTCTTTAGTTTCCATTCGATATAAAATAGTTTAATTTTAGATAATCAAATCAAATCACTGCTTTACTTATTCATTTTTTTATTTGTAAAATCATAATAATAGTTTACCACATAACTAATAATAATAATAAGAGACAAATATATACTAAAAGTACATCATATTAGACTCTACAATGAAAGCTCCCAAGAAAATGTCAGTAAGGATATAACACATCTAGGACTTCGAAATTATAATCCGATTTCAAAGCTATGGATCCAGAAACCACCAGGTCATTTGCTATCCCTTCATTATTTTCACCTTTCTCTTTCTATTTTCATCCTTATCTTCTCACCTCACGACCTTTAATTTTATTACTGACTGTTAAATAAACAGTCAAATAAAATTATTATGCACTTGTCTCTAAATGACACAAAACTAATTGGGAATCACTCACCCTTTTATATATCTACTTTCATTATATACTCTCATTTTATTTATTTATTTATTCATTTATTTTTGTCTTTCATTTCCCATCATCTTGTATTAAATATGTTCTTAGCATTTTTAAATGTTTCTTTACTTTTCAATTTTTTGAATTCCTCTGGTAGTTCATTCCAAAGTTTTGCACCTTTTTAATTTACATTATTCCTTCCTACTTCGGTCCTTATTTTTGGAAGTAATAGTTCATTGTATTTACGACATGTATTGGTGTCTTTTTCATTTAATTTTATTCTTATAAGTTCAGTGTGATTACCTTCCTTTACCCTTTCATAAATTTTAACTAAGACACTGTATTCGTGTAAATGTTGTGTTGGTAATATATTGCATTTCAAAAATGCGCAATATAGCTTAGATGCTCTTGCGCCATAAAAAATCTAAACAAAGTCCAGTCTAATTTTTTATCAGTATTAATTAATTTCATCATTTCTGTCTGTATGTTTTTCAGCACATTTCTATTCACTGAGCTTAAGTTCCCCCTTATACAATTACAATATGTCAGATGACTCTAGATTTTAATACAGATTTTCAATTTCAGTTCTTAATCCTGTCTGACGTCACTCAGGTATAACAAGGGAATAATTAACATAATTCACATAGTATAATTAACATAAGTATAATTAATGCAGGTATATAATTATAACATAGATAAGTATTAACATATGTGAGTGATATATAAAACCTTTTTTTTCCTCATACTCAAACAAACTGGTATAAGAAAAAGTCGGTCTCAGATTATTCGTTTATACCTGCGCTCGGATTTACTCGTGAATGCTGTAGATCAGGTTTTAGGTGTGACTTCAACAGTAATTATATTACAGTATATTGTGGGTAAAGCTCTTATTATTTATTGATAGTTCGATGTATACTAAAAGTAATATGCTAAAAGTAATTTTCAAATGAACATTCATCAATTTCATCATAAATATTATGTTTACAGTATTTCTAATATAACTTATTACAATTGAATTTAAATTCTTTATATTATCCTCAATCATTAAAAGCATAATTTAACGCAATGGTGATTGAAAATGATATAAGGGTGTGTCTCGGAAACGTCAATCTTACAAGAATATAAAAATCCATCTTCTAGAAACTTTTTATATTCTTAGGAGACGTAAGTTCTTAAAATTTTGTTTGTAAACAGTGATAAGATGTCATTGATGTACGGAATTGAGACGTCATTAATCGAGTCACTGAAATTTCGTTACTTACACCATTTAAATTGTTTAAAACAAAAAAATAGTTATTCACTATTCAAAAAATTAAAGATTACTTAATAGAGATCAAAAACTTGATAGATAATTCAATGTAATGTTGAAAATGCACGTTGAAATCTTCTTTTATCTGATATTTCTTTTCAATACTATTACTTAGGTTCGGGTTTTTTAAGACTTGTGCTTTTTAACCCATATTTCACATACTTTTGTAGATTTGTTAAAAATATTTTACATTTTACTTTTTAAAGAAATTTAGAGAAAAATTTGTTTGATTTTATTGTTGAAAATTTTAATATACATTGTACAAAAGAGAAAATAAAGATGTATTTAAAAAAATAAATATATCGTTGTTTGCAACATTGAACTGTCATTATTTAGAGCATTGAATATAAATACATATATGACATTGCAACAGCCTCAATCGCGAAATTAAAGTATCTTAAATACCACCTAAAAATTGCTCATGACTTTAGAATATCCTTAAGAGCTACGTTAAGATTCCCTAAAGTGCAGTATTAAAGTATCCTTAAATGCAACGTTAAGATACCCTGAGAGCGCGAAATTAAGATATCCCCGAAAGTGAAATTAAATCGACTTTAAGTTCATTATTAGAAACCTGTTGAGTGTATCATAATATCTCTAAGTGCAAAATTAAAATGGCCTTACTTGGCGCAGTATAGCCCAGATGCTCTTGCGCCATAAAAAAGCCAAACAAACAATCAATCAATCAAAATGGCCTTATATGTAACATTAATCTTTCCTTAAGTACGATATTGAGATAGGTGCAACATTAAAATCATCCCAATTGTTACATGACCTCATTATGTGTAACGTTAAGGTATCCTTAAATATGCCATTAAGATATTATATTTATGCATAATAAATAATTTTTATGTAAAAAATTAGCCATAAACAAGTTTTTAGAATAATTTTATTCAATCAAAATGTCTTTTTATACTTACAAACAAAATAACTTCAAATGCTACATAACCATGATTAAAATTTGCACATTCATAAATAAACATTTATCTTATATTAAAATGAAAGTACATTAATCGTCATTACAAAAAGTTAATTATAATTAAAGATTTCTCAACTGAAAATAAAGTACATACGTCAGCGGGCACGAACTTTTTTTATTTTTTGTTAGGTCCCATTAAGAATTGTTAATATAATTATTTAATCAGTTATTTAATAAATTATTTAATCAGCTATTTAATCAATTATTTAATCAGTTATTTAACAAATTATTTGACCACATAATAATTTAATCAATAATTTAACAAATAAATTATTCAATTAATACTAAGAGGTGAACGTAAATATAAGGTATTATTCAGTGTAATTATTAATACATATTAATTGAAAATCATCAGTGTAATTATAAGGAAATAATCACACATACACACAAAACAATTATGAGATTACCATACGCAATTATAAGGAATTAATTAACATAACTATACATTATTAATTAATACAATTACCAACTGAAAATTTTTACAGTAATGATATGAAAATTTACAAAGTATTTTAATTATTCAAAGAGATTATTGCAATAATTCGAATAATCTTAATATCACATTAGATCAATGGTTCCCAACTGAGTACTTCTCAAGAGAGAAATTTATCACGGAATTTAATTTAATTTAACACGCCCTAATACCAAAGTCACGACTGTGTATTTTTGGCTATTTTTACTCAAGAGTATTTTTCACGTTGTTAGTTGATATTTTATCATATACCGAAATACACACTATTTTTCGATTGCTATCTAGCCAACTTGGATGAGTTAGATTACAGATTAGATCTAATTTGGGTCTCTAACTAACTCAAATTAGATGTTCACTTTCTTTTAATCTAAACAAATTTTTCCACTAGAAGAACTTGTCATATTTGTGTTTTTTCCAATACCTTCACAGAGCACCAAATGCCCTGTCGAACACAATTTAGGAACAGCTGCATTACGTAATAGCAGATGAAAATTGATTATTTAATTTAAATAATGTATTTTATTGATTACATTAATTAATGGTAACGCAGATCGAAATTTAATAATCGAGTGAAGTTTTACTCCCCCCTCCCCCGCGTCCAACTGAAAACTATTTTTTTTAGTCTTCTCACCTTGCTTCTCCTGTAATATCAAAGTCTTTTTCTCTGAGTTCACGCAGCGTTATGCTGCTTTGCCCCTGCCTTTGGGATGTTAGTGGGGGGGGGTTTGCCTTGAAGGCCGTTCATTGTCCTTTCTAGGGCTCTTCCTCGGTCCTCTCCCGAGCAGCATGACCATTGTAGTCTTTGAGCCGCAAACCACAAACAAACAAACAAATCCTCTGGTTCTCACTTGGTGAGTTTTGTTAGTATGGAAAAGTGTTAATAGGTGGCTTCTGATCGCATCTTGCTTCTAATCGCATTGATGACTGCATCCGAGTATGTTTATGTTAGGTTTCCTCAACTGGGTTCCTAAATTTACTGCTAAGGGTTCCGTGAGAGATCACAACTGATGTGGGGGGGGGAATCAACTAATCACTTTAACGAATCACTTGCTGTAAACACAGTAATTTTATGTAAAATCACTTTAATATTTCAAAGAGTTCTCCAAGCTGAAGTGGTCGTATGTCTGTGGAACGCGGCCAAGGGAAGACACAGGGGTCATGACCCCCAAAATATATTTTTTCACTGTAAAAAATTCCAACTTTCATGATAAATGAAGGGTGTTATTCCAAGACCATGGCAAATTCTGTCCTTAACCCCCCAAATGAAAGTCTGTGTTCGCCCCTGAACACGTCAACCTTAAATCAAGATTAGTAATATTTTTATGTTGGTGTATAGATGGCTTTTTCAGTTTCGTAGCACGAAATATAAAATAATAAAGAAACATTGTCTGGAACCACCAGACAGTATTTATAAATTATTATCCTGCTTGCATGATATATGATTTCATCATTTTTATTTTCATAATGGGCTATAATTTTAGAAATTCAAATCAGATGTTTATTTTTTGGCCCATTTATTTTTTGATGATTTTAAATACAGAGGGCGCTTCTAAAAGGATCAAGAAATTTAAATGTCATTTAGCGTAGTTGCAGAAGCAATAAAGATCAATATTCCGTTATATCCAGCAGTTGATTACAACGAGCATGCGCAGTCGTGTGTCCTAAATTCATTGTTTGATGTGGAAACTTCCAAAGTTTTCGGAGTTTATCTTCTCGAATTCTGGTCTTTAAGTTCCGGGTGCTTTGTCATTAGTCTCGTCCATTTAATTTCCCAATAAAGTATCATTAAACTAGCTTGAAAATAAGGTTTTATTGAACTAGCTTGAAAATAACGTTTTATTGACCTAGCTTGAAAATAAGATTTTATTGAGCTAGCTTGAAATAAGATTTTATTGAACTGGCTTAAAAATAAGATTTTATTGAGTAAGCATAAAAATAATAAACAGGTCTTGAAGTCCCTTTTTAGGTGAAAGAGTTATTATTTCAATCGTGTGTGTGTGTATTGTAGAAGAAATTATAAAGATCTAAAAACACTTCCAAATTAAAACTTCCTTTAAATACATTATTATTAATTTTGAGTTATTTCAAAACAAGGAATAAGTATAAAACGTATATGAAATAGAGGTATAATGAATTAAACGTTATTTACTAAGTTGAAAATAAATTCTTTCATGGACTTTTGGATTGAAGTTTAGTTTAAGACAACTCTTTTTTATTGTCTCTTTTTATTCACATAAAAAGCAATATAGGTAAAATTTGTAGCAGATTCGGTTCTGTACCCACAGTAAATAAAAGGGACGAAACCTAAGAAAATGGTAAAGCCGAGAGTGTTCATCGCACTTTTGCGGTTTTACGGAGAAGTTGTAATTTGTAATTAGCGAAATTGTTGGTTGTCTAAAGTAACGCTTCCATTAGTAACGTCCATTTTCATATATTCATCATTCATTACGTCACAAATCCATCACTGTCATCATCCAACGGTAGCTTTAATTCAGGGAGGCGATGGTTTAGCGAAAAGAGACGAGATGCCATGGCGGGTGACTGACTGACGTCACCTTATTGTCAACTGCACTTGGTGCTTTTAGGTGGTCACCATCTATGGTACTGACCTTGGTGAATGTCGCTTAAACTTTAGTGACCAGAGTGGAATTGGTATTTTTATCATCGTATAGAAATTGGCCCTTTTTTTGAGCTTGATTTCTGAAAATTTTCAGCATTTTTGAATCTAATTGGATTTCACTATGTACGCAAATTAATTAGCCACCTTGCATTGTAAACCACCAGTTACTTATTTTACAAGGCACGAAACTGTTGCACACGTATAGCTGACTCTACAAATTTCGAGTTGTTAATTCTAGGAGTTCCGAATTCCTAATTCTGTCCGAGCTGTTTCTTGTATGGAATCCAACTAGGTGGTTGTACGAGACATTGACACAGCTGATTCTATGAGATAAAAATTGTTGAGTCTACGAAACGAGTTGTGTCTATGAAATGAGCTATTAAGTCTATGAGATAAGATGAGCTGTTGAGTCCATAACAGTGCTTCTCAAACTTCCGGGCCCTGGCATCAATTGTTCCGGGCAGTGAAAGATTCTCCTGGAATTTGTTTTCTGAGCAACTTTTATGAATAAGTATTTTATCGTGGAAATATCTTAAGGAGAAAGAATAATAGTCATGAACGAGTCGGACAGTTCAGACCCAGAACGCATAAGTAACATCTGTGCAGTAACTGACAATGACTAAACCGTGTACTTTTAAATATGTGAGTATTCACGAATGATCGAGAATTTTTAGACATCGAAATATTTTAGAATTCGAGAAAAGGTATACCGTTCATTATGACTTGCCGTAAAAAGTGGCTGCAAGGCGATTGCAGCGGTGCAGCCTCTGTCCTTAAAACTGAAAGGAATAACACCTGTGTTGCAAATGCTAGTGACCAGCTAGCAAAGAAGAGTACCAGAAAAGTATGTATTAATAGAAGGAGTGTATTGACACTCTTTATGATTATGTCATGATTAATTATTTATACTTATGATTGTTTAATACATGAAATTTAAAAAAATTGAAGATTGCGAGTGAATTATTCGCCGCCGGGTCATCGTCTTATCAAAAGAGAATTCACTGAGTTCTTGTCTCATAAAAGAATCTACGGGGCCTTGTCTTATAAAAGAAGAATTTACTGGGTTGCGAACTCATAAAGGTTGAGAAGAACTAGTCAATAAGATAAGATGAGTTGCTGCGTATATGAGATATAATGAGTTGTTGAATCTGTGAGATAAGATGAGTTGCTGAGTATATGAGATATGAGTTGTTTAGTCTATGAGATAAAGTGTGTTATCTATGAGATAAAGTGTGTTATCTATGAGATAAAGTGTGTTATCTATGAGATAAGATGAGTTGTTGAGTCTATGAGATAAAGTGTGTTATCTATGAGATAAGATGAGTTGTGGAGTCTATGAGACATTAAATAATGATATTTGAGGAATTCATTAGTAGTTTCTCTTCGACACGTGCTTGACTTTTACAAGACTTGAGTTATTAATTTTAATAGACAAAACCTATTTTTGAAAAGCATCTATCAATACATAAAACAAATATAGAAAAAATTGTTTTTCTTTAATAGTGAATTTATTAGATAAAAATCTACTTTGATTTAATCTTAGTTTACCAAGGAATTTAAGGGCATTAATAGGCAAATATACAAAATCACCAACAATATCTCAACTATCAACTAAAATTAAATCAGTTCACATTCCAAATTTCTTAAATATTAAGTTACCTTATTTCCAAATGCTTAATTTTAAAGTTATTAAAGCAAAAATTATGCATATATCATGAGCGCGACAGTTCTGTATTTTCTGTGATCCAATCCATAAAACTAGAGACGCGTGTATAGACTCCAGGATATCCAACTTCTCCACATCCGTATCCAAAAGAGACTACCCCTATCAGAACCCACGGAATATCAGGATCTAAATCAGGCAAGTTTTGATAATTGTATTTGTACATCAAAGGCCCTCCAGAATCTTGCTGGAAAAAAAAAGTATTAAACTGTAAATTTATTGCAGAAAACGCTTGGAAACATTAGTGACTAATTTATATACAGTTTGACCTTTTTAACGGACACTCCCGGATAGCGGACATCTCTATTTAACGAATACTGTTCCAATCCCAGTCCCAATGCTTCTTTTCTTTCAACTCTTCCGAAAAATAATATTCAGATACTCAAGTCCCGAGGTGTCCGCTATTCAGAAGTTTTACTGTGTATGTACAGGGTGTCTCAACACCAGGGTTGCAAACATCTAGAAGGGGTAGGGTACACTTAGACGAACAATATTTGTCATAGAACCTAGGATCGCAAACCACTCGCAGTTCTAAAACCGTCCAGCATGCACAAATAGTGACAACCAGTGCATGAGAAGCGCAAAATGCGATGTCCTAATCATCTATGCACTTGAGCAGCTGACCTGAGTTTTATCTGGCGCTTTTCACGCACTGGTTGTAAATATTTGTGCATGCTGGACGGTTTTAGAACTAGCGCTGTGAGTGGTTTGCGACCCTAGGTTCTATGACAAATATTGTTCGTCTAGGTGTACCCTACCCCTCCTAGATGTTTGCAACCCTGGTGTTGGGACACCCTGTATGTACCAAAGTATACATCGTATGCAGTGGCGGATTTATAAAATTGCCGCCCTTAGGCACAGCCTGTACTGCCGCCCCCTCCCTCCTTTACAAAGAAAGGAATATTTGTTAAAAAAAAACCAACCGCATATCATACTCTTAACATTTGATATGTAAAGGAGATTTTTCATATAATTATTCAAATTAATAAGATACAACTCGACATTATTGCTACTACAGTCTCCGACTTTGTGAATTCGAGACACTTTTTAAAACCACAATAATTTAATATGGATTCCTGGAACCTCTGATGTTTTTGCGTATTTGGGGAAAACACACGTACGTGCCTTTGCATGAATTTTTTCGTTATCAATTCGAGTTTTCATTTACTATTAGTATATATAACAAACGTGTTAAGCCTGGTTTATAAATGGTCACTCTGGGCAAATGCCCGGGGCTCAAAATTTTTAGGGCCCTTTGTCTTTCGATTCTATGGTTTGCATTTGCAGGCAAGTTAAAGTAGTCGCCTATATGTCATCGCTATTGGGGAGGCGCAGTATAGCCCAGATGCTCTTGCGCCATAAAAAAGCCAAACAATCAATCAATCGTTATTGGGGAAACAGGGCAATAATTAAAAGAAACATTTTTTCAACGTTGTCAAGTTTGGACAATTCTATGCCGCATCCCGGTAAGCGTCGCCCCTGAGGCCTGTGCCTTGTGTGCCTATTCAGAAATCTGCCACTGCTCGTATGCTATTATCGTGATGATGACATACGCATAAATTGGCTCCTTTTCATTCAAGGGGGCGATGTTGAACAATTACAGATGGTCCACTTTTGAAGTCACTCCACGTCATTGATAATATATATTACAATTTATCATTTTTTTTTTTAAAATTGCTGATATGGTCGAACCTCTTCAATGCAAACATCAAAGGGGACTAAAAACCTATCTGCGTTAACAGTAATTGACATCAGTGACGATTCTAGACAAAAAATTTGGGGGCACAAATTCCTCCATATGCGCACTGGCGGCGGCGCGCATGCGCATTGGCAAGATAATAAAATACGATTATATTTGGGAGGCTATACCCCCCACCTCGGCCCTAGCTAAGAACCGCCAGCGATTCGCGTTGTCTGGAACGGGTGGTACCGTATTACTAAGTTATTTATTCTATATTTGATAACCATATATATGTATGTTTTACCATTATTATATGTTATGTTATTTATTCCATATTCTGTTACCATATATGTTTTTTATCATCATTATATGTTATGTGATTTATTATATTATACAACATCTATATCTTGTAACAAAAATTGAAATAGAATATACGTACTTTCAAAGTCCATATTATGTAGGGTGGATGATTCAAAATATTCTTGTTTCACTATAGATAAATATTATATACTCAAACTGAATAACCGTACAAGCAGCTTCAAATTTTTCTCGATTTTTAAAATCGTCGATAAAGTGTTTTATAATCCTGAATTTCACGGAAAATTCCATTCAATTCAATTCATAATTCAAATTCCATTCAATTCAATTCATAATTCAAATTCCATTCAATTCAATTCATAATTCAAATTCCATTCAATTCAATTCATAATTCAAAATTCCATTCAATTCATAATTCAAATTCCATTCAATTCATAATTCAAATTCCATTCTAATTCAAAATTCAATTCAATTCATTCAAATTCATTCATTCAATTCATTCAAATTCCATTCATTCAATTCCATTCAATTCAATTCATAATTCATTCCATTCAATTCATAATTCAAATTCCATTCCATTCATCCTAAATTCCATTCCATTCAATTCATAATTCATTCAATTTCATAATTCAAATTCATTCA
Organism: Dysdera silvatica; assembly: GCA_006491805.2. Lineage (NCBI taxonomy): Eukaryota > Metazoa > Arthropoda > Arachnida > Araneae > Dysderidae > Dysdera > Dysdera silvatica. The sequence goes on from QLNU02015270.1 coordinate 16,580,305, forward strand.
ATCAATTCATAATTCAAATTCCATTCAATTCAATTCATAATTCAAATTCCATTCCATTTTATTCAACTTTGCATAACCTAAATTATTTAGAATATCTAGCTTTGTTTTCTTAAATTCAACAACCTCTGCGCATTGCGATTCGGTTTTGCACTTAACACGTTGAAGAAACCCTGCATAAAATACATACCAGAATGAACCGACCTGTATGCCCAGGACACCTCAACCTCTGGGCATTGCGATTCGGTTTTAACACGTTGAAGAAACCCTGCATAAAATACATACCAGAATGAACCGACCTGTATACCCAGGACACCTCAACTCTCCAGGGCTATCGGAAGAAAATATATTCTCTTCAAAAGATGACATTACTTTGGCTGTTTCGGAACTTCGCATTTGGAAGATGGGATTCGAAAAAAAAAATTGTACCGAAAGACTTAAAACGCGTTTCATTCGTGTTAAACGGGGAGGAAGTTTTTCAACGGCCATCAGTATTATCAGTTCGTGCTAAACGATATTTCTTGTTAAACGTGTTTGTGTTAAAAAAATACTAAAACCGCATATTTCTATATGAGACGACGGGGATTCAGGGAACTGTTCATTTAAAAAGTAGTTAGTATTAACGAAGTTAGGCTGTAATCATTAAGAATTAAATGCGAAAATTAGGCGAAACAGCAAATGAAAAAGTCCAGCAATTGGTCCAACGTCAAACGTGCTGTTATCACGTTGTTCATTATGAGAAAATTGTTAAGCTATATTAGCACCAGCAGCGAATTAATCACCTTATTAGTATATTTATATTAATCGAACTTCGTTAAGAAGAACAACAGGGAGAACAGAAAATATCTGTTCATACTAACAGTAATTCATCTGTTAAGCCTGTTCGTTTTAAGGATGCTATTTGTGTTTTAAACTAAGTGAATATAAATTTATGTATAAGATTCTTATATGGAATTAGTTTTAAATTAGTACGAGTAATTTTCGAATCACAGTAAATTAATTTTTAACTACTGCTGTATGGTTTTAAATCAAAGGCACACATTTAATTTATATACTGTTTACTCATTTATTTAATATTATAGTCGGACCTCGTTAAGACGAATACACTTAAGACGAATTACGTTTAACATGAATAATTTTCTGAAATCCCGTCAAATTTTGTGGCATGCTATACTTTACAGATAAAACGAATTAACCTTAACGCCATCAAATTTTCTGTTCCCCTTTGTATTCGCTTTAAACGTGGTTCGACTGTATTACCTATTCATACACGGCATTATTATCCATTAATGCATCGAATATTATTAATTTGCAGCAATTTCGAAGAATAAACTAAAAAACGCTGAAAGCAACGTTAAATCAGTGACGTTCTATGCACGCCAAGCATGGAAAATAAGGCAAAAAACAAACCAAATTAAAATTTTCCTAAATAACTACCTTAGCACCATTACTAAATTAAGGTTTTTAGGCGCCCGTAGGCCGGAAGGATAGAATTAATGCCTAAATAATGTGGCCCTGGCAATATTTGGTCAATAGATCATAAGTTTTTATTAAACTTCAATATTCAGGCTAATCCATAATAAAAAATCCGCGGACATTTGTAAATAAATAAGATTAAATTGCGTTTAAATTTAAATAATATCAGGCTTCTGTGGGGCCCTACTTGGCCTATACGTAAATCCGACAATACTCCGCCCAATACTGGACATACACGGGTCAAAAAAAGGTTAGTTGTCTAGAATTTTCGAATATTGGCAGCCAAAAGTTCAATCAGAATTAATAAAGCATAGAAAGTATGGCTAACATGCACTCGGGAAGAAACTGGACACTGTTAGCAGATTTGTTATAGACAAGAACCTTTAAGGAAAGAGAGAGGAGAAACAGATATAGGAGAAACAGATGTAGGAGAAACAAATGTAGGAGAAACAGATGTAGGAGATGAAATTAAAGAAGAGGGCAGGACTTAGAGAGATGGTCAAAAGACTTGAAGAAAACAGAGGTAAATGATGATCTTTGGTAGTGATCGGTCGTCCCTTTAGGAATTGATGATGATGATAATGTGAATAATTACGATGATATATGATGAAGACGGAAACTATGTTGAATTAACGTTAATTCAAGCAGTAAATTCACAAGTTTCACCTACTTGGCAAGCATCCTTCCCTCCTTCCGGAATTCCAGCACAGATAAAGCTTTCAGTGATGCCGTTCGGGATTGCCGAACTTGACTTTGAGTACGCAGACCGACAATCACCATTTGAAACGACAGGAATATCGTCCACGATATGTAAAGTTGGTGCGTTTCGTCCTCCTGTGAATCAATTAAAAGTCTCATCATTATCATGGCTAATAGTTATCATATTCAATCATTATCAACTGACGAAGGATTTTCAAAATTCCGTCTCACGTTTTACTAGGGAAGACTATAAATTTCTTATTCCATATAAGCAAGTTTTAAATTTCAAGCAAACATATTTGTTAAGGACGTTTACTCGATCTTCGATGGTTTCTTGTTGGGTGAAACTTTTTGTCGTTGATTAATGTAAAAGAAACACTTAAAGCTGAAATGTTGTATACTGTCTTTAAAAATGAATGCACATAGTTAAAGTGAATTTCGTCAGATGCGCATGCAATGACATTTTGCGCCTGTTCGTAAAGAACTATCACCGTAATTTGGAAAATTGAGTTTTGATGTCTCTTTGGCATTATTCTATTGCTGCCTAGTTCCACAGTAACAACTGCATTTGGGGAAGATGCGGAATAATTAAAAATTTGCGGGTAAGAGGTAAAAGGTAAGAGGTAAGAGGCTAAGAGAGAAGAGAGGCTAAGAAGCTAAGAGGTAAAGGGTAAGAGGCTAAAAGGTTACGCAATAGAATGTCGTTTATAGGAAGCAACTCAGTGTAAATGAAAAAAATCGCGGGAAAGTATGAGACACAAAAGAGTCACGTGACTTGCTGCCATAGGCGTAGAGTTAAATTGTCTCGTGGGGCCTGAGCCCCCCACCCGAATAATTTAAAATAAATTCCAATTTTACATATAGTGTAATGTATAAATGTACAAAATATGTGATTGGGTCCCAAATAATTTTGAAAACTTTACGCTGATGCTTGCTGCCTATATAAGACTCGAAAATTACTACATGGTTTTGTCGCATCACTTCTGTGAAAATACAAGCATAATGTCTTAGCCATATCTTTGTACAGTCATTAAAGTGTGAAATTCCGTAAAAAAAAACAAAAAACACCAGCTGCTTTTAAAAATACATGCACTTACGCGATTTGCGTAATTATAAATATGAAGTTAAGCGGGTTTAGATAACATTAAAAACATGGTAATTTTTTATATTTAATATTTCATGCGTTTAGGCGGTTTTGTGCAGGTATGCAATATGTACTTATGGGGGTACGACTGTACAGGGAACCAGTGTGTTTATGCAATACAGACTAGGAGTGCTTGGCTATATCTTTTACATGTCCAGGGTTGTTAGAAGAATGACGCACAAGTCACCCAAAACGTACAGGAGCTGCCACTCGTACCACTGTTGCAGAATCGGCATTTTTCCCCTACTCATATATGCATTACTTAACGTAGGGAACCGTTAACTGTGGAAGAAATAAAGAGTGAGAATTTACCAAATTCAGTATCACCCCAGCCTAAAAGAGTTGCATTCTTTCCTGTGAAGTCTGTGTTAAGAAGTTCTTCATTTGGAAGACAGATGTGGGCAATAACTGGCTTCAAAATCTCCTCAGGCAAAGTCAAAATGGCGATGTCATTATAATGTTGATCTGGAACGTAATCTTCGTGAACTTTTATCGAAGCGACTGGAAAGGGAAATCCGCCATCGGCTTTGATGTTACCAATACGCACAGTGTATAACGATGGATCACTCTCTGTGCTATAAAAAAAATATGATGCATAATTGATCATAAATCATATACAATTTTATCATGATAATCACTTATAAATTCTAAAATTATTCTTTGGTATGCTGCTAAAGATTCTCGTGGAAAACCGTGTGCAAATGTGTAGATGAATTAACTCATATTTCGGTGATTCTAATTCGGACTAATACTACTCGTATTATATCACTCTCGTTTTCTCTAATGCTCTCAGAAATTTTTTGTTCCTACTAATGTCATTAGACAATTTTAATTTTCTCAATTGTCATTAGATAATGATAATTTTCACCAATATCATCTTCTTGGTATAATTTTCCCCGAAGTCATCAGGAATTCATTGAATGACATTATTGTTTCCAGACATCGGTTTTGAAAGTTAGAAAGATTATTCTGTTTTTAAGAGTGACAATTAATCGCATTCAGTACATTCCTCCAAATCTCTTTTAAACGGGCTTATTTATGCTATTCTAATATTATGATAAATCGATTAAAAATCGAATGACTGCAAAAAAATTGATAAACGAAATCAATTGTTTATGTTTATTTTTCTGGATAATTAAAATGAATGATTTTAATCAGAAATTCATTACTTTTTCATGGGAGTGCCTATTTAGGTGCTCCTGCTAATATTTAAATAATCGCCAAAAATGAAAAAGTACCGGAGCCAGGCTCCGATAGTCTCCCACCCAATTCAAGTCCTGTACAAAGTCATGAATGTAGTCGATCTAGAAAATCATGAATAATATCAATCTACAAAATCATGAATGATATCGACCTACAGAATCATGAGTGATATAGGTCTACAAAATTTATTGTGTGTCTGGCCTCCTTCTGTCTAGGAATGTTCGTTTTAGAAAGGCTATTATATTAAACTGTTTACCGGATAAATCGTGATTATCATATAAAAAATTTGAATTTTGTGAAGCAGTTGAATATTTTGGAGAATCTTCGTTTTAAACAAACGAAGATAAAAAAAAATTAAAATTAAAACGTTTAAAACCATTTTCGCCGCTTTCTACACTATCAACCGTTTTGAGGAAAATAAAGAAAATTACAAACAAATTTAAAATAATTTAAAACTAATATCAGTAATGTTTGAAAATTAATCCTTGATTAATTCGTGTTTTATTCTAATATAAAAAGGCATATTGAAATTTTAGTTAATGTTATAATGTATCAGAATGCAACAAGTTAGTTAACCTATTAATGGGTTGATTAATTGATGGAGTTAATCAGTTCATTGCAAAGTTGATAATTTCATTTATGACTAATGATTTACGAAATTATTAATTATTTTACAAATAGATAAATTTATTTTAAATAAATTGCATTTAAAATTCAAACAAGATACTAATGCATTAACTACGCATAAAGCCTTATTTAATAGCGCACACTTGATGGCATCGTTCTTTACCAGGAAAGTACTGTAAACAAGGATAATTTTGTTTACAGTGTTCTCCACACGAATATTAGCACCGTAAACAAAAATGATTTCGTTTACAGTGCTTTCCACACGAATATTTATACTGTAAACAAAAACGAGTTTGTTTACAGTGTTTTTCACACGAATATTAGCGCCATAAACAAAAAATGATTTTGTTTACAATGCTTTTCACACGAATGTGAGCACCGTAAATAAAAATGACTTTATTTAAAGTCCTTTACACACGAATATTAGCACTGTAAACAAAATGATTTTATTTACAATACTTTCCACACGAATATTAGCACTGTAAATAAAAATGATTTTGTTTGCAATGCTTTCCACCCGAATCTTAGCACGTACTGATGACTGGTTACAAATATCATCTACTTTTTTGTATTAAATAAGATGTTATGCGCAGTAAATACGTTCTTTTATTTGTATTATTGAATATATAGCATAGTGCCATCCAGGGGCGCACTCTGCCGCAGGCCCATCGGTCCTCGGGCCGATGCGCCCTCATGGGCGATAGGAGTCTCGCCTCCGAATGGGCAAGCACTCGCGCCCTCCAAAAGTCCAAGATATGCGCCCTTTAAAAGGACTTAGTGCGCCCCTAGTGTTATCAAAATGTGATATATTAAGTTGATTTATGAATAATTGTTAGTTTTTCTTACTCGTCGGACATGAAACAGTGAGCTGCAGATAAAATATGTATTCTATCAATCAAAGATCCTCCGCACCAAAACGAGGGACCTTTAAATATGGCCACCTGAAAGAAATTAATTTCATTATTCATAATATTAAATAAATTAGATGTGTAAACACAACGATCTTAATAGTAATATCAATGAAAAATGTCGACAGACATTAATTAATACTTTTAATAAACTAATATTCGCTCAAAAATGCTATTCAGTTTTACTTCGTTATAAAATTTAATTTTACTTTCAGGTGCATTCTTTTTATTGAAAAGTGGTAACGTTTGTTTTGATTACTATACCTAATTTAAATCTTTTATCATTATTAAAAATATGCTATGAGTTTACTCCTTGTTCGAAAGAGAGCTTTTTTTTTAATATATCTTTCTCAATATCGGTTAATTCTGATTGTGAAACCACTTAGAATATTAAATAAAATTGAAGCCAAGTTGTTTCTAACCGTCATAACATCACACCATTTGGCACTATCCTTAATTACTATACAAAACTAATTTATACAGCTGTACGAATTTTGAAGCCTAAAAAAAAAAAAAGGAAAATTTTGTTTTGTTTTTTCCAAAATATTGCCAAATCAACTTTATCGTATATGTTCGTTAAATCCTTAACTTAGAAATATGGAAAAATTAAAATAAAAGAAACTATTTTGTAACGTATCTATGTGTAATAAAATATACAGAGTGTTCATAAAAGAAGTGGGATATACAACTTCAAATTTTATTAGCATCGCAATTACAATAGCTAGAAATTTAATTATTTTTTTAATTACGCGGCTAGTAGAGATGAGTTCAAGCTCATTTTTCGAGGCTTGAGCTTGAAATACTTTGTGGGAATTTGAGCCCAAATATTTGAGCTTCAAATATAGCGTTAACCTCTCGAAGTACGATTTAAATTTTAAAGAATTTGCTAGGCTACACTATATAATTTCCATCAAATTTTCATATACACGTATTTCTATAATAATCGAGAACGCATCACTTAGTTGTATTCCTTGGAAATTTTCGATATAGAAAAGTCAGTTTTCAGCTTCAGTTGCATTCATCTGATGAGCCCGGGTCTGTCCGAGCCCGAAATTTATATACAATAATAATAATAATAATACCTTTTTATTCCTTATTATTTTATACCGCAGGAGACTATACAAACGATTTGCTTGGGAAATGGAAAGAGAGCAGTAGCGATGCTAGTAACGGGGCTCTCTTTCCGGAAGACAAAGCAAAGGATTTCTCGTATTCAACAAGAAACAACAAAGATATTGATTCGCGCGTACAAATCCGCATTGTTATTAAGAGATTTACATTCGCTGGAATATCACATTTACAGAGTTTATGAGCAGAGTCTTGACTCGAAGGCGTTACAAGTGAAGGCTGAAGAGTGGTACAAAGGTGGAGTCGTTGCCAACTGCAGAGCAAGATTTGTTTTTCTCGTAATCAGGACTGGGGGGAGAAGCAAAAGAAACGAAAGCAGTAGAAAATTGTAAATGAATTTTGAGTTGAAATATAGAGCATGATGATATGGCATCCCTAGTGGATAAGAGTTAAAGTTTTTTTGTTTGTTTTTTAAATGACTCCAGTGCGTTTCATTGTTTCCTACGGTAGTGTGTAAGCGGAAGTCTAGTTTCATTCACGTTCACTGTAAAATGTCGGTTATTATACTGCGGGAGGCTTCATTCATAGGTGTAATCTGGCGGGAGCAAGGGGGCACTTACTGCCATTTTTTTTAGAAAAGAGGCATAATCGTACTTTTCTCATACAATTTGGTTTTTTGGTGTTTTTTGCCGTCCCCTAGTTTATGCCATGTTTAACCCCCCACGTTACACCTATAGCTTCGTTAATATGCTCTTTAAGCCTTCCAAGAGAGGGGGGAAGAGAGAGAGATTTTGTAAATAAAGAGGAGTATTTTCTTGTACACGTTTCTGAAATTTCGTTGTACATGTGTTCATAGGCGTACGCAGAAAGTTCATAAGGGGTGTTACAGGCTTGCAGTGGAGGGTTACAGAACTGTGACTCCGTATATATATTCATGTGCATATGTACAAAATTGTGTACAAAATTTTATCGCAATGGGGGAATTACAACCTCCATTAACCGCTCTCTCCTACGTACGCCACTGCTTGTGTTAGTGATTTCGTCTCTATAAACCATATTGCACAAACAACCTTCTCCCATGTCACTGTTGTTTTCGGTGTCTGTTGGGTTCTATGAACGCACATGCACTGTTTGTCACATGGAAGCTTTCTAACTACGCAGAAATAAACCTTTCGTAATAAACCACGTAATTAAAGAAGAATTAAGTTTCTAGTTATTATATTGTCCATGCAAATAGAAGCTGAAGTTGTATACTTCTTTTATGAACACTCTGTATATTTCAAGTGAACAAGTCCGTAACAAGAAGCTTTTAATAGAGGAGCTCTGGAAGCTGATCGAGGCCAGTCTAAGACAGTCTTTTTTTATACACAATACGCTCGAGAATTCGTGTATACTATACGCTTGAGAATTCGTGTATACTATATGCTTGAGAATTCGTGTACACTATACGCTTACTTACGCGTTTTACCCTTTTCGCCTGAGAATTCGTGTTTCATCATAATTGGGTTAATTTGGGAAGAACGGTGATACGCAATGTTGTAATGTATGGGTCAAAGACAATGGCGCACCCACGTAGGGGGGCGAGGAGGATTGGGCCCCATCCCTTGGGTTAACAAAATGAAAAATTATTACGCCAACAGACACTGGTAAATTATTTTATTAAAAAGGGTAAGATTGAAAGTGGTGATATTCCCAATATTTTCCTAAACTCTGGTGGCATCGATGAGACTGCTGTTGAGGCCAGCAACAGCAGCAGTGGCCCAGGACTGGCTTCAAACGCTTTCCAGGGGGTAAAGGTACACCAAAGTACAAAATCAAACACAGTTGAAATAGAAATTCTGACTGCAGATATTTGTAATTATGTCAAGAAATCTAACCTCACTGATGGAGATAGGATAAGAGTGCTGGCCATTGTAAAATTGTATAAACATAATCTACTACTTCTAATTATTTAAGTATATTGCATTATATATGGAGTTGTTAGTAATTTAATAATTATAGGTAAATAAATGATAACCGTAAATGATATAGCATCGGGCCATTTTCCCCCACCAAATATTCCTTTCACCACTGCCCCCCCCCCTTGGGAATATCCTGGGCACGGCATTGGACTCTAGTTTGATCTGAAAACCTGTCTGTAATATATATATGATTACAATATTTCCACATTTCAGAACTTTTTGAGACCCATCGTTTTGGATCTGCTGGATAGATTAATAAACAAATACATATCCAAAATCATTATCATTTCCAGTATGATCAATTTGGAACTTAAATTTGATATATCATGTTAAAGAAAACAAATTAATATACTTATTAAAAAATAAAACGCATACCATCCAAGGGAAATCACCCTGACGTGATGGGACACCACCTGCTGGCGAAACAAAAAAATCTCTCCGTAGATCTAAAAACGAAAAGAAAGGTTTTGATTTACCACTAGGAATAATAAAAAAAAAACATCGACAGAATACTACAGCAAAAACTTGGACAAAAATTTACCCAAAGGAGGATCGTACAACTCAGGATGACTGACATCAATTGACGGAATGTTCTCCACGAGCTCAAAAAATCTATTTTCGGTTTCGGAAAGACCAGGTGATACCCACTTCGTTCCACATTCTGAGAATTCATGAAAAAATATGGGATGAAACAGTGGCGTACTCAAGGGGGTATAAAGAACTATATGCACCCCGAAATTATTTTTTCTAGTATTCAAAAATTATAAAAACTGTTGGTGGCATTATTTTGTTAGTGTAAACGGGCGATATGCATCATCCACAAATTTATTTCTTATTACTATACTGCTGTAAAATATTAGTTGTTCCATATATAGTGAAGTTAATAATAATACATAATTAATATAATAATAATATATAGTCAATAAATAATTTATGTATATAATTAATTAATAATATTAATTCATAATAAGTATTAATGTTTAACATACGTTTGGTATAAATAATATGAAGTAGTATCTTCCTGATTTTCAAGGAAATGGGCCAGTAAAGGATTTTCCAGATCTTGAAAAACATGGCCCCTAAACTTTTAGCCTAAAAAGTAAGTTACAGATCTTCCTGTTTTTTAAACAATACCAAAAAGGAAAGGTCGTAAGATTATGCAAATTGGTAGAGTTGTAGGCGTGTCTAAGATATGCAAATGATCAAATTTTCAAGCGCCTAGTTTTAATAAGCGACATATGGGAGGGGCTTAAATGGTATAAAAGCCTGTTCGATTGCAATTTTTTTTCTGCCACAAAAATTTTCGAAATCGGATTAAGTCTTGTAGTTTGATTGTGCAACGCGTCATGTTCGACAGCGTGCCAGTCATCATCATCTATCTGAAACGGAGAGGGACAAAATCATTGAATTCTGAGACGTTGGTTTAGCACTCCTACAGATCGCTACGCCTTTAGGCCGAGATGTCAATACTGTTCAACCTTGCGTATCCCGGTGGTTGCAAAAACAACAACAAACTCCGATGACAGCAAGAGGTGACAAGAGACGAACATCTGCTTAGTTGGATCATTGGATTAGAAGAATGGCGCATAGTGATTTTTACTCTACAGCCAGCGACCTTCGAAGCCACATACCAAGCTCAGTAGGTTCAGCAATGCCTACACAAACCATCAGAAGGCACTTGCACGATATTTGTGTACTAGCCAGAAGTCCAGCGACAGGTGTTCCATTAACCTCAGACCACCACTCTCAAAGACTATCATGGTGTACATCCAGGCGGAAATGGAGAACTATCCTCTTCCCTGATGAGTCTTGCTTCTGTCTCAGATGCAGTGATGGTCGGAGATTGGTCTGGAGACCACCTAGCCAATGTCATCAACAAGCCTTCAAGAGAGAATGCCAAACCAGCCCTACTCCTGGAATAATGGTATGGGGCGGCATTATGTATGGTAGGCGCATCCCTTTAGTCTTCCTTCTTAATACACTGAGGGATTAACGTTATGTTGATTGGGTCGTGGAGCCAGTGGTACAACCATTCCTACAAGGTGTCCAAGAAGACATTTTTCAACACGACAACGCTAAGCTGCATGTTGTTCGTACTACTGAGAACTGCCTACGTAGAGTTGAGATTCTACCGTGGCCTGTCGCATCTCCTGACTTCTCTCCCATCGATAACATTTGGGACATTATTGGTCGACAATGGCAAAAGGAAGTGCCATCTACCAATCTTGATGATTTATGTAGCCAATTGCTTGTTGCGTGGCAAAACATTCTTCAGGCAATGATTAATATGATTAATACCCTTACCGATAGCTTGCCAAGGCTCATGGCAGCCATATTCTATACTGAGGAAATCCAGATGATTTGAATATTTTATTTCCAATTTTTAATCGTTTGCATATGATCAGCATGTCTGTCAGTTTTGAGAATTTCAAATTTATGCGACCTCTCTGTCTTGGTGTTGCAATTTCGATGTTGAGCAGTGTGTAAGTCAAAACTAAGGGAAGGTGACAAAAATTGATGGCAGCGTTCGAAATTAATTTATAAAATATATATAAGAAAATTTTACCTCTTTTTCTGCTTTTTTCTTCGTCTACCTTGGCCATGAGAGGGCCCCCGAGGACAAGGGGGATTCCGCAACACACTTTAGGAACATCTTTACCAACCCATCCGCAGAGAGTTGGCCATCCTCCCATCTTAAGAGAAGCCACTGCCATTTTGCAAATCCTCGTGTCTTGACAAGGGTTTAGTCCACCCCATGCATTTGTACAGTTTGGATTAACCGGAGAATACTTCCATTTCAACACGTCAGACAAAATGGTAGTTTCTGTTCGTATAAAAAATCAAAATTAAATTTTAAAAAATAATTATCTGATTTCGTACATACAGGCCCTCACATTGTGAATCATTAGCTACTGCCAAATTTACCACCTAGACATACAAGTTTATGCGTGCTAATTGTACGCCTCCATCAAAGAATTACTGTTCAAATGATGATATAGGAACAAATGTCATGATATTTCACAGCCCTCGTTTGAACTATAGCCTTCCGAATATGTCTTGCAATGGTCAAGTCGAAATGTAAAGTAAAATATACACGTTTAGGAGGTAAATATTCGTGTCACACTGTCAATAAATATAACAGTGCTGAAAATTACAAAATTTTTTTGTTAAATCAATTCTTATTTAACAAAATAGAATAAAGCTATGTTAAAATTAGATGTTAAGCAAGAAAAACCACAATAGCATTCATGGGTGACGATGCTGTGTTCTTTAATTATATGAATTCAATACACAGTTGGACTCAGTGGCGTAGGCAGAAAGTTCATAAGGGGGTTATAGGCTTAATGGGAGGGGTTACAGAGCTACAACTCATATATTCCTATGTTAAATATACAAAATTTCATTGCGATGGGGGTTACAACCCCCAAAATCTTTCCCTGGCTACGCCTCTGGTCGAACTGACTTTTAACGAGTCCTCATGTAACGAGTAAAATATTTATTTTATTTGGTATACAGGTATCCCTCGACTTACGTGAGTAATTGGTTCCGTAACGTGAATACGCGTAAAGGGAGTTTATTTTAACATGGGTGAGATAGGGATTAATTCCAAGAAAAACAAATTTATCTAAAGCTGGTAAAAATGCACCTCTTATTAATTTTAATACGTAATTTTGCTATTAATTTTTATGAATTAATAATTTCAAGTACAATACTGTACAGCACATTTAAAAATTACATACTGTACTATTTATCTTGCTCTCCTGAAGGTCCCGGATGGTGGTTTTCTTTAAGAATTTGTCAAGGGTAAGCTGACGGCAACACTTTTCCTCTCTCTGTAAAGTCCTTTAAGAGAGTTCTTTAAAGAACTAAGAATCTCTCTGGCAACTTTGGCGCTTCTATCTATGTTGGAATCATTCTCTTCCATGATACTAATTGCGCCGCCAATGTGTTTATACAATTCCAGCAATTGTCTTGTTTAAACTTCCTTGACGTTCTGATTATCACCAAGCTCTTCGCCTTCATATCCGCCGAAGTGGCAATTTTAACAAATTGTAATTGGAAAAAATGGCACCAATTTTAGCATTTTTTTTTATTTATTTTTTAAATTGCGTTATTGCGAAAACATGTAAAGAGAGATTACGTAAAACGAGGGATGCCTGTAATGTAAAAATGCGATACAATTTAATCGGTTTGAGCGTGCAAGACTCTTACTCTCCCTGGATTGGACGAGAAAAAATGAGCAATCCAGTTAATATCTAAAAGAAAACATTGATCTACTTATCCCACAAAAATTTGACCAGAATTTCTTTTGCGCCATTACGAATAGATAGCAAGACGCCCTTATGAACAAGAAAACTTTTCAACGCGTAAACAATTAGTCTTGCCTAAACACGAAATGGCCTTAACCAACTTCCGTTAGAGATCTGTAAGGGAGGACGTGAATACCCACAGACCGTTAATAATAATAGGCAGCTCATTAATTTTTAAGCGAATTCAAAGTCGAATATTATTTATACATATTGCAGGCACATAAATTACCTGTATGGATTTTATTTTCAAAGTTTGGACTTCTAAATTCCTGAATAGATTTAGCGAGGATTTTCGTTGGTCCTGAAGTCCTCGTTATATGCGGGTCCCAGGGGTGAACTGGCCATATGGGCGATCGCCCGAAGGGCAGCCTCAAATTATGATAAAGAGGGCCGGTCGGGTTTGAAGGTTTAAAGGGCCTGTAAGATTTGACATAAAGAGGGCCGAACCGATATGATTTAAAGAGCGCAGTTTGGTTTGACATATTATATATTTATAGTTTGGATAACAGGGGGGAGGTGGGCTGCTAGGCATAGGCGTAGACAATATACATTACAATATATGTAAAATTGAAAATTAATGGGGTCCCGGGCCTCGCGGACTCATATAACTCTACGCCTATGGTACTGGGTGATAAAATATCGTTCTCCGTTCTCGATTTTATAATATTTCCATTCTCATTAAAGGTAAATTTTGATTTTGGCAACACAGATTTCTGGGCTTTCGCGTTTTGAGGAAGATCACTTCGTAACGCTGCGTCAGGATAAGTGTTGCCTACTGACGTAACGTTGGGATGCCACCGGGGCGAAAGCCCCGGGCGCAAAATTCTCAGAGGCGCACAATTTCAATATTGAATTGGTGAAAGGGAGTGCTAACGGGTTTTAAAAGGTGCAATACTTAACTCGCCCTGGGCGCTGGCAACCCAAGCTACGCCGCTGGTGTTGCCATCATTTATTTCAGATTTTATAACTATTTCGGTCTGATTTCTCGGCTACGATACTATTCCAACTCTTGTTTCCTTTTCCTCCAAAAAAAAAGATACACGTAATGAGTTTGTCAGGTGATGCGTAGACGATGTATATCCGGAGAGATAATTTTCCGAGATTTTCAGATTTTTCGCAAGATCGTTGGTCTCTGAGCTGAATAAATTCTAGATGGGGTTCATGAATTTTGGTCTAACAAATTTGAATTTTCACGCAATGTAGTGTGTTCTTTTTTCTTAACTGTTACTTTTTAAGGGGACATAGGGATTTTAAAGCTTCAAAAATTATTTTTTTTTTTTAATTTTTAAAAAATTCTCTGAATTCCTGTGAATATTTTAAGACTAAAATTACTTTTCTACTTGAAGTACTTTCGAAGTTATCGTTAAATCTGTGAGACCACGTTTGATCTAAACTTTATTTAAAGTTTGTTTGTTTTTACGGCTCAAAGACT
>QLNU02015270.1:16624178-16651207 GCA_006491805.2 Dysdera silvatica
TAACTAGCATTTAAAAATCTTACCGCAGATATATTTCACCAAATCAGTTGTGGAATACGAAGGATAACACGTTATCATCATTAAATTTAACATTACAGAAATGCTACACATTACGTTTAGAGCTTCCATAGTTACGAAATTTTAAAAGAAAAGCTGTGACCAATAGAAATTGTCAATACATTTTAAAACTCTTCGATGATGAAACGCAGCTGCGCACTTTTTTTTTAAATAGTGATGCCAATTTCCCATTCATTTCTTGGCAAACAAATTTTGAATGACAAGCCGAAGATCAATAGTCATGTTTGCACGAAGCTCAGCATGCATTGAAAAATATTGGTCGCCATTGTTTGCTTAGCCTTTGGATAGTGGACAAAATATAGGAATGGTGAAGCAAAGAAAAAGTATTTCGTTATTTTCAAGTCAAATGTCCTTGTAATTTTTTTCACAGATCCTTCCCTTCAATTATTTTTTTTCCTCCATAAAGCTGTAATAAAAAAAATACATTCCAGTTTAAAAAGTTTTCACTTTATAGGCATTTTTTCTAGGTGCCAATTCAATAAATACAAGAATTGATTACAATACACAAGTGCCAAATATTTTTAAGGAATGCATTTTAAAACACAAGCATAGCTACAATACACCATTGCAGTGAAATCTTCTAAATTGGCAACCTATTGTGACCCTTTAATAAGGCGCCAAAAAATGTAATAACAAAAACATTTATAAGTTGGCCACCTGCCTAAATTGACCAAGAAAGTGTGAGATCGTTTGGTAGTTGACTTAATAAGTTTCGCTGTAGTATATATGCTTTTGTTCGGTAAAAATAAATTTCCATTTTACGGAAACTTATTCTACGAACTTATGGATGTAATTAACTCGAAAATTCGAGACTTGCTAGAATTTTCTCTCTGTCTTTAATTAGCGAATGTATTTATGAATTTGGTGATTTCTGGCATTGGAATAAATTTCAAAATTTCCAGTCGTATGCAGAGGCATAGCCAGGGTTGGTTTTCGGGTGTTGAAACCCCCATCCAATGAAATTTTGTATATTTAACATAGTAATATAGGAGCTGTAATTCTGTAACCCCTCCCATTAAGCCTATAACCCTCCCCTTATGAACTTTCTGCCTACGCCACTGGTCGTATGTAAACTTGTAAGCGGCTTGTAAAAAAGACATTCATACATAATAAATTGTAGAATTTAAGTAAATCATTGTTTTGTATAAAAAGCATTAGATATTAACCTTAAGATTTGGTTTTGACATTGAGATATTAAGATTTCCCGAAGATAATTAGAATGTGAAAATTCGTTTTCCCCAATTTGTTGTCTAAAACTAATTGCCTTTATTGGTCTCGGAATCTAATGCTTCCTGAATTATGGCGCTTTTATAATATAGCGCCTAATATAAGAACCTTCTAAAAAATATTGGAAAGCACTTGATTATTTTAGTTTTCTCTTATGGCGCAAGGGCATATAACATCATGCTGCGTCAAGACTTTTTCCTAGGAACTCGAACCTTTTTCCCCCTTTATGAAATTAAATCTAGGAAAAAAACGGAAAATACCGGATACCTGCTAAAACGAAACCTGGCTTGCTATTTTCATATTTATTAAATTTTGGGAAACTTTGGGAGAGTCTGCATACTGCTAAATCTATTTGCTAAAAAATAAGCTTTACAAAATCGATAGTTGGTATCACTAAATTACAATGAATTGTATTCCAAAATAGCGACATGGAGTTCCCTTCTTACACTGAAGTAAAAGTTTGCAATTAGTATTAATTTTTCGGTAATAATTTTTCAAAGATGGCATTAACGCAATCGTCTAATTTGGGGCTATCAGCATAAATTCAAGGTTTTTAGTTGAAAGGTTAGCGCGCGCACACACACACGCATACAGTAGCAGCATATTAATTTAAAACTCATGGGGTCCTTGAACCATAAAAACACAACCAACAAAAACTCCATCATCCAATCAACATCATCCATCATCCAATCATCATCCATCATCAATCCAATCCATCATCCAATCATCATCTCCAACATCCGATCTTACACAACCAACCAAAACTCATGGGAGGAGCTCACGTGGCTTTAAAGAAGATTATGTGATGCGATCTTAGAGAAATAATGTGTATGAAAATAATGATATCCATTGGGGCGGGCTTGAGCCCCTTGGGGTCCCTCCCCTCCCTTTCCTGCGCACACACACAAAAAATCTGTTGACAAGCAAAATTCAAAGTAACGCCCATGAGACAGCTAAACCAATCGGAACAGCTGCTTTTACCAACATTAATCCAGAATTAAATCATGATTAGCATTGATCCTGCCACCATAGTTGTTTCTATTTACACTACGTCTAAATAGCAAAATGTGCCACGAGGGGAACAGAGAGAGAGAGAGTGGTAAAAATAACCACTTCAAGATCAAGCCACATACTATCACAGGGCAATTAACAATGGTGGCAGAAGCTGTGTAAAGGAAAGACTTTTTATTTTTATAAAATATAAACCAAAAATATTTGAAAAGGAAAGTTGAAATAATATTTCTGCCCATGGCGGAGGAATACTTCATTCCGGTGGTGGAAATACCATACACCACTAATGAATTTTTGTCACGCCAATTTTCGATGCCTGCCTTTTAGTTTTGCAATCGTTCCTTCTTGTTGTATATTATATATCTCGATTCAGATTTGTGCTATTTGCTGAAGAAGTTATTACACTGTTTTGATTGAGATTTTTTCACTGTTTATATTCATTCTTTGAATATATATTTTTGTAATTTTTTCTAACAGCAAAACATTTCAAAAACCATAAAGTGACGTGTAAATCTACCATGACTTAATAATATCATCCTATCGAACCCGCCATCTCTTCATTAATGAATAAAAGTCTCTCCAAATACTTTATGCATATATCTTTAACAATTTGTCTTTACCTCAATCTACTTTATTTCATCAAATCATCTAGTCTGAAAGCGTTTCTTAGGTCGTTTAGAATCCAGCTGAGGTTTTCAGTTGCCCATCGTTGGTGAATTTTGTTGATATATGTGATAATATACGGATGTTTCCATTGCTTTTACAACCCCAATTTAGGTTGCAGAACCCCCACTTTATATCACTCAAAAATTTTACCATCCTTTCGTTTGACAACAACGTACAAAGATTAACCAAGGCCTATAGCGTAGCAATTCAAAACTCATTGGGGGGAGGCTTGAGCCCTGATCCCCCTTTCCTACGCCACTGACTGACAGGGGCTTACCATAAAGTAAAATTTTGTCACTTACTGGAATGCAAAAAATAAGGAATAGAAAAGGAAAATCAAGTCAAAGAAAATAATAAATTTCAAGATAACCAAATTAACGTGAAGTGAAAATGTAAAACGAGAAATAAAATTAAAAATGAAATAGATAAAAAATTAAATAGATAAAAAATTAAATAGATAAAAAAAAATTAAATCGATAAAAAATTAAATCGATAAAAAATGAAATAGATAAAAAAATTAAATAGATAACGGATGAAAATAAAGAAAATAATGGAGGAAGATAGAAGAAAATAAAAGGAAAGTAAAAAGGTGAAATGCGAAACTTATACGGATCGTTATATATTTGATAAATTGTACCTTCTCTCCTTCTTACTTTTGTTTTTACTTTCTTCCATATTACTTCTTTGTTTTCTTTACTTTTGCTCTTTTTCAACTATATTTCTTTATTTTTCCTTTATCACTCTAATTTTAGTCCCACGTCTTCTTTTATTCTCTCCATTTCTGGCGTTTACTATTACTAGCTTTAACTTTATCCTCGCTTTTTCCTTTAACTTCTTTTTTGCCTCCTCCATTTTTATTTTTATTATTATTATTATTATTTTTTTTTTACAATTTGAGTCCAGGTAAAAGCTTTATTAGCCATCCTGTTCTTTACTCTATTACAGTATGTCTTTAGACATACTTTTGGTTTAATATACAGTGAAAACTGTCTAAAGCGGAACCTGCATAAGGTGGAAACTTGCTCAAAACGGATTTTTTTTGCGGTCCCTTCATAAGTCAGTGGTAGTTATTTTATTTGTTTGTTTGGCTTTTTTATGGCGCAAGAGCATCTGGGCTATACTGCGCCAACAATGGTAGTTAACATTAGCTAACACAGAAACTGTCTAACGCGGAAGCGGAAAGCACTATTTAATCCCGTCAAAGAGAAAAACCTTCATAAAGCGGAAAATCGTTAGTAGGAAGAAAATTTTCTCAGCAGAAAAAGGAAAGAGGGTTGTAATACAATGCAAATAGCAAAGTGGAGGCTGGCGAACAAAAGAGATTTTACAGATATAGAATGCCCTTGTCCGCATAGGCGTAGCCAGGGGACGATTTTGGGGGTTGTAACCCCCCATCTCAATGAAATTTTGTATATTTAACATAGGAATATATGAGTTATAGCTCTGTAACCCCTCTCATTAAGCTTATGAACTTTCTGCCTACGCCTATGATTGTCCGACTACCATCTTGCATACCACTCACCCACCTTAAGAGTACCCAGAAAGTTCACACGGGGAGGGTTACAGAGCTACAACTCCATTATATTTACATGTATACTATGCACAATTTCATCGCAATGGGGGTTACAATCATAATCGCGACCACCCCCCCCTTGCGTATGCCAGTGCCACCCACTTCTTAAATAAAAACGTTCATTATTAACCAGAACGAAAAGTCACTCACATCGACTTTATCAATTCATGGATAAACCCACCGCAAGGGAGAGTATCTTTATACAAGGGAATCATTATCTTTACAAGGGAGGTACTTTATCGTTACAAATTAACCTTACGTAAAAAAAACCTTTGTATGAAATTGGCATGCATAGTTAGAATGAAATTTTGCATCATATTGATCGTAACTACTAAAACCACAAAATAGTGCAAAAATTAAAATTAATAAAAATAAAATGCAGTGATAAAATAAATATTTTTATCAAAAGGAAAATATAGTCTTAAAGTTCGCAAGATAAGACAAAGAAAAAAAATAGCATATGCAGTCATCTCTTACCACTGAATTTAACTATGTATGTATTTGTTTTGCATGTAACCTCCATAAGGCGGAAACCTGCATACTACGGAATTTTTTTCCGGTCCCGTGAGTTTCCACCTCAGCCAGGTTTCACTGTTCTTAGTAGTCTGCATAGGCAGATAACACCAAGGGAATAAAATTATACGTTATCAGTAACAATGAGTGGTATCATACAAGGGAAGGGTGGATCCTAACAGCATAAAAAGCTACGTAGTCACGCACACACACCCTGCAGATATCACGCAAGTGAAACCGACATGAAAAAGACGGACTTTTCAGTGTTACGTCAATTGTCTGCAATCACTGACGTGTGCTTTGATATTAAAAATTCTTTTTGCCTGGAGGCAGCTTCCTCTTAGATGAAGTTTCACAAAGTTTTTGTTTATTTTGTGGAATAGCTTTCCACTTAATTGCCCCATAATTCCATTCGTTGGATGCTTGTGGTCAGTGGCGGATCTAGAAATCTTTCGGGTGGGGAGGGTTTGTTTCCAATTCATAATGTTAGCCAAGCGTTCGGTTCTTTCCATTTCATTTTTCCATGATATAATCCCGGCTCTAGAGGCGGGGCCGATACTATACCCCCCCACTTGGATCCGCCAGCTCTTGCGGTGGATTAATAATTTTATATACTGTGTAAGAGCTTTCCCCATCGCGTACTGGACACTGGCACCACCACTACATCCTTCAGTGTCATTACTATCTAGGTGAAGTTGTGGTTTCTTGCGGGGAAATTATATTATGATGGTAATGACCACTAAATGACGTGTTATGACCTACTCCGTCAAAATTTCAGGAGATTTGAAAAGGGGGGGTCAAAGCTTTAATATTGCCAAAATCTTTTACTTCCATTTGCATTTTAATAAATGCGTTTTAATATCATAAACACAACATATTGGCTTGTTTGTTTGGATTTTTATGGCGCAAGAGCACCTGGGTTATACTGCGCCAGCACACACAGCATATTGTTTTCCTCACTTCATCGGAATTTAAAAAAATAGTAATTAGGACTCGACAAATTGCGGAAAATTGTAATCGCCAGACGAGAAGAATACTCGCCAACCTCAGAAGAATAACCCAGGAACCTTAGGTAAAGTTAGATGTCTTTTCGCCATCTGCAAAAGCATAGTCCCCAATGGCGATTGGATTTGTCGTAGCCTGGCAATAATTACGAAAATAATGTTATATATGGGTATTTTTGATAAAAAAATTTCATTTTATTGTTCTTTTTTTTCATCAGTTATAGTCATGTGTAAGCTTTAAATATAAAAAAAATAATTATATCCGCACTTTATCTATATGCATGATAAATATTAGTAGTGTATGGAAAGAACTCATTCCTATGTCCATTCAGTAAAATGAGTGAATACAATTGAAAACTCATTCCTCTATCCATTCGGTAAATGAATGAATACAAATGATAACTCATTTCTCTATCCATTCAGTAACTAGGTGAAAGAGAATTTACTCGCATATCTATTTAATAAATAGTAATGTTTACTCATTCTCTTCTCCATTCAGTAACTTAGTGTATGAGAATTTCTATACATATCAATTCAGTAACTGAATAAATAAAAATTTATTCCCCTACCCATTCAGTAACTGAGTAAATGAGAAATTATTCGCATATCCATTCAGTAAATGAGAATGGTAATTCATTCCCTAATCTATCCAGTAATTGAGTGAATGAGCATTAATTGGCATATTCATTCAGTAAAATGAAAATGTGATAACTCATTCCCCACGTATTAAGTAACTGAATAAATGAGAATGATAACATTCTCATATCCATTCAGTAAATAACTCAAAGGAACGAGAATGAGTCTAATTAATACATTCTTTTAAAAGAATGAGAATGAAAGAATGCCTCCGCCGAAGTTAATAACTTTGCAAACCTTTATCGTGGCTTATGAAACACAGCTTATGTGAGCTCTTTAAACCTTTAAGTAAATTAAATTAAAAACCAAACATTTTAAAAAAATATAGAATTTCAGAATTTTTGCTTCATATATAAGGGAGTTTTCAAGTAGTACGTAAGCAAATTTGGGAGATGGGGGGGGGGGTTGGGCTCATTTTCCTATGTTAGCTAATGTTGAATTTTCTTTTTTTTTCTTGTGTTTTTCGTTGTCTCTTTTTCTCATAAAACAGGAAGCTCTAATATGAGCTAATAAACGCAGATGTCGGAATTTTCACGTATAAATATTTCCCACAGAAAAAAAAAATCGCACCAGAGGCTTTTCCGTGTTGACCATTATTTGGTAATTGTGTTATCCCTGTGAAGGGTAATAATATCTTATACCCTTATATATGAAGAAAGGGAGCGCTGCTCCTGTCCTCATTCGTCTAGCGGTCCAAGACATTCCGGGCTCAACGGAGGGACCCTGGTTCGAATCCAGGATGAGGACGGCGTCTCTTTTTCTCCTAAAACAAAAAGCTCTAGTTATGAGCTAATAAACGTTGGTGTCGGAATTTTCACGTATGTTAATTTTTGCTTACGTGGGGGAAGGGATATGAAAATGGTCAGAATACTGCTTGATTAATACTTAAATCTCCCCAATACGAGATAAATATTAGATTTTTAACAAGCATTTTTAACGAGATTTTAACAGGAGCTAAAATGATCAATTAAGACGAACGAAATACCATATTTAATAAAACATCATGTTATTTTAAAAATATTCTCATCTCTTTTAACACTGTTCTAAAATGACTTCTGCTATTCCTTTTTTTAAAAAAAAAAAATAATAATAATAATGCTATTGTCTTCGCGAACACCTCTAAACAGCAATGAAATTTCTGGGATAATGGTTTGGGATGAGATTCTAAAATCACCTTTCTAATCAGTTTCAAAGTTTGAGCTCATTTGCATACAGGATTGCTTATGCTTAAATTGTGATTATGAGTGTTTACTGTTGATTAAACAAAAGGGGCGAGGGGGTATCCTGTGGTTACTATAGTTTTTTTCCACAGGAACAAATGATTATAATCATAATATTTGTTAATTAAAAGTTGTTCATAAATAAGTATCGATTTAATCGGAAAGAGCTATTTAAAAAGCACATAATGCTTTAAAGAAAAGCAAAGGGTTCTATATAGTCTCTTCAATTTTTAACTCTATTAGCATCTTTCAGAACTTCGTCGATTTCTGCGATTTTCGTATCTTGTAGTTCGAGGTTAGGCATTTTCAATATTTTTCTAGGCGTTGAAAATTAGTTTTTATTTTGATCCTGATGATGATTGTTTATCTTGATCATTATTTTGATCCTGACAATGAATCTTTATTTTGATCATTATCCCGATCCCGAAGATGAGTTTTTATCTTGATCATTTTCTTTTAGTGTTGAAGTTAAAGCCTTGTGCAGGGTCAGTGGCAGGGACGAGCGGGGCCTAGGCCCGGGCTTCTTGGGGGCCCGCAAAGCGTAATTTTCAAATTTAAAATTTTTGTAATATTGAAAATTTCCCCAAAAATATTTTTACTTCAGATCTCGCATTTCGTGCCATCTAGTGTTCATACATTATTCCATTTTTCTGTTTTGTTTTCCTCATATACTCATATATGTATGGGCCCCCGAAATATTTTGCCCGGGCCCCTCATTAGCTAAGGACTACCCTTGTCAATAGCGTAGGAAAAGGGAGAAACTCAAGCCCCAATTGGATCACAAAGTACTCTGTTCTCTCTTTAGCCACGAATCACTTATGGGTCTGTGATTATCCGTGCCCAATGGCGTAGAGAGGAAGAGGCTGAGAGCAGGCTAAAGCCCCGCCCCCACTATTAGATAACAAATTACATTTTGTTTACGTTTTGTTTTAATTACGTTTTGTTTGTTGTTCTTGTTTAAGGATGAATCACTGGCTCCTCTTTTTCAAAGTTATTTGAACCCCTCATAATTTTTGAATTGCTATGCCTTGTGTGGGGGGTCTCAATCCATTGTTAGCTGTTTTCAGTGACGATTTTGGTGTATGTTTTTAGGTATAATTGACATTTTTTCATCTCATCAATGGCTTCAAAGTATTTAGACAACATGGGACACAAAGGCGTACACAGGGGGTTGGTACGGGGTCACAACGCCCATTGCAATGTAATTTTGTATATGCAGTGGCACCTGGTTAACTGATCACCTTTCTAAATTGACCACCTTAATAAAGTGACCACTTTTTATAAGAGAGAATTGGTATGGACATAGTCATGCCTATACTAAAGGCTGCCATGTACAGTGACCACTTGTCCATGTTTACAATTGCAATTCAATTCCAAAGGTGGCCACTTTAGGCAGGTTTTACTCTAAACACATATAAATATATGGAGTTTCCGTTCTCGAACACCCCTTTTTCAAAAACCCTAAAATATGCAAAAAGATTGCGAAGTGCTTTCTCTCCGAAGCGTCAAAATATCCTAGTTCAGCTTCGGCAATAGACAAGTGTTGTTACAACAGAACCTAGTTAAGACGGTTTACGAAATCAGTTGTCCGCCTTTCGTTACGATAACACGTGACAGCAGCATTGACACAATAATTTCAGTGCATGTGTAATGGAATCACGCCTGAACCGGATTTAAATTATAGATCTCTTCACAGACAGTAGCAAAGAGTACGTAGTCACTTTCCTCACTTAGCTTTAATAAGGGGTCAAGGTTGGGTAGGAAAAACATAAAAACTTTTCCGGCTGGACGTCACCTACCTGCGACGTAAGTCCATTTTTACCTTTTTGCGTAAGTGCCTGTGAGGTTTTTACCTGATGCGTAAGGTCAATTGAAGAGCAGACTGAAAATTTTCACTTTCGTGGTTCATTTTGTGGTTCGGTTGAAGTAGTATTTGAACAAATGGTTGTTTGGAGCGACATTAGATCTACGTTAGACAGGAAAAGTGCATTACCTACTAATCGTGGGATCTCCCTACACGTTCTTGGAAAATACCGCGCCTCATCTCTCGTAAACACTTAAGAACATACCAACATAATGAAGGTGATATTGTATATAGGTAAGTTTTCATTTTGATATCGATCCTTTAGACCATTTTAAGATCACCAAGAAGTGGTGGTGTTTTGTTCATGGTTTCGATCTATTTACAGGTCTTAAATTGGGAAACGTTATCAATGATTAGTTATAGCTAATACAATACCTTATTTTCCATGCTACGGGTTTGTCAATCCTGTACATGGAGGAAGAGTTGCAAAACCAAAAGTTAATTCCCTCTCTCCATATACTGGCTTAAGTTTCATTTCTTATAATTAGTCTTCTTAATTTGTTTCTAAATTCAGTATCTGATGTAATATTTTTTATTTCGTTTGGTAATGAATTCCACATCTTAATACCATAATAATTTATATTACCGGAACCCATGTTTTTTCTTGTTTTGTTTTTTTAATTTTTAAAAATCCCCTGATCGAGTATTGTTCATATTTGGTTTATTTTCTATATTTATTTCCTCAATATACTTCCCTTTTCTTATTCTATTAAATATCATTATCAAGATTTTAAATCTATGTATTTGATCTAAATCCATTATATTATTTTCAATTTTTATTTCTTCAATTTCTTGTCAGAAACATCTCTGGATACAACGCTGATCACCGAGACAGTGGAAATGTTCAGAAAAGTAGTCAAAATTAAACTGATGAGGATTTTAAATACAGTTAATGGGGCAACAGTTTTTTGTAGCATTCCGCAAAAAATATGCTTTCACTAGGATCGTTGATAGCTCCATTGCCCATTTGAAATATGTGGAAGGCTTCAAATCTTCGTTTTCTTTGAATTTTAAGTTTCTCCTATCCCAATAAAAATCTATCCACTGCTGGATGAAGGTCTCTCCAAATGCTTTCCACACAAGTCTATCCTGAGCAATTCGCTTCCACGTCACCCCAACCTGTTTTCTTATTTCATCCACCCATCTAGTTTGAGGACGTTTTCTAGGTCTTCGGTGGTCTCTTGGAATCCAGTTCAGAATTTCTGTTGTCCATCGTTGATCAGTTCTTCTTGCAATATGCCCAGCCCATCGCCATTTCAGCCCTTTTACTTTAACAATGATGTCCTCTACTCTAGTTTGCTCTCTCACCCAAGTGTTTCTTTTTCGATCTCTCCTAGTTATTCCAAGCATGCACCTCTCCATGCTCCTTTGCGTTGTCTGTAACTTTCGTATTGCTCCAACTGTTAGACTCCATGTCTCTGATCCATAAGAGAGGACTGGCAATACACACTGGTTGAAGACCTTTCTTTTTAGACACAAAGGCAATTTCCCCTTCAGGATAAAACTGTTTCTTCCAAATGCACTCCAGCCAAGTTTAATACGTCTGTTGAGTTCTTTCATAATGTTGCCATCCATTGAAATCAGCTGGCCAAGGTAAATATATGAATCAGCAATTTCTAGCTCAATGTTGTCAACTTGTATTTTTGTTTCCTCTACAAAATTATTGAACATGATCTTAGTTTTTTGTAGGTTCATCTTGAGTCCAACTTCTTTACTTCTAGTTGAGAGCTCCTGTACCATGTCTTGGAGTTCTGATGGGTTCGTTGAAAAAATAACAATGTCATCAGCAAACCGCAAATGATTTAAATATTCACCATTTATTTTTATTCCCCTGTTATTCCAATTTATCTGCTGAAAAATCATCTGTAAAGCTGAAGTAAAAAGTTTTGGAGAAATGGTATCTCCCTGCCTCACACCTTTACCAATTTTGATAGCTTCGGTATCTTTATGTAACCGAAATTTTGCACTTGCATTTTTATACACGCACATTTCACCATGTCAATGTACACGTCCTCGACGTGTGTTGATCTTAAAGAGTTGATAACTTCTGACGTTTTAGTATAGTCAAAGGCCTTCTCATATTCAATAAATGTCACACACACAATGGAAGTTCATATTCATGTGTTCTTTCAATTAATTCTCTTAATACTTGAATATGGTCCACTGTACTGAATCCACTTCGAAATCCAGCTTGTTCTCTTGGTTGAGCTGCATCTAATTTTTTCTGCAGGCGATGTGTTAGCACTTTTGTGAAGATTTTATAAATAGCAGGTAACAAGCTAATTGGTCGGTAATTTTTCAAATCCTCTTTATCACCTTTTTTATGCAAAAGAATTACTGTTGCAGAATCCCATTGGTTTGGTATGTTACCACTGTTGAGGCATTTGGTAAAGAATTTTGCAAGTATGTCTTCTACATGTTCTCCAGCTTCTTTTAAGATATCTAATGTAATGCCATCATCGCCAGGGGCTCTTCCTTTCTTCATACTTTTTATTGCAAATGCTACTTCTTCTTTTAAGATTTTAGGAGCTGTTCCTTCGACTATCTCAGAGTCTTCGTTTAATCCACTGTTACTTTCATATAGTTTTTTGTAGAATTCTTCAACTCTTCTAAGTATTTCTTCCCTATTTCTTGTTACGGTGCCATCCTCTCCTTTTAATGCAATGATGTGTTTCTTCCCAACAGATAAACTTCCTTTAACAACCCTAAGGCTCTTGTTATTTTCAATGGCCTTCCTTACTAACTCACAATTGAATTTTCTTATGTCTTCTTTCATGTTTTTGCGCAAAGTTTTGCAAAGTTCTACATACTCAATCCTGGAACTGGTATTTTGATTGTCCACCTTCATAAGTCTTCGCCTTTTCATGAGTTGTTTCGTCTTCTCAGATAATTTGCTATTGTGCTTTTTACAGGTTACACCACCAATTTCCCCAGCAGTTTCAACTATTGTCTTAACAATGTTTTCATTTGCTTCTGAGATATCACTTTCATCAATAAGTCCTTCCAGTGCAGAAAAGCGATTTTTTAATTCCAACTTGAATGCCTCGGTATTTTCTTTTAATTTCTTTAAATCCACCCTCTTACTTACTTGTTTCCTAATGAGCTTCTGCCTTTCTAGTTTAGTATTTAAGTGCACTTTACATCTCACCATTCGATGATCACTTCCAGTATTAAATCTGTTCAGTACACTGCAATCTTCAATAATTGATTTCTTGTTTGCCAGGATATAGTCAATTTCACTAGTTCCCCCATTTGGGTGTTTCCATGTCCATTTTCTTTGCGGTTTCTTCTTAAAAAATGAATTCATGATGCTAAGGTTTTCAGCTTCTGCAAATTCGATGAGTTGATCGCCACGTTCATTCCTTTCCCCATATCCGTATTTACCAACCGATGTCTCTCCTTGTTCCTGTTGTCCAATTCTTGCATTGAAATCCCCCATGATGAGCTTGATATGTTGTTTCCCTTTGGTGTGTAACTCTTTGATTTCTTCATAAAATTCTTCAACCTCTTCGTCGGTATGGCTTGATGTTGGTGCATATACCTGTACTATTTGAAGTTGGTATCGCTGGGTTAGTTGAACAACGAGCCTCGCTGCTCGATCTGATGTACTTTCAACTTCCAGAAGACAGTCTTTAATTCTTTTGTTGATTAAGAAGCCAACACCACTTGTTCTTCCAGTTTCCGTTCCTCTATAATAAAACAAATGTCCACTTTTAAGTTCCACCAACTCTTCACCTTTTCTTCTAACTTCACTGAGTCCTACAATGTCCCATTTGATCTTGTCTAGTTCCTCTTCCAATTCCTGAAGTTTTGCTTCAGAAGCAAGGGATCGTCCATTAAACGTAGCCAAGGTCAATAACAAACGGCAGCCTGGGCCATTCCAGTGATTCTTAGCACCCCCTGCTTTCATGCCACACTGACCGCTGCCTTGATCAGGAGCACTCCAGCACCTGGAGACTAGGGGCCATGGTTTCTGGTGTTTAGCCCGGGTTGGTGACGACGGGCTAGACGGGTTGGTGAATTAGCCCTCCCCTTCCGCCTTTCTATCCGTGTAGCAAATATTAATTTGCCACATAAATAGAAAGCTCAGCCTGCACCACTTGAAGGCGGGGTAGGACACTAGGTTACTGGCCTGGCCGGTTCCACACATCGTCACATACGTTCAGCGTGTGGGTCTCCTTCCAGTTAGATACCAGCAACCCTTTTGCAGGCCATATATATATATATATATATATATAGGTTTGAAAACCATTAAAAAATATTTTACAATATGTACTCAGAACAAATTAAACAACAGTAAGTAAAATTTTTTTATAGTGTTATCATTAATGATACCTATATCACACCAACGTAATAAATTTATAGAACCAAGCATTTAAATCCCATACCAATACCATTAACCACTGCCCAATATGTACACATTTTAAATGATGCAAATGGAATTGTTATAAAACACAGCATTTTTAACATTCCATTTAATATATAAATGAAGAATCAATAAATTTAGACAGATCATAGTTGGTCTGAATAAGAAAGAAGAATTGGACCTGCAATGTGTAGACATTGATTGGCGTTATGAGCCAATAATCATGGGTTAAACGATATTTTAAGGATCCAAAATTACCCATGCAATGCAGACATTATACAGGAAGACCTGTTTGTTTATAACCATCCATGTGGCAGAGATTAAAACGTTAGTTGTCTGTCACGATGATTATCGGCAATGAATGTGGTGAAGGATATGATAAAATCAATGGTTTAAGACGATATCACTTACTCACACATCATCTTTCTTGAAAAGGTATAGTATTCGCGAGTGCGGTGTAATGAAATTCCACACTATCCATACCAATCGCAGCTCCACATGACATGAATAACACGCATAAATTTTGTTCTGCGGTGATTTATACTGCTAAGAAATATATTTTGCTCGAAATCCTGAAAATGACGATATTTTGCTCATTTTTTGTTAAAAAAACTTTGGTTTGAACTTGATAGGCAATAAAGCGAGGTAATAGATATTCGAAGTGCGAAATGTGTGCAGTTATACGTATTAAGTCTACGCGCATGAGCAGAGATGAAGGAAAGTTTTTTCCTATGTTAGAGATAAAAGTCAAATTGCGTTTTCCGAAACAGATATTAAAGAAAAGATCGATACTCTTTACACATTACATTAATTGGCGCTTCGGAAGAATATCAAAAGCATGCTTGGATTTTTATTATGATTAAGTAATTAGTAGTCAAATTATTGGAACTTTACCTTCTACATGTTTACTCACTCATTCACCTCTTTCAAAAGAGAACGGGACTTTAATTATGCTATTCTTAAAATAACAACGAAGAATATTTGATATGGATAATAATTTTTAATATAGAAAATAACGACCATGAGTGTTTTCAATGGATGGCACTAACAGCTATTCAACCTATGGGAAGGCAGCTATATCGCATTATGCTAAATATTTGAAAATGACGACTGAATTAGATGTTAGGTATATTGATTCTTCCTCCATAAAATTGTTTTATGCAAGGAAATTGCAGAAAAAATAAGCTTTGGTTGGTGGATATGAATATGAAAACTTTCTCATGCTTACATCAAAATATGCAGGTTTGTTTTTTATTCATCGATTTTGTTACGCATATCCGAAAAATGCGTATTCATATTTTTTGATTCTACCTCATTAGGAACTTCAATATATTTTTAATTTCCTTGACTAGGTATGAACATTGAAAAGCTTTTCGCGAAATTTGAAGACTTGTTTATAATAGTATAAAATACAATAACATTTTACAAGTAACCGATGCATATGTCAGATTTCTATAACTGAAGAGGCATTTTGCAAAAGAAATAATCGACATAGTGGAAAAAATAAAGGTAGATGGTGAGAAAATATATAAAGAACAAATAGTGGAACGCGTTTAAAAACTAGTGGAGTAAATTGTTAAACTTAACCGTAGAGCAAACATTTAACCTTAGTTGAGAAGTAGTTGTATAAACACATATTAAATACTGTTTTCTAAACTCTTCAGCATTTAAGGTAGTCATAAATGAGAGGAAGAATACGGAAAACACGCGTGAAAAACTATTTATAGGTCTCGCAACTCAAATTTTGAAGTGAAAATTAAAAACTTCTGTAAATTTTCACGAGTTTCAGCATTACATTTCCCGTTTATTGTATAGGGAAAAATATAAAGACATTAATGATATGGGGTGTAAGCATGCGAATAGGTGAAGTAAACTTCCGACAGCAGAAAAAATGGGAATGAACAGATAATTATTTGTTTTGATGTGATTCTTCTAAATGATGTAGTTCTAGAATGCCACCTTCTAACTTTAAAAAATTATATAATTCTCCTTTACTGTCAATATGTTACATGAGCTTCGTTGGGAGATGTACCTCGAAATGTCTTGATCTCTATGTCGAGCTACTCATTTCTACAGCTTTACCCATATTTTGATGAATTTTGATGATAATTCTTCGTTCTCTTACCGTGATTGTCATGTGTAAATAGTTAAAATAAGGAAAAATGTATATAAAGTGCAAAAAATAATATTGTACATTTCATTTGTGTCCATGCTTAGAATGGGTTGAGATCCGTGCTATCATATATCGAGAATATTCTAAAGCTACTTACACTTTTATGAGAACGTAAGCCTTGAAAATTTTCTGTCGCATCTTGTATGTCAACAAATGTAAAATTGTTCAAAGAAATAGAAAGGTGGGGATGAAGGTGTCTTGAATGAGTTTATTCAAGAACCGGTTTGCGATCCTTTTGCTGGGAAAATAACTTGAATACTTGGATACTTTGGAGAGAGATACATACATATCTCTAAGAGAGACACATACATACATTCTAAGACATACATACATTCTAAGAGTAGGATACACACATACATTCTAAGAGAGATACATACATACATTCAAGAGAGATACATACATACATTCTAAGAGAGATACATACATACATTCTTAAGAGAGATACATACATACATTCTACAGACACATACATTCTAAGGAGGAGATACATATACATTCTAAGAGAGCATACATACATTCTAACAGAGATACATACATACATTCTAAGAGAGATACATACATACATTCTAAGAGAGATACATACATACATTTCCTAAGAGAGATACATACATACATTCAAGAGAGATACATACATACATTCTAAGAGAGATACATACATTCTAAGAGAGATACACATGTTACATTCTAAGAGAGATACATACATACATCTTCTAAGAGAGATACATACATAGACATTCTAAGAGAGATACATGAATGTCCGGAAGTAGGCGGAACCATGCTCATATTTGTTAAAATGATTCTTAATACAGGTTTTGTAGGCCATCTCTACGTTGAGAGAATCGCAGAAGTTTCGAATAAAATGCGTAGTAAATGCTATATGTATATGCAATTTATGACCGTCATGGATACAGGCGAAGACAATAAGCTAAGCACAGATCAAAACGTTAGAGAATATTTTAAATATAGAGAAGTATAAAATCAGTAAAAAGATAGTAAGTCAACTTAAAAACTAAATATAACGATTTCCATAAGCAATACCCTGGTAATTTTTTTCGATTTGAAATAATAAAATAAAAAACTCTCCTATTTAAGCATATATCCTATCAAAGCATTTATTGTACCTGCGTACGTGAGGGATGTTGTAGTAAATACCTTAGTCAGAGGGGTAATATTTTCTTTGGAAGCGAGAATACTGGTGACAACTAATTAAAAAATCTTCTGTCTTCTTAAAATTATTAAAATTTAGACACCTTCGATATAAAAACTTTCTTAAAGTAATGTTTAAATAGAGAAGTGAGAAAATGTCTTAATTTTATAATAAAAATGTAAAATAACCTTTTATATTAAATAAGTAAAATAAAATAAATAATAAATAATATTAATAGCCCACAGCGCACCATTTCGAACGACTAGCACCAGTGAAACGCTTGTTTAAATGAAACAAGTAAGAAAATAGAATGTATCTTACCTTGGTAGGATTGGTGTCAAACACATTGAAATTCGAGCAATCTCAAGTTCAGGGTGAAAGACTTGCAAAGTATGGCTTCAAATCGTTAAAAAAAATGAAAATCCTTAAATCTCATATAAAATCGTAAAACATGTTTTACCTCGCGTAGAAGATGGTAGCTTTGTAAATAGTCCATTTGATGTTAGAACAGGAAAGCATCGAATGAACCAACGGAAAGATTTAGGAGAAAACTCGAAAAAAATTACAAAAGTTAAAAGAAAAAACACAAAAGTTAAAAAAAGAAAAATTATATAACAAAAAAGGGTTTTAGAAAACGAATAAAAAAACTTTGGAAACAAAAAAGTGAAAAAAAAAAGATGGAAAATGTGAAAGAAAATACGTGCCAATAAATAAAGTTGACGAAAAACGCTATTTTTTCCATTAAAATCGATGAAAATTCCAAAACTCACCACTAGGAAAGCTAGGATCGTTCACAAAAGGGACACGTAACCCTCATATGCATAGATACAACGATCAAGAGGAATGCTCCTCGAAACGATAGAAATCGAAAGAAATTTCAAAATCTGCCGCTAGAGGACCCCACGTGCACGTTTATCTGCTTTTGTCTTATAATTAACGTTGTGGGAAATTTGAGCTAGAAAAGAACACATAAAGAAATTGTGTTAGAACCTGTTCTGTATCTCTTCGAACCCCGTCTTGGAGGTGACCCCCTATTGATTTGCTGACAGAATGTCTGGAACCAAACCTAACGTGAAAATTCACGCTAGATTTGGTTTTAAAACGCTGATAAACGTTAGGAATTAAAGTGAGAGCTGGGGTTGAAATGAAATCACCAATCATAGAGTATACTTTAAAATAAGAATTTGAATGTGATTGAAATTATCTAATTACAAACTTGTAATTATTTAAAAATCATAATAAGACAATAACGTTTAGCCGCTTTCGCCTTATAATCAATCTTAAAATTAATCTGCGGATTTA
Organism: Dysdera silvatica; assembly: GCA_006491805.2. Lineage (NCBI taxonomy): Eukaryota > Metazoa > Arthropoda > Arachnida > Araneae > Dysderidae > Dysdera > Dysdera silvatica. Next base: position 16,642,959 of record QLNU02015270.1, read on the forward strand.
ATTCCTTGTTATGTTTAATTATATTAGAAGACGTGTAATCATCAATTTAACGCTAGCATACTTTAAGAAAAAAATTAATTTAAATAAAATTAAATAAAAAAGTTAAACAAATATTAAAAAAAAATAAAAACTCGCGATTGAAAAAAAGAAAAATTAAAGACTTTCAATTAAAAAACATTTTTGATTAAAATAAAAATTTAAAAATTTTTGATTAAAAAAATTTAAAAAATTTCGATTTAAAAAAAAAATAAAAAACGTGCCAAATATTCGTGCAACCCTGAGGACCACCCTGAGGACCACCCTGAGGCCCCCCACCCTACGACTGGCATGCTTAGCTGTGAAAGGCGTGCCAGTTATGTAGAACCCCCAGTTTCCCCCTACTTATATATATCAGTCACATTTGGGATATTCAATGGAACTTTCCAAGAAAACTTCACAGTTTAACAGTTACTTTAGATTAAAGGTATTCGCTTCACACAATAATAGCATTTGCTTCACACAAAAGCATTTACTTCACCCAATAATAAAACTTGCTTCACAATAATAACATTTATAGTTCCATTGAAATTTCTTAAGAACCTTGCTTTCAGACAAGGGGCATATCTTCACATTTGACAACGTTTAAAAAAAAATATTATTTTGGCGAAATTCTGATATACTTGTCAGTGCTTAAAGTATAAATGATTAAAATTCATTTGTAATAGATAGTTACTCACTTTCTTTATTCTTTTTTGTGGTTTTATGGCGTATTGTTTAAAAAAAAGCATAAAAATTCTAGTCTTTGAATTGTTTAGGAATAGGGTTATTTGATTTATAGTTTTGAAAAATATGATATACACTGTTTCAAGGGAATTTTCTCTTCAAATTTTAAGGGCAGTTTTTTAATTTTCAAGGGCATTTCCTTACTTCAAGTGTATGTTTAAGAAATTTGTACATTATCGTGCTCAGAGTCGTAGCAAAGGGAGAGGTTCAGGTGGCCCAAGGCCCCCCCCCACCCCATTAGATAACAAATTACATTGTTCTTCATAACATTAAATCACTGGTTTTTTTTTTAAAGCTATGAAACCCCCTAAATTGTAATCGGTACGCCGCGGTCCGTGTCCTATCTGGAGCCATACTTGTGACTAAAATCCTCAAATTTAACATTTAATGTTTTTATTACAGGAATTATTTATCTACAACTACAAAGCAACCATTCCATCATTTTTCCAAATCAAAGGCCAGAGCCTTGTAAAGAAAGTTCTCAAGTGTGTGTTGAAGCTGTTGCCTGCAAAAATACTGCAAGAAAATTAGCGTTAAAAAGAAATCCTATTGTCTGCGGGTGGAAGGGCCCAATGCCTTTGGTATGCTGTGTATCAAATGAAAGTACCAGAACTCCCAAAGTAGCAGAAAGTGTTGATAACTTTAGCCGCATTAGTCAACCAGGTAAATTATTTTGCATCTGAAACTTAGATATTCATTGTAAGTGCCTTAAACTTGGAAATTCATTGTAAGTGTCTTAAACTTCGACCCTTTATCCAAATTTCCATACCATGCTGTAACTTTAGTCGTTAAGGCATAAATGTATTAAGGTTGTGGAGAATAGAAATTTGATTTGATTTTTTTTTTATGAAAAAGTCCATTTTTTTTGTCCTGTCCAGAGCCAGCTTTAACTGCTGCTGGATCCAATTTGGGTAGCTTTTACGGAGCCCCCCCCCTCCCCCGAATGAACCCCGCATATATACAATGATAAAGTAATATATTTCTCTCTTTTTGTTCATTTTTCTTAATACAAGGATAGTCACTAGATGGTAGTTGGCGGTTTTTGTTATTTTTTTTTGGTTTGGGTGCTAAAACTGACTATGAATCCAAGTACTGTAATAAAAATTTGCTTTACCTTTTGGTTTGTTCATTTATTTAATTATTTTGTTACAAGACTGTTATTTCATGAAGCTAAGCACTAGCGTATAGGGCGTATCCAGGTATGCTCTTGGGTACTGTGCGGCTCAAACCTTGTATTAACCGAAGGCGTTCTGTCGCATTCGAGTAAGCGCTAGTCCTATCGCCCATGAGGGCGTATTGGTGGTAGCCGCCCCTGGTTCAAGCCCCCATTTTATATCAAAATACATTATTTACCCATAAGCTGCATCACAAAATCTTCATTACAGGGCTTGAGGCCCTCCCCGCGTAGCCATTTGAGACCCCATGAGTTTTGAATGGATACGCTACTGCAGCTAAGCACGATTTAGAGGTGGTTATCTGTGTCGGCTGAAAAAATAATTTTTAGTTAAAAAAAATGCTTTTCCACAAATCGCAGCGCCCAATTCAACAACTTAAGTTAAATAGCAAAAGACTAACCTTGCTATTGACAGACGATTCATAAAAGTACCAATCGAACCCTTTCTTCATCTTTCTTTCCTCAAAATTAGCATGAAAAAGCCACACTATACGTCTAACTTCAATAGCTAAATAGGTATAATGTTTAGACAGTAACCCAATAACCGCACATTCGAATCTGGACACGCATACAAGGAAGATGGTCCCTATTTTTTTCTAATTCTTATGAACTAAGGTAGTTTAATGAAATGCCTTAACTTGAGGAAGGAATCGATTTAGTTTTATTTACCACATCCATCTTTGATAAACAAACTCTACAGTTCTACAAATATCACTATGAAAATATGAAAGGAGAACCTTTTCATGATTATATAACACAGTTTACACAGTTTTTTAGCAATACGGACATGATTCTTCATCAGGGAACCGTATCATATCCGCATGGCTAAGTTACAAGCCAGTTTTTTCTGAGATGTCCAGAGTAGCAGCTTGTTTTCCCCTTTTTTTCTTTTAATAATGCCGCTTTCCCTGTTCACCACGGTCCGTAAAACCGGCCTGTAAACATTAATTAAAATAAAATTAATTAGCAAAATCTACATTTGCCAAAACCCTATTTACAAACGGTTCGAGCACCCAGAATTAATGTAAAAAATATGCCTTTAAACGTTAATTAAACCCACATGTTGTTAATATTCTGAGCACAACTAATAGTAGGGTTACGTAAATTAGCAAAACCATATTTGCTAATCCCCTACTTACAATCTGCTTAAACTTCCAGAATCAACATAGAAACAAGCCTTTAACCTCATGTATTGTTAGCATTCTAGATACGACTAATATCAGAATTATACATCTAGAATCAATATTTACAAAATAAATAAATACAAAATTAATTACAAACTTAGCTTAAAGAATTAAATTGGAGCAAACGTTACGTGTTGTATACACCCTGGACACGATTAACAGTAAAAAAAATTTTATTCTACCATTGCCAGATCCCTAATTATAAATATTTACAAACGTGTCTCGGCCGACTCGTCGTGAAAATATTAAATTAAATCTGCTAACGAACTAGAAAAACTGCAACCCATAGGAATGCCTTCTTTTTGTCTGTAATATTCAATTCCGTTAAACAGCACATTTTCGAAGACCCCAAAGTCAAAAAGTACATTTCATTGACTTTCCCCAATCTTGATAGTATTTGCAAGCCTTTGGAATATCTAGGCCCTAAGTTGTTTCATCTCATCAAGAGGGATACTGGTAAAAATGTTTTCAAAATCAAATGTCGCAATATTTGTTATATTGTTCTTGTTGCTTTGGATGTAATCCAGCACTTTTTGGTTATTCTTGATGATGAAGCAATTCTTTTCCATGTTTTCAATTTCTGATAGGATTTTCTTCAAAATGGTTTGTAGTTCCATTGAAGTTATTCTGTTACAGGCTGTGACTCCACATGCAATGAACAGAAATCCAATTGGTTTCTTGTGAAATTTAATATTCAAGAATAAGTATGGAAATTTGAATGAGTAAATCTTCATATTCGATCTTTTATAATATGCAATCACTTTCCCTTTAAAGGCATCAATATTCCCTTCCATTTTTCCGTACAGGCCTGCACAAAAGTTTAGACACAGAGGCAAATTATAAATAAAAGCGAGAATTTGCATTGAACTTCGCCGATATTGTATCTAAATAATCCTAGAACCAATAATAAATTGTGCAACTTAAAAGATTACCAAAAGTACTGAAACAAAATATCCCAACACCGTAATATTGGAATCTGCATGCCACAAATGTTTAGGCACATATGTCAGATTTATGCAAATTAACGGCGCGAAGTTCCCAAGTGATCGAAGGGGCGTTTCCCAGAGTTGTTATATAAGGCCTGAAATAATTTAGAATGCTTAGAACGATGCCGAAGTCAAAGCAATTTACGAATGACGAGATTTTGAAGATTTGGAGGCTGAAAACTAAAGGTAAATCTGTTACTCAAATTTCTGTTGCATTGAACCGTTCAAAGCGAGGCATTTATCGAGTGTTATCCCGGGGTGATCAGTATCAACCAAAATCACGATCTGGGAGGCCTCGAGTGACCAGCATTCGGGATGATAGACAAATACGAAGATTGGCTTCAAATGAAAGCCTGTCTGCAAATCAAATAAAAAACACGTTAGCAATGCGAGTGTCAAGAGAAACCATACGTAGAAGGATTGTAGAATGCAGGCATTTGAGATATGCAAAAATGCGCCGCAAGCCCTGCTTGCAATTACATCATAAACAAGCACGACTACAATGGGCAAGGCAGCACATATCATACAGTGACGAATGGCTGCAGGTGTTATTTAGTGATGAAAAAAAGTGGAACTTAGATGGTCCCGATGGCCTTTCGCACTACTGGCACGATCTTCGAAAACGCCCCTTAAGTCGGTTCAGCAGACGTCAAGGAGGAGGTTCAGTCATGGTTTGGGGAGCCTTTAGCTTCAATGGACAGACTTCTTTGGCGTTTTTGAATGGAAAACAAGATTCCAAGGCATACCAGGCAACTCTTGAAAGTCACCTATTACCTTTTGGCGAACTTTTATGTGGACGAAACTGGGTTTTCCAACAAGATAATGCGTCCATCCACACATCCAGGTCAACAAAAGAATGGATGAGCGCTAAAAATATTACAGTTCTCGATTGGCCTGCTCTTAGTCCTGACTGTAATCCCATCGAAAATGTATGGGGCATACTAACGAATGTTGTGTATGCCAATGGAAAGCAATATCCGTCCGTTTTAGAACTTAAAAAGGCTATAGAAGAAGCGTGGTTTAATTTTGAACCAGAAACCTTTCAAAATCTTGTGCTTTCAATGAACGACCGCGTATTTAATCTAATACGAAGTAATGGTGGCTACATTGATTATTAAAATTGTTCATTTCCTTATGCAAGTGCTAAAATTTATGTTTGTGCCTAAACTTTTGTGCCACATATTTTACTTATTTTAAGTTATATATTGCAGCAAGTTCGCTACTGATGTGATTTCTGTTCTCAAATTTTTAATTTGCATATTACATGTGTTCATACTTCGTAATATTAAAGTTCCTACTTCTTCAGTTTTAATAGTATTTTGTTATACTCAAATTTGTGTTGTGTCTAAACTTTTGTGCAGGCCTGTATGTAGTACATGTGTTACATCTGCCAATAATTTTTTTCCGGTAAAACTAACCTGCAAATAATCCTAAAGTCGTTGCTTGCCCTTATCATTGTAGTGACGCAAAATTATTCCAACTATTCCAAAGATTTGAAAATATTATCAAGATTGGGGAAAGTCAATGGAATGCGCTTTTTGACTTTGGGGTATTCGAAAATGTGCTTTTTAACGGAATTGAATATTACAGACAAAAAGAAGGCATTCCTATGGGTTGTAATTTTCCTAGTTCGTTAGCAGATTTATTTTTATATTTTCTCGAAAAGAAAAATGAAGGATTAGGATTAACCGCAATGAGGTATATGGAAGATATTATAGTCTTCAGTTGCAAAGACTTCAACAAGTTGAGTACTGTCATTTACCCCAAAAGTCTAAAGTAAAAAAATATTTTTTGCTGTCAATCATGTCCAGGGTGTATACAACACGTAATGTTTTAGTCGTATCCATAATTTTAGCAACACGTGGGGTTAAAGACTTGTTTCTATATTGATTCTGGAAATTTAAACAGATTAAGCAGATAAATAGGAGCTTGACAAGTATGGCTTTGCTAATTTACGTAATGCTACTATTAGTTGTGCCCAGAATATTAGCAACACGTGAATTTAATTAACGTTTAAAAGAATATTTTTTATATTAATTCTGAGTGCTCGAACAGTTTATAAATAGGGTTTAGGCAAATGTAGATTTTGCTAATTTATTTTATTTTAATTAATGCTTAAAGGCCGGTTTTAGGGACCGTAGTGAACAGAGAAAGCGGCATTATTAAAAAAAAAAGAGACAACATATTATTGCTCTGGGCATTTCGGAAAAAACTGGCTTGTAACTTGGCAATGCGGATGTGATACGGTTCCCTGATAAACAATCATGTCCGTATTGCTAAAAACTGTGTAAAATGTGTTATATAATCATGAAAAGGTTCGCTTTTCATATTTTCATAGTGATTCTTACGATGTATTTAGTTATGATATATATATACATACAGTGGAACCTCGATTATCCATCTCCCAATTTACCCTCTTTCTCGCTTAACCGTCGCGTCGGTCTCAAGTTAGCGTCTCTAAACTTTCTCCGGCATACTCAGACTGCAAGCGTCAGTACATTCTTGCCCGCCAAATAGTTTGTGGGTGCGTCTCTGGATTATATTATTACGCTAGTGCTAACAATTGTTCGAAAACAATGAGTGAAAAACGTAAGCCTGTTGTGCCCGATTTGTCTAAAAAATTGGAGATCATTAAGTGTCTACGAAAGGGAGAAAATTCAGTTAGCATCTCGCCAATTTATGGCGTAAGCTGAACAACTGTGAATGATATTAAGAGATGCCGACAAAATCGAAATCAATGTTTCCAAACTTGTTTCTGATGGCGACAGAACAACGAGGAAAACAATGAAAAAAAAATCATCACTTGAGCAGCTGAACATGTCCTTTATCAGTGGTTCATTTAAGCACATTCTCAATCCCCTTTAACCCTTTGACTATCAATTTTAAAAATTTTTTAATTCCCAATTTTTAAATTTAAATTTTTTTTGTTGTTTTTTAATTTTTTTCCCTAGTAGGAATACATATTTCTTCCATACATTTTTCTTCCCAATAGGAATTTTAAAAATGTCAATGGGAGATACATGTCCCGTAGGGAGTCAAACGGTTAAGATTAAAATAAACTTCGTTTGTACCTTCAGAAAGTTTCACAATGTATTTTTTTTTAAATATATAATTTTAATAAAAGTATACTGCACTGTACTATAAATTTCCCCTTTCTCGCTTAACCGTCCTTTCAATTATACGTCAAGTCTCTGGTCCCGTGTCTGACGGATAATCGAGGTTTTACTGTACTATGATAATATACGTCGCTATAATCTACCTAGGGGTATAATAAATAAATTTCATACTTCTTCTATATTAGCAAAAAAAGTGCCTTAACTTAAAGCTAATTTGAATAATTTGTTGCCAATAGGCCTTGAAAATTTATAGTATACCTATTGAATATGTATTCTATGAAGAAAATTCACCACATAAAAATAATCATACAGAAAAAAGAAAATACGCACATTTGATAAAAAAAATTTACTTTTAAAAAACAACTTTTGGCACAGTAGCCTAGATGCTCTTGCGCCATAAAAAATTCAAACAAACAAACAATAAAAAACAGCTGATCTGCTAAAAGCAATATTGGTGTAGTGTTAATTATTCGCCCTTTGGTTAATGTTAATTATACTGTCGTATCTTAATCTACTATTTATTTATTAGGTTGTGGAGTACGGCGTATATCTTGGGGTTCTTCTCAGGACATAGTTAAACGTGATATAATATATCCTCTTGGCGAAGAAGAGGTCACATTGCCAAGTGGAATACGACCTAAAAATGCAAGAACTGTCGTTGAGAGGTCCCTGGATTTAAAGGATCCGTCATTAACTTCTGTTCCTGCAAATCTAAGTTGGTTAGATAGTGATGAGCTGGCATTTCCTATTCGAGCGGCTGTAGGAGGAATATCCGCTTCCGTGCCATGGCCATGGATGGTAATAAACCAATATATATATATATACCTGCTTTTAAAATAAAGGTTCACGTTTTAATTGAAATTAATTATAACTTTAAAAAGTTATTTACGGCGATCGTATAATATTTATACAATTAGTAATTATTAAAAATTAGTAATCAACAATTGGTGATTATTAAAAATTAGTAATTAACAATTGGTGATTATTAAAAATTAGTAATTAGCAATTAGTAATCATTAAAAATTAT
>QLNU02015270.1:16651307-16661744 GCA_006491805.2 Dysdera silvatica
TCGATGTGCCAAATCAATCAATGGACCTTTTAAGATTTATTTCTCAATAAGTGACTAGAACTACCAATGACTAATACAGTCGAACCTCGTTAAGACGAACACCAAGGGGAACAAAAAATCTGTTCCTATTAACAGTAATTCGTCTTATCCGGAAAGGGTAGTATGTTATACACTCTGACGGAACTTCAGAAAATGATTTGTATCAAAAATAATTCGTCTTAAGCGTGCTCGTCTTAACGAGGTTTGACTGTAATATATAATAAAATAAATAATAACTTATATAATTATTATTTTTTCACAGACGAAGTAAAAGCACGAAGTTACACAGTACCATACTCGCCGGTTATCATAATTAACGGAACATATTCATATGCCCCCCCCCTAATATCCCTTTGGTTGACGCATATTATTTACTGGTATCTATTTCTTTTGACATAGTGACAATAAACACAACGAGTGGGCTTAAATTAAAGTAATACTAATAAAATGGGGAGAACATACTACGCACAAAGTGAAATAAGTAAGACTATGAAAGACCTGAGAATTAAAGTGCAGAAATATGCTTGCAGGAACGACTCGGGATGTGAGGACAGGAATTAGGATGGTAATGAATTTGTTAGCAGATATATCCTGATATTTGTTTTATCACTCGTACTACAGAAGCGCCATAGATTGAAAAAATGTTGTTACTATCGCTTAGTTGCATATTGATTTATCATTATATCTGTGATCACAGGGAATAAAGGGTTAAGTCAAAAAATGGCAATTAGTTATTCTTCAAACCATTAAATTTAGAAAGTTATTTAAGTCACATTGATGTCAACAAAAAATTTTTTTCAAAAACTGTAGATACAGAAAAACTTCTAAGGCAAAAAATTGTAATTTTATGCTTAACCAGTTATTGCCTGTGACCACATATACGTTACCTTCATTATTGTCTTTAATAAGGTATAATATAGTTATATTATTTGTTGCCATCGACACAAATACACTGAAGTGCCAGAAAAATTGGCACACCTACCTAATATCGTGCAGCCCCCCTCCGTGCGCACGCAGAAGTGCCGCAACACGACGTGGCATGGACTCGAATAATGTCTGAAGGTATCCTGGAGACAATTCACACCAGGAATCCTGCAGGGCAGTCCACACCAGGAATCCTGCAGGACAATCCACAAATCCGTAGGGGTGCGAGGTGGTGGAGATCTCTTCTGAACAGCTCAATAGAGAATTTAAACAAAAAATGAATTAACACTTAAGAGAATTTAATCAGAAAACAAATTAACACTTAAGAAAATTAAGGAGATATAAACATTTAACAGAAGTAAACGTTTAGAGATATAAAACTTAGCAGAATTACAATAAATCAATTTTCAGGCATACTATTAAGGAGAATTCACTATTAAAATTGTTGTAAAATCGAAAATCCATAAAAAAAAAAAAACTTCTTCAGAATAAAAATTTTTAAAAACGATTCATTGCATCATTCAGTGACTGGTTTGGCACATCTGTAGGACCGTGTATCGAGAAGATAGGATTAAGGCTCCTAAAAAAAGAGAGCTGGCGCATCCGCCATTTTGATGCTATCGCATCGCTTGATCTCGTTCACTGCTGGGTTAAACTTAAGTGGTTTACAAGTGTGTTATTTTCAATAAAATGTGAAATGGGTGTTGATGTACCTCTGTGAATTGTTCAAATCACTCGAGGAATGAACATAGAATGTTTAAATTTACATCGGATCCGCTAAGAAGAAGAAAATCCACTATTAATTTTCCAACGGTAAACGTTGTGTTATGAAACCAGAAGTGTACAATAAAATGGCGGCCGATGCGTCGGCCTATAACACTTGAGGCTCTAAGTAAGATGGCAGATGATAGATTTTGAAAGTGTTTGTGCGTGCGAATGTTTACGAAGTGAAAGCACACAGGGTTAGAGAGTATGCTTGCATTCTTTAGTCTTTACAAAATCCCCAGCTTCTGTAATTATTGCAAATATTTCTATATAGAATCAGCGTGCTTTTGTGCTGGAATAAGATTTGACAGTCACGTTTTCATGAAATCGTTAGTTAATTTTTAAGAAAACGGTCAAATGCAAACTAATTTCCAAAACACTCCACGTTTCTGGTTTGAAATATTTTTTGACCCAAAAAAATCTGAACAGAAGAATGGAGAAGAGAATTGACAATGTACTCCGGTTTGGTTCGAACAGGCGATCTGCAAGTTCTTATCCTAATGTTTCTACTGCAAAGCTACTGACAATATGAGTACAGGCTATGTATGTGTAGAGGCTATTTCTCCCACTTACATTTTAAAAGTAGGAATGCGTATATCAAAGGGGTGGATAAGTATGTCGAAAGGAGATAGGCAGGGCCGTTTCTACCATTAGGCCAGAGTAGGCGACTGCCTAGGGCGGCAAAATAGCGTAAAAAATTAATTTTAAATCAAACGAATAAAAAATTGAGCAAATGAGGAGAAAAAATGAAAAAGAAGAAAAATTAAAACATATAATTGTTTTCAAAAGCATACGGGACAATTACTTAAAAAGTCTTTACTTTGACGAATGTAAAAATGTTTGATGTGTTTCATTGTTTAATTTTGCACACAAGTTTTTTTTCTATCTCTAATACATTTAAGCCTTCTAGCTCTGATAATACAACGTCGTGTTTTGAAATATTACTCCCTTAATATCTCAGTTTTCAAAAACGCAGAATGTTGAAATTAAATAATTAAAACATGTAGCAATTGTTTTACAATTCACAATAACCTAATGTTAGAAAATAACTAATATAAGTTTAAAATATAAATATAATTAACGGGTTTAATGATTAAAAGTATAATAGAAGATTTACATTGTTGTACCGCTCGACGTTGGTGGTTGCAGAGAGGGTATATAGGCGAAAGAGTGATGATAGTAAAAGGGTGGAGGGGTATTTTTCAATTCTCGCCTAGGGCGGCGAAACACCTAGAAACGGCTCTGGGAATAGGCGTACTAAAGGATGAAGTGAACGGTCAATTATTTGCTTTTTTCTTTAGTCTGTTATGGGTCAAGAAACATTCTAGCGAACCTAGAAGGAGAAAGCGCAAAGTGTGGGAAATCAATTTATCCCCAACATATGCTTTCTTTAATTAGAGAGTTCCTCCTTTGAAAAACAGTCAAATGACGATTAGCTTCAATCGATTTTTCTTTTGATAGGTTTGCAACGGGAAAACTTAACTAAATGATGCATACGCATTTCGCAATATCTGACAAGTGAGTACTTTAAGTTACAGATATTTCGAGTAATAAAGAAGTAAATTGTTACCATAGAAACAGGATGAAACAAAATGAGAAAACCATGGAGATCGAAGAAGAATGGAATTATCAGGAAAACTTCTTCGAAAATTGGGCAAATGAGCGGTTTACTGGTTAACAAATAAATCATTTATTGACCAACCAATTTACTTATATAAAATTATTTTACTCATATAAATCACTTCGCTGATATGAATCGTTTTACTGATATGGATCACTTTACTAAATCACTCTATAGATATCAGTCACTTTGCTGTTATCAAATTACTTTATTGATATCTATCACCTTTCTTATATCATTATTTTACTAATACGAAATTATTTTTAATGCTTTCAGATTACTTTAATGATATTAATCAGTTCATTAATAAATAATTTATTGATCAAACCATTTTACTGCTATGCATGGTATCTTTCACGCAATTTGTCCCTGAAGTCAATTCATAAGTTGTATATATTGAATAATCGTACTTAAATTTATTACTAACATGTTAAGGAAAAATGTGATACGTTAAATTCCATTTTTATTTCTCTCCCTATAATTTTAAGATATATATGTAACACAAAGAAGTTATTTTGAAATTTCCTTTAACTACGAACTTTTTCCCTGATTACAAAAATATCGGGGGGCATAAAAACACAGCTAAATAAATAGTTTCATGTACTCACAAACTTGTAAACTTTTCTGTTAAAAAAAGTTTTTGTAAATTACATTTATATTTAAATTCCATGATTAATTTCAACTTTTTGACAAATACTCTAATAATTTCTAAAATACCAAATTTCCCGATTTTTCCAACATGTGGACTCCCTGGTGCAAGCATTACTCGTTTATAGAAACTTTCGCATCAATAAATCGGAATATTCAATCACTATACTTCACTTAAGCAATTGTCATCGTAATTCATCAATAAACCTTTGAATTCAAGTTAATTCGTAAAAGTAAAAACCAAATTCAAAAACTGATAAAAATTACCACAATTTAAATTCGTACAAACAAATCTTTTCTATTTTCAAGTATACCATCCAGACTTCAACAAGAAACCAGCCAGCAAAACACGCGTTAAGAATAACAACAACGCGTACAACAACGCGTACAACAACGCGTACAGCGTTGTTGTACTGAGTAGGGCTTATAACTAACGTTTACTTAAACAGAACAGATTAACACCGAAATTCTTTCATAAGAGCATAGACGTTATTGAGAAAATTTTAAATTTAACGAAAACTATAGATCATATAACTCTCGCATCGTCAACAAGCGGCAGGAGAGAAATATACCTTCTTCTTCTTCTTCAACAGCCTCTTCTCGAGGCGGGTTTTTATGGCGGATGCTACAAACTTTGAGCTTTTCAGTCCAAGGCTAAAACTTATGTGTTTATATCACTATAGTAAACACTAAATAGAAGTTAAGTTCAGCATCACACAAAGTATAGACTCCAACTTTTATTGAACGATTTCTTATCGTTATATTGTAATTCAAAAGTGAATGCAATCACTATTTCGTGGAAAATAAATTATTATTATCATAGGCGTACACAGAAATTTCATAATAGGGTTACAGGATTGCAATTGGGGAAGTTATAGAACTATAACTCCATATAGTCATATGTATATATACAACACTTCATTGCAATGGGGTGTCACTACCCCATCAACACCCCCCCTGCATACGCCGGTGCCAGCCATGGACCCTTCAATAAATTCTATTTAAAGAAAACTTGTTATTTGCTGATATGTTTCATAAACATAAAAATGAGCAACAAATTAGTGAAAAAAAAGTAATAATTTTCTAATGTTGCATGGTATTAGTAGCGGACAGTTACAACAATCGAAGGGGTTGACACGGGAGGTGGTCGCTATACAGAGTTTACAGATCTTCTTACAAGGGAAGTCGGTTTGGTGTATGTCGCACTTCCTGTCGCGATATAATATATTCGCTAGGGCTTTTCATTTACATTACGAATGTATAATCAAATTTTTACTATTTTTATTATTCTATGTATTCTGTAATTTTGCAAGAATACTATTTTATATGTTTGTTATTTGATACTATTTTATATGTTTGTTATTTGATACTATTTTACATGTTTGTTATTTGATACTATTTTACATGTTTGTTATTTGATACTATTTTATATGTTTGTTATTTGATACTATTTTACATGTTTGTTATTTGATACTGTTTTATATGTTTGTTATTTGATACTATTTTATATGTTTGTTAGAACGAATTTAAGAAATCATGATATGCTTTAAATGAATAATAACCTAATTTTTTATCATATTGACCACCTTTTTAAACTGAGGTCATGAACTGGCAAATGATTTTCTCTTGCGTATTGAAATTTACGGTATAGATCCTTTTTAATAATTTGAATTTTTTTCTTGTGCCTTTATTCGCAATTATTCGTTTAAAACGCTTGATATAATTTGATTGTTTAATTTTGGATATTCTAATTTTGTTTGCTTAAATTTGTTATTCTTACACGAATCATAGAACTTCGTGATTTGACACATTTCATGCAACGAAAATTCTTTTGTATTACTTTCACTGTATTCGTTTCCTTCATGCTCATATTCACAGTTGAGAGAATGAGATTCAAATTCAAAATCAAATGTCAATTCTTCTCTTACATTAGCGCAATTGATTCGTTCTTCGATCATACATAATAAGGACTTACTCATTTTAATTTCTTCGTCATTAATATTTGCAGGTTGAGTATTATATTTAATCACTGCTAAATCAAGAGTAGATTGAATTACATTTACAGTATCAATCATATTTACGATTCTTTAGCAACGCACTTTTAGCGCAAATTTTATAACGTAGCTTAAACTAACAACGTGCTAGTGCCTTTCAACCAAATATCGTTTGGAGAAAATTAGCGGGAAAAAGGGAGTTTCAGATCTGGCGCTTTCGCCAAATTTTAATAGTTAATTACTCGTTAATTAATTATTTTTACAGAAATTTGATTATACATGCGTAATGTAAATAAAAAGCCCTATCGAATACATCGTATCATGATTGGAAGTGTGACATACACCAAACCGACATCTCTTGTTAGAAATTACAGTGATGTCCCACAAATTGCTTGTGAAACCATTGGAGAGTCATCGCGAAAACCCATGGTTTAGTGGAACGTTCTTTGTGGAACACTGACCTAGGATTGCAACTAGCTAACCTTTTAATGATTGGATAGATCGATCCTTGAAATTTGATAAAATCAAAGAAACGGAATTGGTATTCTTGTTGTAAATAATTACCAGATTTATACGTTAATTGGATCTTGTGTTTGGCAAGCAGAAACTTGTTAAGTTTGACTTTATACTTGTCTGAAAAACAAAAACAATAATAAAAAAAACCCATGTACCTCAGTTCTGGAAGGCGTGGCTACATGAGTGATTTGAAATGTTGTATGTGTAGATTTTTATCATTAAATTATTGCGTTAATGTTAATATTTTAAATTCAGCTAATACTTAAAAAATGAAAGAAAATCAAAGACTCCTAAACGAAGAACTGTGTGTATTTACCACTGACACTCGTTCGTATTTCCACCACTATCGGACCATTTATTGAGCATTGTAGCAGCCATTTTCCTACCATGTGACCTAGACCCAAAAGAAACAAAGGATTATTTACTACCAGTGCATAGGAGGATTTCGATACCATCGAAGATGTTCACTCATTATTTTCCGCCCACGGTTTCGTCCCTGCACGTGTGACAACCCTACGTTTGATCAGTTATAGACTGTCTGCGCATTTCATTCAAGGACGAGACCTTTAAGGATCGATACACATACCTTGAAAGCCGGGACAGAATTTCGATCGATTTTCCCGGGAAATTCGGGAATTTTGGCGCCAACCGCCAGGTGGCGGCAGTCATCAACCCGCTCGTGTACATCCCCACACATTTTGTGGGGGAGGACTACAATCTCGTAATGCGCAGGTGGGGTCCCCGATCATGAGGGCCCGCGCATTGTAAACAGTGTATCAAAACACAGCGCTCTCCATGTTGACGTTGTTGATATTCAGTGACATTCTTGTAGACTTGAATTAATAAACTAAAAATAACTACCAAAAACTAACGAAGTCAATTCAGACGTTTTATTAGTTTTTCTCAGTAATTTTGACATCGAATTTGACTCTTACAAGTGCTGCGTTTGTTGATGTTACGGTGTGTTGGTTAGTTTCCAACACTAACTATTATTTCTGAGCCATATTTTGGTATGAGAAAGGTACCAGAACGGCAAAAACTGAAAGAATTTTATAGCTTAGATAATGATGGAGTGTGCTTTCGGGACGATAGCATCAGCCAATGCAGTGATGGCCGTTCAACCGCTCGTGTGGGGTCTTTCTTAGACTTTACAGTAAGCTTTACTCATACCTAATTGTGTGTTGGTTTGTAATGACTTAGAATAACTTTAGACACGTGTCTACATTCATGAAATAAACAGTTAGTGCCACAACAAAGCATTTAAATAACGGTCACTTGTGCCACTGCAACAGTGACCGCCTTTTGGAGGTGACCTTTATTTAGTTTGAATATTAAGAAAATCAAAATAAATAAAATTAACCATGGACACAAATTGTCATTTTAACTGCATTAATCCTGATTTATTTTAATTTACATTAATATATCCGCGATTGCTTTTCTTTATGGAAAATATCTTTTTGTAAAAAAATAATAAAATCCATTTTTTTCGCAACTTATTATAATTTTTTTAAAGCATTCTTAAATTTTCCGCAGGTTTTTAAGGACACCGGATTCTGTTTTGATGCTCGAATTTTGTGGCTGTTCCACATTCCCTTCCGCTTCCTCATCACTTTTTTTCCTCATATTTTTATCGTATTAAAAGTAGCAGAAACTGGCTCATCTTCTTCTATGCATTTTACTTTGCACTGTTTCCGCTTTGGTTGGTTGTTTGGCTTTTTTATGGCGCAAGAGCATCTGGGCTATACTGCGCCAGATTCCATTTTGGGTAGTAAACAAATTTGAAAAGCTCATTTGGGTGGCCATTAAAATTTTGTTGTTAATTCCTGCGGGTGGCCGTTGTTTGGAATTTACTGTTCAGAAGTTAGCTTTAATGGCAATCCTGTGAAACGTGTTCGGTTCCATTAATATATGACCGGTCTTCGGAGGTAACTGTTATTCAGAAGTGACCGTTAAAGAAGGTTCTATTGTATTATAAAAAATCGTTTGGTATTTTCATTCATATAGTACTTACTGAAATGTTCATTATTACATTTATTGCATCACATAATCCTCCAACATGCAATATCACAATATTGAGTTACTAATGCTTTATAGCCATTAACGATCTGTCGGCAAGTTGGACTTAAACCACAAGATAGGATGTAGTAGGAAAATATTCGCAGCTTTTTCAGTAAAATACTATTAATTTCAAGATATAATGGTGCAACGAATAATTTCACTGAGTTTTAATACTCAAAGGTACGATACTTTAATCTCAATTAAAATGAATACTTTTTAATAATTTCATTGGAAAATAAACTGCGAACAGAAATAATAATAATAATAAAATGCTCTTGTGGTTTTCGATTTCCCCTTTGTGGACTTGACGTAAAGGTTATTTCAAAAAATAATTAACCCATTTTATACTTTAAAATTAGATTATACAAAGGGAATTTTACAACTCTTGTGTATTTTAATCAGAGAAAGGATTCCCAAAACGGACGGATATTTTACTTAACGTAATTTTAACTAGTGTTTCCAATAACCAAGAAAATTGTACTGTAAAACTACTGATATATTATAAAGTATATTTAACATATTATACGGCAGATTTAACTTTAGTAAATTTTACAGTAGTTTCTTCTTTTAATTCTGGTGTCGATTCAAAAGAAGGTTCAAGGATTAACGAGTGATATTATGCAGTGCCGGATTTACGTATAAGCTAAGTAGGGCCCGCGATTTTGGTGCCCCGGAAAGGCCTTGGGTTGGTGTTATTTAAGATTATTAATTTGATAATAATTAATTTGATAATAATTAATTTGATATTAAGATATTAAATAATTAATTTGATATTAAGATATTAAATAATTAATTTGATATTAAGATATTAAATAATTAATTTGATATTAAGATATTAGATAATTAATTTGATATTAAGATATTAATTAATTTGATATTAAGATATTAAATAATTAATTTGATAGATAAGATATTAAATAATTAATTTGATATTAAGATATTAAATAATTAATTTGATATTAAGATATTAATTTCGTTTACAAATGTCAAAAATTTTCATTATTGAGGTATTTGAATATTGAACTCCAAAGAAAAACCCATTATTTATTTACTGAATATCACGCGGCAGAACCGTAACCAGGTTTTGGTCGGGGGGCTTACCCCCTTGGGAATGTAATAAGCCCCCTAGAAAATAGTTTTTCTCAAAATAAATTATTTTATAATTTTATTTTAAATTTTTTGTTTTGTATAAAATTGTACATGACAATAGAAATTGTTCTTTGACGTTAAAAATATATTCAAAATGGATTTCTACCATATTCTTGGTCATATTATTTTTTTTATTTTTTTAATGGTGGTTTGAGTTTTCACTTATTCTATAATAAGGATAAGGGATGGTTCGAGTATTACGTAAGCAATATTTTGGCCATTTCACCCCCCCCCAATAAGCAAAAATTAACATTGGCTAACATAGGAAAATAAGACCAACGGAAACACCCTCTTCCCAAGTTCTTCCGTAATACTTGAACTCCCCCTAACAGAAATTACAAATTTTAGTATACCTCTGTAAGTTTTCAATGTAAAATTTATGTTAAGAAATTTATTCATTAATGTTAAATATGTTATGGGAGATTTTTGAATAGATTTCTTTTTTTACATTATTATATTATTTATTCAGAAATATTATTTATGATTAAAACGAAAATGATTTATTAGTAATTAATGAAATGTAAATGATTTATTATAGGTATTTTATAATTAGTTTGGTTAAATTTTTAGTTAGTTTACTTATTGATTTAATTTTTACTATTTGAGAACATTAAAACACAATTTCCATAACATTAAATATTAAATTTGTTTATCCAGAATAAATTTGTAAATTGGCCGTTGATAGTGGTTAGTAAACATTGGTTGACTTCTGCCTAAAATTTC
>QLNU02015270.1:16661844-16697894 GCA_006491805.2 Dysdera silvatica
GCAGAATATCGAAAAAACAAAAACACTTAACAACATCTAAGCATATATTTATACATAGTGAGAGAGAGAGAGAGAGAGAGAGTGTATGTATTTTTTATTTAATTATCTATTTATCTGCTCCTGGGTGTTTAGATTTAATTAGTTATTTTAAAAAGAGAATTTTCAATTTTCACCCTAACAATAGTATACGTCTATATGTGTTATTAAATATGTTAATAAAATGTACTTAAACATTAACGAATTTTAAACCCCCTTGTAGCTTTTTGACCTCCCCTGCAACTTCTAGAGCCCCCTCCCCCTCCTGTGACAAGCGTTTACCTACGGACTTGCCATGAAGGCCTTATTTTTTAAGGGCCCAGTCTATCCTTTCAATTTAGGGCCTATAAAAACATTAATCCGGAATTAGTATTATGAACATTTCTAACCACTTCCATTTTTTTTTTGTTTTATGGCTTTAAATCTAACAGGAATCATTTCAATTCGTAGGCTAACAACAAATGAACAATGTTCTTTTTTCTGCGACGTTCGATTACGATTAAAAATTTCTACCATTATCGAGTTAAATTTAAAAACAATATACACTAATTTTAAAAAATTGCCGTTACCATTATTCAATAGCTCCTTTGAAGATCTTTTAAAATTGTCCTCTGACTTGGTAAATACTGTCTTATATAAACGAACTGCTCAATTGATACAAGAACAAATTCCAACGTATTTCCTAAGTTTGGTCCAATCTTTGTGTTGCTGAATCAATTATACATTCATTACTTAATAATATTTTCAATTCACTATATTTTGCACCGTTTTAAGGTATGCGGATTTTTTTTGGCTCAAATGTTTTCAATTATTACAAACGTTTTTGGCAGTACATTGCTTATTTTGATCGCCAAATGGTTTACAATGATAAAAAAAAATCACCAATGATTTTGCACTCACAGTTAAACTTAAAGATATTTTTTTTTCAATTTGATAAGAGTTAGTAATAATATGATTCACTAAACTTTTGCCACCCTATTTGTTCTCAAATCCCTCTTAATCACGTGATTATTGGCGTACACAGGGGGTATTGATCGGCGTTACAACCCCCCATTGCAATGAAATTTTGTATATTTAACATAGAAATATGTGAGTTGTAGCTCTGTAACCCTCCCTCATTGAGCCTATAACTCCCTTATGAATTTTCTGCGTACGTCTATGGAAGTGATGACGATAATTTTCAACTAAATAATTTCTAAAATTTATGTTACAATGTTTTGGTTATGTACTTGGATTGTTAATTTTAAAATTCAAAGTAAAATTCGAATGTTTGGGTTCATTTGAACCAAGATTCCTTTGACTGCGACTTGTGGCGAGATTATGGTGAGGTGAATTTCTCATCTTCAATACCCATATGATTTTGTTTCAAACTTATTTTGCTACATTCTTCGTTCATCAGTGTTCTCTTTTGAAGCAGAAGTGCTCGAAATGCTTGCTTTATCAAAACTTTCCATTCTTTGCGTTTAACTGCTACTGCTGTTGTATATACTAAGTTAGAAATTTGTTCAATAATAAGGCAAAATTACGTTCAGTCTATTCTCATTACGGTCGTCTTTTTTTGTTTTGAGTTCGAGTTTATTATAGAATTGATGTTGTTTCTGATATCTGGGATTTAAAATGCATATTGTTTAAGAACTTTTTTAAAATAATTCTATGTTTTATTTTTTCACAAAATATTGAATTTTATATGTCTCAAATTTTACTTTAAAATTCTTTTACCCCCGCCAGAATGTAAATTGCAAAATAAATAAAGTTTAAAGTAACCTATTCAAGAAAAAGTCGGTGCATACTGGAAGTGCCGGTGGTATAAGCTAGTCTTTAAGCAAAGGTATTACAACTTTAATTATACCAAGTTCAATACTTTAAAAACAGTGATAAAGAATATTATTATAAAGACTTTTTCTTTGAGATTTATGGCGTATATTGTACCGTTATTACGTCAATACAACTGCATCCAAAATTTCTGTTCCGTCATGCACATATATAGACATATATAGACGTGTAAACGTATATATAGACGTGTAAACGTATATATAGACACGTATCGTGACACGTGGAAATATTCTGCAAGTCATGATTTTGCCTAGATATTGCGATAAATCTGCTTAACCTGTATCCAAGTAGTATTTATATTTATGGCCTGAATAAGTAATTTTTTCAACATTGGTATAAATAGATCGTCTATACATGTACTGATACATAAGTACAGTATATTGTTATTCGGGCTTCATCGCCAACAATCAGTGAAGCTAAGACCATTATTCCTATTTACCAGTGGCGCCCACATGAGCAATTCCAGGGAGGGTTGAAAAAATCATTACTCCCCTTTAAGGCTGTTGAACAGTTTAGTAAATGTACAAAATATTAAAATATTACAAAAATAACTAATACTGCTTGACAGTTAGCAATGAGCTAAAAAATACCTTATTATAAAATGCACCTGTAAAACCTTTTAAAAGTAAACGCATAGAAGAATTGGGTAAATCAAATTTTTAAATAATGGTTAGGTGGGGTATAAGCCCCTCTAACCCCTATATTGGCGCCCATGCTATTTACTAATACATTATACTTGCTGGTTAGTATAATATGTAGATACATACTTGGAGAAAGTGGTGTGGTGTCAAATCACGAAACCTCTACGACAAGAAATGTTATAATTGTGCTATAACAATAATCTACGGCTGCGTGAGCGTATTAATATGTTAATGTACAACAGCATTAATATGAATATGTATGAGTGGTAAAAAATGACGATTCGATACGAGTAATATACAGGTAATTTTTATAACAACGTTAGTAGCGTACCAACAATTTTTATTCATAAATATTGTTGATATGTTACTAACGTTGTTATCAAAATTCCCTGTATATAGATATGTACATTCCACGCAAGGCGAGCATAATAGTAAAATAAATACTAAGTTATGTAAGATAAGATACTAATAACAAATTTATCACTTCGGTTTACCGTAAACCCTTTTCCGCGTCCCTTCCACCCCACACCAAATCTTGCCACCTCATCAAACAAAAAATGGCTGCCTTTTACACATATGTTTTTGTGCATTAAAAAATTGTTCAACACCCTCAACGCTTACTCACGAGCTCACTGTACTTAAATCAATTGTCATCAATAGAGGCTATAACCCAAATATTAATGATCTTGCTGTCCAAAAATTTACAAAATCTGTTACTAGCACCACACTTTCTTACACATCCAATTGTGAATTTTCCAGAACCATCTTTCTTCCTTTTTTTTTCTTCGAAAAATCAGCTTCCTCCTCCCTAAAATTCTTAAAAAAAGCAAACTTCTGAGTAATCTTTTTCCCATACAATACATTTCATATCTCTAAGCTTAAGCATAATTTTAAAACGTTGGGGTGTTTACCAAATCTACAGCAAATGTAACTTGTCCTACATAGGCCAGACTAAAAGAGCCTTGTAGCACAGACTAAAGGAACAATCTAAATACGTAGAGAAGGCAGAATTCCGTAAGTCTGCCATTGAAGTTCATTGCTGGTCACATAACCACAAATTCAAATTCAACCAACCCACAATTATCTGTCAACAAAGATCAATACATGAATTAGATTTTTTAAAAGCATTCCATATCAATAAGAATTCTTCTATCATAGTCAGTGAACCAAAATCTACTCCCACTTTCAGTCAAGCTTGGAAACGTTTAATAAAATTTTCAAATTAATTATTCATCCACAACTGGCAACACAATAGTCACGCAATAACACCATCTCCAGTTTTCTAATACTTATTTTCTCATTTTGTATTCCTGACGAAAGACGGCCAAGTCCGTCAGAAACGTACGTTGAAATAAAACGTTTTAACAAATAACTTACTTACATTTATAACGTTATCTTTACTTATAAATCAAGTACTAAGTTGTTAAACTAATAAAAAAAAATTACACAGTGGAACCTGGTTAAGCGACCACCTGAATAAAATGACCGCTTTTTTGTATAAGAGAGAGAACCAGTAGAAAACTTAGTTATGACTATATCAAAATCTGTAGTGTGTAGTAACTACCTGTGTATGGTGACCATTATAGTCCAGTCCCAAAGGTGGCCACTTTAGGCAGGTTCTACTCCATATAAAAATTATCCAAAACATAATACTTTTATTTATAATCGCCTATAACAGTACGTTGTCATTTTATGCTAAAATTGCAAATGTGCATTTCGGTTATTCCTGGAATGTTATTTTTAGGTCAGATCTGATGATTCTATTTGGGTCATTGTCTTCAGAATAAATCGGGAAGTAACGTTCGATAGAGTCGTTCATTATGGTTCACTGTTGTGTGACGGTCAGTCCCCTGCAGACATCTTAATAGATAAGAGTTGTACATACTGTGGTCGTTCGAGCGGCAAATGCTCGATCCAAACAAACCCATTAGCTTAGGCTAAATGACCTATCCTTTATAACGAATCCTTGTCGATGTCAGATGGGTCGTTACTGATCGTTTTTTTTTAAGGTATGTCGTTCAACAATTGGGTAGTTTACACTTAAGTTTTCATTGGTAAAAGGAAATGCTCCTCTTTTGCGGAGATCGCTTATCGTATAGCTTTTGTAAACTTCGTTTCCTTGAATATCGCTGACATCATGTGTCACCCATATGGAAGATTAGAAACAGCCTTATGACGTTAATAAGCACTTCTCGGAATAATAAGCACTTCTCGGTGCAACTAAGGGTCCTTCTCCCACCAATTCACTGATTGGTCTTAGTCCCCACGTAATAACTTGGTTTAGCCAATCAGAAGCGTAGCTTAAAAGAAAATTCTAGAAACTTAAATTAGAGAGAGCGAGAGAGAGAAGTGTGGAAAATTTCGGGTATTCGGGTTTCAACTTGAGAGGGATGCGGTTCGTTTTTTGCCACTAGAAGTATAGAAGTGAGAATTCGAAAATGTAGAAGTTGAGGTATAGGAGAAGGTCCTATGGGGGCCCACTTCGGGCCCGTTTCTGGTGAGGTGTGTTCTGAATAGGTTCTGTGTATGAGAAATTAATAAAAAGGTATTAAGGCCCTTAGTATACGCTTATGTGACAGGTAAATGATCGAGAAAGATGCATCAAACGCCCAATGTAAATCTGTTTTAAATTTAACCCTCAGAGACTAAAGGGATTGAGTTTTAAATTACGTAAGTTTAGAGTTATTGATAAGCCGCTGATATGAGAGTAATAACAAATTGTATAAAGGTCTAAAGGTTGCCAAAGATAAAATTGTCGTATTTTTATTCAGTAGAACCAATTACAAATTAACTGTTGTAAAGTGCATGTAATGTAAATAGTTTTAATAAATATTTTATGTTATTATTATATTTATGAATTCCAACTTCATTGAATTACAATCTTATTCGAATTTAACAGGTGGGTTTTACAATTGGGAAGGAGACACGAACTGGGTATTGTATTTTCACTATGTACTACTAAGTTACACTATACGGTTTTTAATTAGGCCACAACGATCTTTCACTATTATTATTTGTATTTTTTAAAAAATATGTAAAGAAGCCAATTTCTGCCATCACTTACGGAGCTCAAATTATCCGCTACAATTGCAACGATAAGAATTGCTTTTATTATGGCAGTTGCATGGAAGTCGAGAGAGATAGTTTGCTCTATCAATTAGATAGCTGGATTAGAGATAGCTTGCGCTATTAATTATCATTGTTCACATATTGTGTAGGGTTACTAGGCGAGGACAAGGAAGAAATGTTCAGTTTCTGGGCGAAGTTGCAGGAATCTATTCGTCGACATGTCCAAGAATGCCATTGTGTGATTGGTGTGGACATCTGTTCTTTTGTTATTTCTCGATTCAATGAGACGCTCCTCCAGCTGTATATTATTAAACTTGTTAGAGATCGAATGGCCTTTAACAAATTATGGGACAAATGATATTCTTTTCAGTAATTAACTTTGAAGTATGCAAAATTTTGAGAGGGTTGTTTCTGGATAATTTTCCCATCCGCCTGCTCCATTAATATGGCAAAATATGAAACGATATTCACATTTATGGAAACAGTCAAACCAAAACTCGTTTCCGAGGACACGTAAATATAAAATTTTGCTTATTAACATTCCCCATGTCACTCTAGCCACTTCAAGTTTTAGCGGGGAGAGGGGGCCCTTTGTCTGTATGTTACTTTTAATGCAGAATGTTTAGTGAAGACCAATAACCTATTTCTTGAGACATTATAGCCATTAATTCATTTTTAATTCGAGCATTGAAAGATATCTCTCTCCTGAGCAGTTGGTTAATATTAAGCTAAGAAATACTAGTGAGTTTGCTTTCATATTATGGAAGGACATCTGAATTTTTTGTATATAATTTGAAAAAGTCTATATGAGACAGTGACCTCTCCTGTCTGAGCCTATGAGTTTATCTCACATCTAAGTGAAAATGCAGAAGTCCATTACTAAGTTTAAAGTTAACGTCTTCTAGATATGGCTCCATTAATTCTTCAACACTTTGCTGAATTTTTTGATCAGATGCTGTCTGTAGATTAGCAATGCAGAAATCATGGGGGCTCCGTAGTGGTTATGGAGGGCCCAAGCTGCTTTAAAGAAGATTAAGTGATGTAGATTTAGAGAAAATAATGTGTTTTGATAGCCAATAGGGGCTAGAGACCCCTAGCTCCCCCCTTTCCCACAATACTGGATGTTGTAAGCTCAGCAAGAAAAGAAAACAATTGGGCGACATCTCTGTACACAGTATTTTTTTATTTATTTTTAAACTGATTTCAAGCGCATCAAGTATACGATTGAAGAGTTTTATATCAAACTCTTACATCTTGAAGAGAGTTCATTTGAGGCACCAGTACCAGGTGTACTTCAGTAGTTTCTTTGCTGTTTTCTTGGGTAAGTTCTGTAGTTAAAAGTTGGCAAGGTGGTATTTGTCCATTGCCCACGACCATCCGAATCTTCTTTAATTTTGCTCAGAAAACCCTAAAGTGAACTGTAAAACTATTCAGAAGTATTCAATAACAGTTTTTTATTTTCAAATAGCTTTGACAACCTTCTGTAAATGAGTTAGAACACGGGACCAAAAATGTAGCATGAACACTAATGTTAGTTCATTCATTTTCTGCAAAAGATTTTTGGGTTGCAGCCTGGTATTACCCTCTTTGTTACCACGAGGGTTTAGTCTACTACACCTATAGGTAAATTCGGCATTGTGTGAAAATAATTTCTACTTTTATTGATGGAGCTTTGCTTGTTTCGGTACCCACGAGCAATGTCCCTGATCTGTGGTCCAATGCTCTATTATAAAATTTGATTTTGGTCCGGAGGTTGAGTCAAGACGACAATCCCACTTCAATAGTTAATAAATTCCGTGCATAATACGATCCCACCTGAAAATATTTAATAAACCCCGTGTATGTTTTGTTTTCAGAATGAGCTGGAGAAAGAATTCCCGAGGGTGAACAGCCAGGTCCCATTGTCTCCCCGAGGCGACGAGGATGACAGAAGTTACCAGTATTCGGAGGCAGAGGTGGAAAGAGGAACTTGGACAGGAAAGTTTGATTTCCTGCTGTCTTTATTGGGCTATTCCGTGGGTCTAGGAAATGTTTGGAGGTTCCCCTACTTGTGTTACAATAATGGAGGTGGTAAGTACCGATTCCAGACTCTCTGAGGGATTGTCAATAATAGAAAAACAATAATTTTTTCATTTAAATACCATATGCAGGTGAGACCAGCAAAATAACCCGTACGTCTTAAAAAAGTTGAACCAACCTCGCCTCAACAACTGTTAACAAGATTTTTTTAATGAATCGAAATATATATTACGATTAGATGATAAACTTCTCACAAAGAAAATAATGATTTCATGGTGCCTGGCGGGAACCGAACCCACGATCTGTTGGTATCCGGACAAGTGCTCTTCCAACTGAGCTACAGGCGACCGATCATCCTCCCCTCTGCGAGAGCCCACAAAGCTTCATTATAAACTAGTTTATAATGAAGCTTTATGGGCTCTCGCAGAGGGGATAAAGCTTCATTATAAACGAGTTTTGAAATGGGGTAGTGCCTGGACTGCTTTTTAAACCAAATCGACGTCTAAGAAGCGAACGCCAGAAAAGCGAGAATAGGGTGATATTAAGGTCAGAGAATTTTTCCCATTATAGCCGATGATGTGGAAATATTAGACGATAAATTTCTTACAAGGAAAATAATGATTTCACGGTACCTCATAGGAACAGAACCCACGACTTCTTGGTATCCGGCCGAGGACTCTTCCAACTAATCTACAGACGAGGAAGATGATCGGTTGTCTGTAGCTCAGTTAGAAAAACACTTTGCCGGATACCACGAAATCGTTGGTTCGGTTCCCAACAGACACAGTAAAATCATTCTTTTCTTTGCAAGCAATTTATCTTCTAATATTACCACAAAACTGAATATGATGAGAAAAAGTTTCCCGACTTTAACACATTACAGTGTTTGCTATTGTGCCTCATACTTTTGAGGAAGGTTAAGAAGGCCTAACCTATCTGCTTAATCGAAGTGTTTCACTACGTCGATGCGATCTTAACTTTTACTGAAGCTAGTTAATTGACCAATAAGATAAAAGCTCCTTTCATAGGATATTATTTTCATATTAATTTTGAAATTGTTATGGCGGATATTTTATATACTTTTGAATTTGATTTTCTCCAAATAAAGAATTCGATTTGATATAAATGATCTATTTTTACATAAGATAGAACATAATTCAGTCATTTACTTTTATTTAAGGTTTATTAATTTTTTCCTTTATTTTTAGGTGCCTTTTTGATACCATTTATTTGCATGATGCTGTTGGCAGGTCTTCCACTAATGTTCATGGAATTATCTTTTGGGCAATATGCTAGTTTAGGACCTATTGCTATTTTTGGCAGATTTTGTCCTTTGTTTACAGGTAAATGGAAGTTCATGTTTGCGTCATGCATGATGGTAACCATCTTCATGATTGCATCATGCTTGATGGCAATAATGTTCATGCTTGCTGTCATGGATTACAGATAGTGTTGCTTTTTTGTATATAATAGTAAAAACAATTTCATGTACATAACACTTTATTATGTATCGTAGAGGCTATACATTTATATGTTATTCTGTGACAAATACATATTCATTATATTATTATTATATATATTATATACTCTATAACAAAACAAAATCCACTCACCAAGAAGGAATTTTCCGATTGTAATGAAATTTCGTATGCAAAGACATTTTGACCGAACATGCAAATGATTAAAATTTGGTGTCCAATGAATGAATAGTGGGAACTCCAGCGCATCGGAACTGCGAATTTATGCTGATCAAATGCGTTTTTATGCTGATCCATAGTCGGGGTGTGATTGTGTATGGGATAGAGATTCTAGGTCCTCAGAAAACCATAAGTTCTTGATGGACCCTATGATTTCAGCTGTCTATGAACACAAACAATCTGCCATAACGCGATAGCTGAGCTGCTGAAAGAATGGTTTTAGACATTATTACCCTTTTCGGGTTTAACACTACTAGAGGCAGATCTTTCCCCCCTCCCCCAACACAGAGATTTTTTTTGGGGGGGGGCGAGGAATGTAAAATACAGTAGGATTCACTTATAACGAATCCGCATTTAGTGAATTTTCGGTTATAGCGAGGAAAATGTGGAACTTTTTGGTATACTGATTAAGCGCAATGCAATTTAACCGCTTTTAGCGAACAAATCTTTTTGGAGCTCAGATTTAACGAGTAATTAAAATAGGAAATCAAACTTTTTTGTAAAAATTCCGTCGTTCTCATAGCCGCCCATATGGGAGGGCAGAGGGGGCCCCTCGAGGCCCCTAGCCATTTAAAAATTGTATTTTCCCGAAACTGCTATGCATTTACTTTCAAAAGTTTTACAGTCACATTTTAAAATAAGGTACTTTTTAGCTCATTACTAATTGTCAAGCAGTATCAATTATTTTTGTAGCATTTTAGTATCTTGTACATTCACTAAAATTCTCGACTGCGTTGAGACAGAGGTAATGATTTTATTCAGCCACTCCCTAGAAGTACTCATATGGGCGCCCATGGTCGGTATATATATTGTTGGTTATTACAATCGGCGCTTGTTATATATAACTGATTTCCACCGTATTTTTATGGATTTGGGAGCGAAAATTTCTAATTGTTAGACATTGCTAATTTTTCTTATTAATAGAAATTATTGATTCCCTCGTAGATTTGGGAGGGGAAATTTTTAATTATTAGAAATTGGTTTTCTTATTATTAGAAATTACAAATCCCCCCCTCCCTCCTGGATCCGCCACCGACACAATTGACGTCCACACTCCGGTTCAGGTTTTTTGCCATTCTGAGTTAAAAGAAGTTCGCTCTATAGAAATTTGTGATCTAAAAATTTCAGGAGTTGAGACAGATCTAAAAAAAAACAAAAACAAACCAACCATTACTGGTAGGTAAGCTTTTTATTTAACTTAATAAGATAATACAAGTGAAATTGGTTTAACAACAGAGAAAAATATAGTCATAGGATAAAAAAAAAGAAGTCACAAGGGCCACCACGCGTCTCAACTTTCAATGTCCCCCCCAAGCTTCTGATGTCAGTGCCGTTGTTTTATGTTAAACTTATCTAAAATTAAATCGTAGTTGCCTAGTTGTGTTCTATGACTGCATTAAACCTTGCAAACGTACACTATAAATAGGACAATTAAAATTGTTGCGACTCTCTCTTTTATAGACATTCGTAGAGAGGTGGTATTTAGTGGCAAAAATATATATTTAACATGCGGTGAACCCTCACAAATAGTAGGGGGAGGGGAGATTGAATAGTCCAAAAACTGAAGAATTTTAAAATATTTTTTCTTTTGCAATGATTTCCAAAAACACTGATCAGACATAGAAGGAAAAAATGACCCTATCACCCATAAAGTCCCGCTAACTCCAAAATTTAAGCATACGATTGTAAGTAACATACACAAAAAGCAATTGTTCAAGACGAAATCGCCTTATGGTTAATCTGAATTCTATGCTTTATGGAAAATGACCACAGTTACTTCATCGTGTTCTAAAAACCCGCTTTATAATAGGACTTATTGTATAGAACATATTGTATAAGACTTGTTGTATAAAACTTACTGTATAACATTTATTGTATATCTTATTGTATGAACTTGTTGTATAAAACTTACTGTATAACATTTGTGTATATCTTGTTGTATAAGATTTATTGTAAGACTTACTATATAAGACGGTGTATAGAACTTATTGTATAAGACATTGTATAAGACTTATTGTATAAGACTTATTTTATAGGAACTTATTGTATGAAGACTTATTGTATAGAACATTGTATAAGACTCATTGTATAAGACTCATTGTATAAGACTTATTGTATAAGACTTATTGTATAAGACTTACTGAATAGAACTTATTGTATAAGAATGTTTTACACTTAGGCCTCGGATATGGTATGGTGATCGTATCTGGAACAGTGATGTTGTATTATAATATGATAATTGCTTGGACAATCTTCTACATGTTGCCTCCTGGAATCGGAAATTGCCTTGGGAGCACTGTGATCCGGAATGGAGCACTTCAGGTTAGACGTTTATAATGTATATTAAATAATTAGTAATAATATTCCTGATGAAGGAGAGCTGCTGACGCGTCCGAAAATTCAGGTGATCTATTTGCCATTTCAACGATTTGTACGTAAATATGTAATTACATATATTTCTTAAATAATTGTAATAAAATTCCGTATTAAAGTTATGGTTGCGATAATAGTCTACATGGGAAATGCTTTTAAATGGCAGCTATGAATGAGCTGCTAATAAACAGCTCACCAGTTGTGCAGAGAGATTACGACCACCGAATATGAGCTCATCGGGCCGGGATCGATTAATAATAACTTTTCTTTTGTGTAACCGCGTTGTGGTTCTAGGCACGGGCGCCGTTAGCGGGGGGGACAGGGGGGACCCGCCCTCCAATGTTGGTATTAGGGTTCCATATCCCCCTCCAATTTCAAACAAAATGCCTTTTAAAGGTATATTGTCCCCCCGCCCCCAATATTTTCATGCCGTCGGCGCCAATGGTTCTATAGATGCGTAAAGCGGTGTATTCAGGGGCGTAGCTAGATATTTTGCTGCCTGGGGCGTGTGACTGTCATTGCTTTTTAAAGGTTAATTGCCACCCCCGAATTGTGCAGCCCGGTGCGACCGCCCTCTTGCCCCCCCACTAACTACGCTACTGGGTCTATTCCATCTCAAGTGACCCGCCATCTTGTATTAAAAATGACAAACAAACTGCTGAAACTTATTGCAGTTCAGTGGCGTATAAATTTAAAAAATTATGGGGGGGCGGGCTCAAGCAGTTTTAAAGGAGATCATGTGATGCGGTGTTAGAAAAAATACTACGTTTTGAAATCCAATGGGGGGGGGGGCTTGAGTTCCGTCAGTCCCCCTTTCCCGCGCCACTGCTGCAGCTACCAGTATGTCCTGGCATCTGAAGAACGCATCAGCGTCTATAATAAATTATGTTAATTTGATAATTACTGCAATAGATTTATAATATGGAAGATTTAGATGTATAGAGAACAATCTTAATAAGTTGTTGTAGTTAAAATGTTTTTGATACACTAACAGCTGTTTCAGTAGTTACGTCCATCATTTCTAAAGCTCCGTCTTCTCCAAGTGTCATCCATCCATTCCCAACTGGACTTTGGACTTCACCCACACTCTGGGAGCACAGAGCCATGAATATGTCCCCCTTTCCCTTTAAACCCTACCTACCGCCTTAACTTTTTAGGCACAGAATGATCTTTGCCGTCCCTGCGTCATAAAAATCCAACCAACCAATTTAGAGCCCTAGAATTCTAAGTTGACGCATCAGCCGCCATTTTGTTGTAGAATTCCGGTTTCATTTACCTCAGCAATAAAGGTTTTCCACATTGGCGCAATGATCGCTATTTTGGCATAAAAATAATCCACAATCCGCGATTATCCGACTATTGTAAACATTGGCGCAACTTTTAAGATGTCGCCAATAAATACAATTTGCAACCACGGTATACAATGGTAACAAAATGATTGGTTGTAGTTTTATGGCGCAAGGACAGCAATGGTCATTCTGCGCCAATCAAGGTGAAGTCGTATATACGATATAAAATAAGAAAAAATTAAAACTAAAACGGTAAAAAATATTGCATGTGATGTATTAAACTTAACAAACGAAACTATAACAAAGCAGATGAGGTGGAATACTATGAGATAGATACTATATTTAATTTTGTTTGGTCTCAATCAGGAGAATACGAATTGAAAAATCATGGGGTGCTTATCATGGGCGCTCTAAAGGGGGGTGCAAGGGGGGGCATTCGCCCCCCCTTGGCATATGGAAAAAGGGGAAAATGGACTGAATATACAAAGAATTTTCTGGATACCCCTTACATATAATTCTGGGAGCTCCCTTGGTGCTTACGTAACTTCATGACAGATCATATGATATATAGCTTTAAATACAACAATGTGTCTGCCTGTCCAATGGGGGCCTTAAGCCCTTGAGTCCCCCCTTTTATACGCCACTTGTTTCAGTCCATAAAGAAAAACAGTCAATGTATTTTCAACAAATTTCTCATGAATACGTAATTGTTAAAGTTTGTATTAAACAATGACATACCAATTAGGATAAAGTATTTAATGTTCTGCGTGTTGAAAACAATAATAGCATTGAGAATAATAATAATAATAATGCGTTTACTTTAGGCAAATTCAATAAAATTTTGGAAAAAACGAAAGCCTAATAGTAAGGCTAAAATATTTAACATTCTACGTGTTCAAAACTACATCGCTGTGTTAGAAAATAATAATAATAATAATAATAATAATAATGCGTTTGCTTAAGGCAAATTTAATAAAATTTTGAGAAAAAATAAAACAGCCCAAAGTGTGAGTGGAATTAAAATCATTTTAGCTAGATTTAAAATTAGCATTTTTCCTGATTTTAGTTTCGGGTGTAAAAGGAATTTTTACACGTAATTATGGATAATTGTTTTAGCATTTGACCACACGCTTTCATTAAAACCATTCTCAGTTGTTTCGGAAAACTTTATTCTACTTCATTTATTTTTTATGCCTTTCTAAAATTGTTTTCTGTTGTGGTTATTTTTAAACGTTATTTTAATTTGTTAACGCTGAAGGTAAATTGCAAATGTTGGAGATAAATTATTAATTCTTAAATGTGAAATGTAAATTTTTAAATTTATTGTTTTGGCAAAACTAATTTTCATTTCGAGGATGGTTTCCTTTGCATTAAATATTTAAAATTTATTCCAATTTTTCAAATATTAAAAAATTACAAATTTGAATGACTTTTATTAATTAAATAGCAAATTAGAAAATATTTAATTTTATTGAATAAGTAATCCGCAGCACTTAATAATAAATGAACTAATAGAAAAAATCTATTTATGAATTTGTGCGATATGCGTAAATTTGAAGTCGTCGTGTGAGATATTTCACGAATAATTTGTAAGTTTATCTATGCGAAACGGAGTGTAAAGCACCGTGAAAATTTTGTTTGAAAGGACGAAAATCTTTGAAATTGTAAGTCAAATATTGGTAATATATAGAAAATTATTTTAATATATAAATAAAAAATTACGAATGATCATGAAATAATGTAATTAAATAGTTATTTCATATACGAAATCCTATAAAGAAAATATTGTTTTGAATATAAAATCAGGTTCGGGAAGTAAATATAAACAATTAAGGTAATGATAGTTTCTTTATAAATTTACAAAATTAATTTTATGAAGGAATATATATAGTTATTTCTTGTTCATTATGAATTTAAATTCTTTGAATTCACAAAATTCTTGTTAATTCAATTGCGTTATAATTTCCTGTTTCACGCCCTCGGTAAATAAAAGAAGCAACGGCTTACAAATAATAAAGATACCCATTGTTCATGATGAGCAATACATCATTTTTCACGGTATTTACACAGGGATGCGATGAATACCCCATACTGAACCCAGCCCATTATGTGTCTTTTATTACTATCATGCCGACCTCGTGTGTGCCTAAGCGTACCATACTTCCTTTCATCATATATTCAATTGCTGCAAGACCATGCGAAAACAATCTAAGTACAAATTCCGTTGAGGTAATGCATTCTTTAAGTTACTATATATACGTGTAAGCATTTCCGATAACGGCAACACTATCCGGAGTTAGATAGTTGCTTAGGTAATCAAGACAATTTCAGCATAATCTTCCAACTATGCGCTTTATTTTCTTGTTGACACTGAGTTTTGCAATTAGCTGGTCCGTTATTGTTTGCACTTTCGTCAAACGTCCGATAATAAACGATGATCCTACTCAAAGGAATTCTTCGAAATCTAATGAACTTTTAATATTTACTGATGGAGGTCCAGTTCCTGAGTATTTACTTCGGGGCCCCTACGAGATCTTCCACTTAAGACCAAGAGTATTAGCAAGGCGAAATGAGCAACAGCGTCATCAAAAGATCGTGGTGATTCCTTTTGAAGCAATGGAACGGAAACAGGGACGTGTTGTGGGAATTAAAAATGGACTATCTGGCTCTTTTGTCAACAATACAAAAATTTCAACTTGGAACGAAAGACCTCTCGGAGTGCAGGATCAGCAAATATTCTCCAAGGTACGAGATCTGCAACAACTTGCTGAGGATCAAGAAGACCACCAACAGCCTTCCAGGACACAACACCAGCAACGACAGTCCAAAGTACAAGGTCAGCCACCATCTTCAAAAATTTTAGACAAGGAACTACCTTCCAGAGGAGAAGGCGAAACACATGCACAAGTACGGCCCAACAGAAAGAAAATTCCTAATTATCCTGTCCTACCTGACGCACATTTCAGATTGAACAAAATTCTCAGTGATGAAGTTAATAGATATGTTGTTAATTCACAATCAGTCCAAATTCACCAGGTTTCAACGCCACCTGTGAAAGAACTAGGTGATAAGCTTTCGAAACCGGCCATCGTGTCATCAGCAACGTTCCTTGTAGACGACAACAGAACTGGTGGTCGAAAAGCTAAGCAGAATAAAGGCAAAACAATTCAACCTGCAACTAAACGATCTGATGCACTTCCAACACCTGTGTTGGTATCAACCGTACCATTACCTGTCTTCAGAAATGATGACTTGTACCATTCATTGTCCTCCCAATCGCTTGGAGCAAGCAATTCCAATGACACTGGATCTTTACCACACAACGAAACATCATTTACGTTTGGATATATTGTTGATGATGGATTGGGAACCATTCAACGTCGGGAAGAATCGTCAAATGTGAAAGGCATGGTATCTGGTAGTTATGGCTACAAGGATCATCAAGGGATGTACAGGCTTGTCAACTATGTGGCTGATGAAGATGGCTACCGCGCTACAGTTAATACAAACGAACCTGGTATGGATAATAAGCACCCTTCTGATGTTTTTGTTGTTATTGAACCTGCATTGCCAATATCTTTTCTAAGTGAAAGTGACTATATAGAAACGAAACGACAGCGCATTTCTCGAAAATAGATTTTGAAATACAACTTCTTTAAAATATGTAATGATATTTTTTCACATGCCAAAATTAATCCAGTGATTGCTATTTTGCGCTACTAATAGAACAGCCTCTATAAATAAATAAAGTGCAATTGTATTTATTTTATTTTTTGCTTTTTAATAATATACTATGTATATCTGTATTTTAGTTCCCTTTACTGTTGTTTCAAATAAGCGTAAGGATATTTCAAAATGCGAAAGCGAATCGGCGAAATAATTATTTTTCAAATAAATGAATTTCAAAACGCGAAAGCGAATTGGCGGAGTAATTATTTTTCAAATAAATGAATTCCAAAAATAACACTCTTTTCAGCCATTTTTAGAAAGAACATTAATGAATAAGTTTGTAATTTTTTAATTATATTTGTCACTAAGAATTTATCCAATTAAAAATATCCGCTGCTTGTTTCTGTTCCTTCAGAAAAGGTATTTTTGGGATTTTATTACTGAAATCGATGTGTTCACTTAATTATTCTTTTCTTAAGGAATTACGTGGATTACATTAATAATTATAATAATGTTTGAAAGGTAAAAAATTAAAATGAACTTTCATTTAAATTATTAAATTGCTATCGAAGCCACTATAAAGTACAGTTCTGCCGTGGCGAAGCCACGATGTATTTGGCTACTTTGTGCAGGTTCCGAGTCCGATTCCAGTAGGTACTCGGTGCTTGTTGGAATTTTTCTACAGATTCGTAATCCCGGGTTTGATCCCCTAGACAAAAGAGGTTCGGATTCCTCGGAAAAGTTTAGGTGCAGCACGATCTTCACTGTTCTTGAGCCATAAAACACACACCTTGAAATGCAGTTTTGGAGGAACATCTATACTTGCGGCAAAGCTAACCTGATACACTGGTAAGGCTAATGTGCTCTATTCGCGCCCGTGCAACGAGTATTCTTTCGCAAATTGGCGAAAAATGAGGTAACCCTCAACATTATTAGGCTATTTATCGCCTAATTTGGAATGCAGAAAAACGCGATTGCCAAAAGTACAGGAGCCAAATTTCTCGCCAAGCAAACGAAGTCCTCTGAGTGGTCAGTTACTTGAATGACGTCAGCGCTCGCTATAATGAGTCTTTTTCCTAAATTTAATAAATACCAGATTTTAATTGCACAAATATGACTATGTTTTATGTATTTGAGCATTATTTTAATGTTTTATGTACGAAATGTAGCTTTTATTAACTCTGTTAACGTAAGAAAGGGCGAACTATATTGCACTGGCGAAATCATACTGCTCTGTGCCTTATCAGTATATCACGTTAGCTTTGCCACGAGTATAGTTACATTGGATGAAGGAACTGAATGGTGAGTAATAGTTAAGGCTACATTCTTCCATCAAGCTTTATGCCATCATACTGGTAATGCTTTCACCTATCATTCTGGTAACCCGGATTCAA
Organism: Dysdera silvatica; assembly: GCA_006491805.2. NCBI lineage: Eukaryota > Metazoa > Arthropoda > Arachnida > Araneae > Dysderidae > Dysdera > Dysdera silvatica. The sequence continues at coordinate 16,679,865 of QLNU02015270.1, forward strand.
TTCTAATGTCACCGTTAACCGTTAGGAGTCTATTTCAGAATAGCGACGCTCTAGGCCAGTGGCTCCTGACCTGGGTGTCGCGACCTGATTTCTTGGGAGTCACCTCAACTGTTTTCAGTTGCAATTAGTTTTATGAGGAATTTCATGCTGTTTCAAACACTTTATATTTCAACGTTATAGTATTCTACTAATGATTTTTAGCTTCATGAAGTACATTAATGTATACTTTCTTAATATATATATATAATTAATATAATATAATTTTCTATTTAATGTGTTTTCTTTACTCTGTTAAAAATGCTTTTATTATGCAAATGTGGCGGCAGACAGAGGGGGTCGCGGATCTTTTGATTACTATAAAGGGGGTCGCGAATTACTTGGTTACTATAAAAGGGGATCTCGGATGACTTGACTATAAAAGGGGCGTCAGATTACTTGGCTACTATAAATGGGGGTCGGGTTACTTGTCTTCTATAAAAGGGGGAATCGCGGGTTACTTGGCTACTATAAAAGTGGGTCGCGGATTACTTGGCTACTATAAAAGTGGGTCGCGGATGACTTTACTATAAAAGGGGTGTTGAATTACTTGGCTACTATAAAAGGGTCTCGGATTGCTTAGCTACTATAAAAGGGGGTCTCGGATTACTTGGCTACTATAAATGGGGGTCGGATAACTTGGCTGCTAAAAAAGGGGTCGCGGGTTACTTGGCTATAATGAAAGGGGTCGCGGATTATTTGGCTACTATAAAAGGGGGGGGTCTCGGATGACTTTACTATAAAAAGGGTGTCGGCTTACTTGGCTACATAAAAGGGGTTGCGACTGGAAGAAGGTTGGGAAATACTGCTCTAGATAAACGCATTGCCACTGCACGGCTAGAAATTAATTAACAGAAATATCTATGTCTCATTAATAAAAAAATAACTTTATTTTAAGCGCATGTGAAAACGTTTCTAATTAAAGCAACGTTACCAATTAATTCTTAATAACGTTAGTTGGAGCAGAGACACATTCAAACAAAAATTTAATGTAGCAGTAGAAAAATTAGAATGTTAAAAATCGTTGTTACTACGTATTTAAAACCAATGGAAAAGCGTGGTAAGTTGTTTAAATGTCACCTTTTTTTTCCTGACTTAACGTTTGAATTTAGCTCGATAATTAGATCGCAATTTGACGTTTAAATTTAAGTTTGCGATTTAAGTGGTCTTTGTAAAATGAGTTTGAGTTTTGTGCTTGCAATACATTGGCAATTATTTTGGTAAATGAGAATTTAACAGCAACCTTTTAAAACATTTGAAAATTTCCATTACGAAATTTTCTTTCGTTAAAGTATTTAAAATTTATTATATCACCATTAAAAGAGCCCACGATTTTATTTTAACTCTCACAATCTAAAGGAATATTTAAAATTGCTGATTAAATCTACTTTCCGATAAGCGAATTTTATTTTATTAATTTATTATTATTAATATTAATTATTTTAATATTATTTATATATTATTTTAATATTGTTTATATATTATTTTAATATTATTTATATATTATTTTTAATATTATTTATATATATTATTTTAATATTTATTTATTATTTTAATATTATTCATTTATTATTTTAATATTATTATTTATTAATAAAATTTATTTAATTTTATTAATGCAATCTATGGTTCGATTCCTCCAGTGAGATATTGATCATGGTTTGGACGTCACGTTGGGTAAGCTGTCCCTCACCTATATTATTGATTAGGCTTTAGATTGTTAGTTTCTAAACTAAATAGTAACTCAGTATGAAGCATATGAAGTTGCTTGCCGACAGGAGGGTAGCAATTTATAAATGAAGGGGGGTTCAAGAAGTTTAAACAAAGGTTATATACACGATATTAAAAAGAAACATGTTCCTCGATATCAAATGAGAGGAACTTGAGTCCCCTAGACCCCCGTTTCATACACCACCGTCTGCCTGCCATGTAACAAATGCTCTCAGGAGTCCAGGCCTTTGCGCTCTGAGGCGATGTAGCTGGATCGAATTTGTTTACCGTGCAGAAAGTCCTAGTTTCACGCCCCATGGTGCCGAGATTAGCTGCTGTCTACCCATCCGTAGTCCGGAGTTTGATTTCCTATACGACCGTGATTAGGATTTCTCAGCAGTGACGTAGCAATTCAAAGATTAAATGTGGGGAGGCTCAAGTGGTTTCTAAGAAGGTTATGTGATGCGGTCTTAGAGAAAATAATGTGTTTTGATATACAATGGGGGGCATGATCCCCCTAAGCCCCTCCCTTTTCTATACCACTGTTCATCAGGAAATTGTAGGTATTGGCGCTACATTATCTTGTCTGTCCTTGCGCCATAATAAGCAAGCTAACTAAACCGACAATGCTATTTAAACTCATCTCTCAGGCCGGCTTCCACTCCCGGTAAACTTACATGCTTATAAACATACCATATTTCACCAGTTCCGTTAATCCGTCGCTACGCCTCAGTGTAGTTATGTCCATCGTCTTCGCTTCCACTGAAATGGGTTGGAATCCTAGTAAACTTACATGCTTATAAACATACCATAGTTCGGCAGTTCCGTTTATCCGTCGCTACGCCTCAGTGTAGTTATATCCATCGTCTTCGCTCCCACTGAGATGGATTCGAATCCTAGTAAACTTACATGCTTATAAGCATACCATGATTCTGCTGTTCCGTTAATCCGTCACTATGCCCCAGTATGGTTACGTCCATCGCTTCCACTGAGATGGCTTCGACACTTCGCAAACTTGGTTGCTTTTAAACATATCATGGTTCGATAGTCCCGTTAATCCGTCACCATGCCCCAGTAGTTATGTCCATCGTCTTCGCTCCTATTGAGATGGGTTCGGCACCTAGTGAGCTTGGTGGCTTGTAAACATAGTGTGGTTTGGCAGTTTTTTTAATCCGTCACCATGCCCCAGTAGTTATGTCCATCGTCTTCGCTCCTATTGAGATGGGTTCGGCACCTAGTGAGCTTGGTGGCTTGTAAACATAGTGTGGTTTGGCAGTTTTTTTAATCCGTCACTAAACCCCAATTATCCAGTGGTTTTGTAGGGCCGTGTGTAAGTGTATCGTGGTTTGGAGGTCACTTTAAGTCGCTTGTCCAGTCTTGTGACATTCAACCACAAGCAAACAAATGATTCATAGATTGGTTCGTCACCGAATAGCGATTCTTACTGTAGCGCCACAAAGTGACCCGTTTCTCCGAGTCTATGCCGGATTTACCTACAGGTCGAGTAAGCCCTTATCAAGGGCCTGGCGATTTTGGGGCCCCTAGCACGGATCTCTAAGAAACCTGGCGCTATTTAAATTTAAGCGTCATTTTAATCTTGCTTATTTACAAATGTCAGAAACTTTTATTGTTCATATACCTGGATACTGTGAACTGTAAAGGAAAAAAAAATTACGATTCATTGATTAGATATCGCGAGGGCCCATTCTATCTTTATTCACTGATTAGATATCGCGAGGGCCCACTCTACCTCTTCATTAATTAGATATCGCAAGGACCCATTCTATTTCTATTCACTGATTAGATATCGCGAGGGCCCATTCTATCTCTGCGCAGTGTGGTAACGCGTTCTCCTATTGCGCGGCTAATCCGGGTTCGACTCCCAGCAGTGCAAAAAGAACGCTTACTCAGAGATCTCATAAAGATCGCACTGCTCACTGTAGTCCGGGGTTTGGTTCCCTAGGCCTTAAGAGGTTCGGATTCCTCGGAAAACAGTAGGTCCCGGCGCAGCATGACCACTGTAGTCTTTGAGCCGTAAAACCAAAAAACAAACAAACAAATAAACATTCTATTTCTATTCATTGACTAGATATCGCGAGGGTCCGTTCCATCCTTTCGACCTGGGGCCCATAAAGGCCTTAATACGTCACTGTTCCGAGTTAGTTATATTTGTTTGTGAAAGGTTTACGGCGCAAGGATAGGAAGCGTCATGCTGCGCCGGGACCTACAGCGCTTTTCTAGGAACATGAGCCTCTTAAGACATAGGGTGCCAAGCTCCGAAATTCTTCGAGTTACAAGTAGTGTGGCTTGATAGGTCTTTCATGAGACCCTGCAGTTGTAACACTTTCGCCTATCGTGTGGTTATCCTGGTTTCGACCCCCAACTGTGTCAAAAAAAGAACTTTTGCCGCCTAACTGTTCACCGTAGTTTAGGGGTTGGTTTCCTAGGTTTTAAGAAGTTCGGATTTCTAAGAAAACTGCAGGAGCCCATGCAGTATGACCCTTGCTCCACAAAACTGGAATGAGCAATTATTTTCAGATTGGACTTCCAAGGGTGAATCATCGTTAAGAAGTCACGTTGAATCCGCTTATGCGAGACCGAAGCCTTGGCAGGAAAACTCGGAAATGACAAGCAATCTACGTGGAAGTTACTTAGAAATTCATATTTTAGAAAAGAATAAGAGATTTTGCCCCTTTCAAATATTAAAAAGAGAAGGCGTTCCGGCTTAAAAGTTCCCTTGAGTGTATTTTACTCTAATAATATTGTTAAGTCATATCCTTTCCTGTTAATTCTTCCTTGTCTGTTACCAGTTTAGCAAGACCGTTTTCAAACGAAACGGAGTTGAACTAAAGAAGAAAGTGACAAAAATAAGATCTTTTCCTTTTCCTCGAAAGGCGTCCTATGTTCTGGTATGCCCATGTGCTTAGTTAAGATGCATTTCCTTTAAAAATGCGCCAATTTGCATAAATCTGCCAAGAGAAAACATAATTAGTGAGGCGACTAATTAAGCGTAATTATTTGACCTGCATTATGAATTTCTCTCGTCGTTATTTCTGTGAGATTTTGTAATGTCAGTAACGAAAGTAGGATCGTTTAATACCCCCGTCAGTTTCCAACCCGGGATTCGCAACAACCCCGTAAGTTTCAAAATAGTGATGGCATAACGAATTGTGCAAGCACAAAATTTAATTGCCTTCCCCAAACGTACCTGTGCAATTCGTTGTTCCATCATCATTATTTTGATAGCGTTTTGCACAGTGTTTTCGCCCGACATCACTACCGTGTACGTGTTTCGCAAAATTGGATGAGCAATAAAAGCTTAATTTTTAAGATTTCCGTAATAAAATTCTCATTTTAAAACAATTATGATTAAGATTATAATTTTTTAAATAGTTGCAATTATAACTAAGTAAGCAACCGCCTCCGATGCGCAAAACGTGCAGGTGGGACAGTAATGAAAAATTATGGATCATGTCTTGGTGTATTACACTTTTATTTGGTATTCTACACTCCTACTTGGGGTACTGAACTTTGGTACTCTACAATCCCACTTGAGGTACTGCACCTTTTGTTGGTACTTTACACTCCTACTTCAGGTATTACACTTTTGGTTGGTACTTTAAAATCCCACTTGAGGTACCTCACCTTTTGTTGATACTCTACACTCCTACTTGAGGTACTGCATTTTTAGTTGGTAGTCTACATTCCTACTTCAGGTACTGCACTTTTGGTTGGTACTCTACATTCCTACTTGAGGTACTTCACTTTTAGTTGGTGGTACTCTACACTCTTACTTGAGGTATTGCACTTTGGTACTCTACAATCTCACTTGAGGTACTGCACCTTTTGTTGGTACACCACACTCCTACTTCACGTATTGCACCTTTTGTTGGTACTCTTCACTCCTACTTAAGGTACTGCACTTTTGGTAGGTATTTTACATTCCTACTTAAGGTACTGCACTTTTGGTAGGTATTTTACATTCCTACTTGAGGTACTTCACTTTTAGTTGGTGATACTCTACACTCTTACTTGAGGTACTGCACTTTTAGTTGGTACTGTACACTCGAAGACTGTAGATAGGATTTAATTTCGTGGGGGGGATTAACAAATTTTACAGCATGTATCGATACAATCACAACATGAAAGATTGTAGCCAAGTCTTATTAAAAATTTAGTTTCTTGGGGGGGTCCGTAAGATCCCCCCCTGGATACAGACATGCTACACTCCTACTTGATAGCAGCTGCTGCTTTTGGGTGATAGCCGTTTTAATTTTATTTGAAAAATATATTGTCAATGTAAACAGACCATCATATATAATTATTTTCTTATTTACAGGTCAGGCCAAATTGCCTGACACCGACCATATTTGATACAACTTTAAAATGTAGATATTACTTTTACTTTAAATTGCTCTAGTTAATTGGTTGTTCTTTGGCTCTTCGTGAATCAACTCTGGTCTAAAGGTTAAATAACGGTAAAAAAAAACAACCCTGAACTTCCTTTTAAGTAATGCCAGATTCTGATCTTCCCTGCTTCCGGTTTTAATAGCAGTAAACGTCATTCTGAGAAGACGAAAAAGATTGACGGCATATCTTGTCAGTCCAGTTAAAACTCACCTGTTCTTAGATAATGTTTAAGACGACGATAGATTTGATCCATTTCTGTGTTGCTCTAGAAAAACCTGTTCAGCCGTTAATTTGCTCATATATCAATATCGCCATTTATTGGCATCTTCATATCCTGTTAAAAAAGAATTCTTTTTAGCGTACATATTATTGTTGTTGATGAGTGTTAACATTGCAGCACGTTAACATTTTTTGATCAAAGATTTAAGTTAATATTTCATAGTAGTGAATTGAAATGATTATAAGCAGGATTAACATGCGACATTTTTTATTCGCAATAGTTCAGTTTCCAAAATCAGATGACTATTATCCCGTAAGTAGTGGAAACTAACAAAATGGTGATTAACGCTGTTCATAAATGTATAATCCGATCTTTGTATACTGATGTGTCCAAATAAACAAGTTCAGGAACCCCCTGCATAAAAAGGACACCTGTAATTTACGGTACATTAACCTGATTGATAAGCTATTTTCAATGACCAGTTTCCGCGAAACCTTGGTGGAGAAAAATTATTCTAAGTCATGGTCAACTAGTGAAATTCAAATTATCGTTTAATAGACGTAGGTTTGAATAAGCTGAGGAAAATGCTCAGGGGCAGACTGGGCCGCCGGCCCACCGGTTCCCCCTGCCGATGAGCCCTCATGGGAGATAGAACTCGTCCCCCCCAAAAATCCAAGGTATGCCCTTCAAGAGGACCCAGTTCGCCCTTGAATGTGTTATAGTTAAGAGGTCACGTTTAGCCATCCTTCTCTTTTCAAATGACGAAGTAAGCCGTATTAGCTATAGAACTCGATAACTAATCTAAATTTTTCCACCGTCGGACTATAAGAATATATTCAGCTTAAGAAATAATAAAATAATAATAATAATAAACAACTTATAACAATTTAATATAGCTTTAAACATTTTTTTGTTTGAGCTTTAAACATGTTTCTATGGCTTACCTCGATCTTCTACCGAAGCCTTCATAATAATAAGTGTGGAAGCTGGAACACCGCCATCTTTTACCGGAGCCTTCATAACAATAAGTGTGGAAGCTGGAACACCGCCATCTTCCACCGAAGCCTTCATAAAAATAAGTGTGGTAGTTGGAACACCGCCATCTTCTACCGAAGCTTTCATAACAATAAGCGTGGACGTTGGAGCAACAGAGTAAGGTTGTGGGTGTTCCATCTTCAACGCTTATTGTTATGAACTTAACTGTTATTATCTTCCTTACCCTACATAGTACATTTTTTAGTTTACATATTTGAAAATACGTTAATATCGCAATTATTAAATTTCAATTAAATAATTGATATATATATCAGTAATGCACACCCTCAAACGCAGTGATATCAAGCAAGTAACGTGTCATCAAATATTATGTCAAATCAGGAACGCTTCGTCAAGTATCATAATGTCAAATCACAGTGTCATCAAATATAATGTCAAACCCCAATAGTATTTCATCAGATATTGCAATTTCAAATCAGTAGCGTGCTATCAAATATTACGTCAAATCAGGAACGTGTCGTCAAATATCATAACGCCAAATCAGGAACGTGTCGTCAAATACCATAACGCCAAATCAGTGTCATCAAATATAATGCCAAACCCCAGTAGTGTTTCATCAGATATCGTAATTTCAAATCAGTAGCGTGCCATCAAATATTATATCAAATCATGAACGTGTCGTTAAATATCCTAACGTCACATCAGTAAGGTGTTATCAAATATAATGTCAAACCCCAGTTGTGTTCCACCAGATATCGTAATTGCAAATCAGTAGCATGCCATCAAATATCATACTGTCAAATTAGTCATGAAAAATATCATAAATTTTAATGTCCTAATAAATACATCCATTTATTACAGAAAAAAAAATGCCATATGGTGATGAAGGAGTACCGCGTTCGACTGTCGTGTTATTACATTGTGTGCAAACCCAACGGTATCTTAGTATGCGTCCCGTTTCCTCTTCGCTTCATAGTTCAGGATTTGGTTCCATAGCTAAGAGATGTACGGATGTCCCACAGAAAATCATAGGTCTCGATGTAGCATAATTTTAGCTGTCATTGTGTCCTAAAACACAAGACAAAGAAAAAGCCATTTCTATGCTCAAAAACTGCCTGTCTGTGTTCAAAATACAAATTCAAAATTTAAAATATGTTTAGTGTGTAAACAAAATATATAACCATTTAAATTCCACACTATATTTTTAAAAATATTTCGTGTCAATTAAAAAACAAAGAACACGCATACACACATTAGTTTAATAGTACTGATAATTTAAGTTTAATATAAGTAATTTTTATTCCCTTTTCATCAGAAGATTGTTGGCGATAGTTAATATTACGGCAGTAATGCAATAAACCTGTTAGATTTTTTAAACTAGACTTCGTAATAAGGTTTGAGGGCTGTGGTTGCTTCTACCTATTGTTAAAGTTTTAGTTATTTTTTACCATAATCGCAAAAATCATGTTTGGGATGTTCTTGTTACGTTGAAAAATTATGATTTCTTTTTAAAAAAAGTCTAGTTGTCGTTATTATTAGACCAGAAAAAGTTTACTTACATTTCGAATAGCTGACCCAATTTTTTTCAACAAAACCGAGTATACATCATAGTTAAATAGACGCTGAAGAGAGGACATGATTTTTGGGAGTGCCGCGCGTTTAATGAAATCCTGAGATAGTGATCTCTACCTAGAATAGTTCTCACGCGAGTTCGTTTATTGAGTCGTGTTTTGCTTTTCACATCACTGACCTTACCATCCGGTGAGTATGTAAATTCTAGGGCATTGGTGGAATCCCACTTCTTCCTCCTAGCTGGCGATGGAACTATAAAAGCTCGTTCGTGACCCAAAACACGCAAGTTACCTCTGTCCTAAAGAGAAGTAGTGACTGTTTTTAAATGCTTAGATTACTGCAAGCTATGTTTAAATGAGAGTTACGAATATCTGGTTTCATCTCAAGTTGTTCCTCATTATCCATTTGAAAGTTAAAGTGGAAAAGAAAGGATTGCTTTATCGTTGTTGCTATCTTCTGTATTACGTGCTGAGAAGAGTGATTACATTTCAAGGATGACTCTTTGATGCTCCATGACGTCATTCATCTTACCTTGAGAGTGAGCTTGAAAAACTACCAAAGAAGCGATTGACTATCTTGCTTTGATATATATTTTTTAAGAGTGGCTTGCTTTACGACTGCAAATAGCTTCTTGTCCAATCCAGTTGTGAGAGTCGAAGCATAATTTCAACAATGTCTTTGCTCAATCCGTTGATGATCCTAACCTTCGTTTTGCTTGGTGATGGTTCCCCAGCTTCTCGTGCAACCACCGATACACCATATCTTAGTTCATCTTCTGAGGGTTTCGTTAAGAAGGTTGCTGCTGTTGATACAGAAGACAATGGTGCATATGACCAAATTCCATTCCAGTTTGGCTATCAGCATGATGATGGTCATGGTACGATGCAGCACAGAGAAGAATCTTCTGATAGTTCTGGTGTCGTAAGAGGCAGTTATGGATACAGAGATCCCTTTGGAATTTACAGACATGTAAGTTATGTGGCTACTGCGGATGGATTTCGTGCTGTGTTGAGGACCAACGAGCCTGGAGTCTTGAACAGAAATAGTGCAAACGTTGCTGTTGTCGCCCTCTCACCTCCGCCATTGACAACACGAGAAAGCCATAAATATGAAGAAGGTCCTACAGCATTAGAAAATAAATACCGGAAAAGCGACATTTCATAGATTTTGGCTTATTGTGTGTAGAAAATCTTGTACTCATATATTTCCTTTGTGGTGCACAATTTGTTTTACTGTAATGCACATTTGGGTTATTGTGGATTTACCTCTATAGGTATGTCTCTATGTATGATATTTTTATTTCAAAATTCTCAAAATGCAAATTCTCGCTAATTATCGAAGATGTAAAATTTGCCAACTTGTTTTAGGAATTGCTGTTAAGACTTTGGACCCAGCGATTTTAAGACTTCTTAGAAATCCTAATATAGACATGTTTTCACATATAAATATAAATTTAATTAAACATTTTTCTTTCCCTAAGTGCGATATACTGTCATATAACCAGCAAATAATAATGTTTTCATTCTGAAAAGTAAATACAATCCTAGTAACAGAGAAACTACTTTTATAACCTTTTAAATATGTTTGCACTTAGGTTAAAAAGTGTTAACTTACTGTAAAATATTATTTTTGATATTTCTCTAATATACTATGTAGTACGCAAACAAATATATAAAAATATCACTACTATTCTGTACTTAATAAGTAGAAGTTCAGGTTTAATTAAGGATACAATGAAATATAATAATTTTAGTTACTATTATTATTATTATTATTATTATTATTATCATTGTATCATTATGGAATGCACAATTTATTAAAATTTGTGAATTTCTAAATAAGGAAACGAAGAGATGACCAGCGTTTAGAAAAGCAAATGTTGCACACATTAATCATATTATATATAAAAAATATTGTGCACTTATAATAAATAATTTCTCTAATACATAGTAGTTTTTAGTATTGTAAAACTGCATGGTTTCCCATATCCCTCTTTATGTATTTGAATAGATTTTTGGGAAATGCATTTTTTTTTATTTATCTAAAAAATACTTTAAGAATAAAAATTGCTTAAAAATTAACGTAGATAAAAAAATTTCTGATTGCGATATAATACTCGTATGTAGATTATTTTTAAGTACTAAATAGAAAAAAAAAATACCACGTCAAATAACTTCCAAATTTCACAATAAAAGAAAAATGCCATTATTTGACTTGACTTCCACGTCCAATAAAATTTAAATTGTCTTGTGATAATTTTTATGTGTAGATTTTTGAAAATGATAATAAAAATTTCACGTCATGTAAAATTTTTCATATTATTACTTTTTTTTGTTATTCTCATGGCACCTGCATTTTATAATTTAGTAAAGGAATGTTTTGGGAATATTTCTGATTTCAGACGCGACAGACGAAAGTTGATGACATTTTTGCAAAACAAAAAACAAAACAAAACAAAAAAAAAAATGCTGATTTTTTTCGAAATAGTAATTTTTATTTTGGAGATGTGATAATAGTTTGATAATTGACAATTAGTCAATCATTAAAACTAAGCAGATTCTATGATTAAAAGATGATAGATAGAAGTTCATAAGTTTTTTGGATGTCGCACGTTATTTTTTTGTCAGAACCAGGGATATTTATTCATAAAATGTAAAAGTCAACTTCTTGCAGATAATAGTGTTATTAGAGCTAATATATGCACAAAAATTGGTGTTAGTCAACAATAATGCAAATTTATATTGTACATATAACAACATTGAAAAATATACATCTACAAATTATGTATAGAGACCAAATTCAAGTAAAAATTCGAATAAAACCTCAAATGCCTACAAATATTTGTACATGAAGTAGAACCTACTTAAAGTGACCACCCGACCACCCTTGGGACTGGGCTGTAATGGTCACCATAGGCAGGTGGTCGTTATACGCAACGAACTTTGGTATAGACATCGCTAAATTCCTACCAGTTCTCTCTGTAATTAACCGCGGCCAATTTATTCAAGTCGTCAATTTACTAAGATGATCACTTTGCCAATTTCCACTGTATTTTGTTGAAAAGGTAATTATATTTATATTACCATGCGCATCATCATAATATTGAAAGTTTGGAATTTTTGGAAGCCACAGCTGAGAGCTGTAATGACGTAATAGCAGTAGAATCCTGCCTCACGTAGAAAAAATGAATCGAGATTATTTCGAGATCATTTTAAGATTTTTACAAATAGTGAATGTGGCCATCGTAGTACTTTTAGATTTAGGTCCATTTCTTCTCATGTAAGAAAATGACACACTGAAATCTGTCACCCATGATATTTGCCTATAACTATAACCTGTCTATTAAGATACTTGCCTATAATCTGTCTATAACGAGATTTGCATATAACTATAATCTGTCTATAACGATACTCGCCTATAATTATAATCTGTCTGTAACGATATTTGCCTATAATTATACCGTCTATAACGGTACTTGCCTATAAATGTAATCTGTCTATAACGCTATTTGCCTATAATTATAATTTGTCTATAACGATATTTGCTTATAACCAGGGCCGTTTCGTTCCATTAGGCCAGAATAGGCGACCGACTAGGGCGTCAAAATATTGGGGCGGCAAAATGGCGTAAAAAAATTAATTTTAAATCAAACAAAGAAAAAATTGAGCAAATGAGGAGAAAAAATGAAAGGGAGGAAAAATTAAAACATCGAATTGTTTTCAAAAGCATGCAAAACAATTACTTAAGTAATTATATACAAATTATATACAAATACTTAAGTAATAAGTCTTTACTTCGACGAATGTAAAATTTCTTGATGTGTTTCATTGTTTAATTTTCCACACAAGTTCTTCTATATTTAATGCATTTAAGCCTTCTAGCTCTGATAATACAACGTTGTGTTTTGAAATATTACTCCTTTAATATTTCAGTTTTCAAAAATATAAAATGTTGAAATTAAACGATTATAACATGTAGCAATTGTTTTACTATTCACAATATTCTAATATTACAAAATAACTAATGTAAGTCTAAAATATAAATATAATTAACGGGTTTAATGATTAAAAGTATAATAGAAGATTTACATTGTTCTACCGCTGGGTGTTGGTGGTGGTAGAGATGGTGATGGTAGTGAAAGGGCGGCGGGGGCGGCATTTTTCAATTCTTGCCTAGGGCGGCAAAACACCTAGAAACGGCATTGCTTAGAACTATAACCTGTCTATAACGATACTTGCCCATAATCTGTCTATAACGACACTTGCCTATAATCTGTCTATAACGATATTTTCCTACAGTCATCACCTGTCTATAACGATACGTGTTTATAACTATAATCTGTCTATAACGATACGTGTCTATAACTATAATCTGTCTATAACGATACTTGTATATAACTATAATCTGTTTATAACGATACTTGCTTATAATTATAATCTGTCTATAACGATATTTGCCAATAACTATAATTTGTGTATACGATACTTACCTATAACTGTAATTTGTCTATAACGATATTTGCCTATAATTATAACCCTTTTATAAAAATACTTGCCTATAAATGTAATCTGTCCATAACGATGCCCCACTCTCTTCCGTTTTCACAGATAAAGAATGTATTAGGTTCAACGTTGTCTATAACGGTACTTAGAGTATTGTTATAGACAGACTTTACTGTATTTTAAATCAAACTCTATTTCAGGCAAAATATACAGTTTGTTTCCGCACGTAATATACAAAGCTTTGGGTTTAATCCGCCAGAGACTAACAGAGAACGAAGACTCGTATAGTTCGTTCACGAAAAATAGTCCAATGGTACCGTTAGAATTAACGGGAGCTGACGTCACAAACGGCCTAGCCGATTCCAGCAGAGGGAAGGGTGTCATTTCAGAAATGATTCTTAGCGAACGTTTGTCTGCGCCAAAAATCAGTTCGGAAATGACGTCCTCCCCTCTGCTGTAATAAACTAGGCCGTTTGTGACGTCAGCTCCCGTTATTTCTAACGGTACCATCGGACTACTTTTCGTGAACGAACAGTAGGTCAATTTGTAAGTGATAGTCTACTTCATTGGAACACAAACCTTTTAAAAAGTTAAAATCACATGTACATTATTAGAAAGCTATGTTTTAATAGTTTTAGATCAACAAATTACATCGAACAAAAGGTAGGCAAACTTCTTGTCACACAGTTAGGCTTAATATAAGGGCTTAATCAGGCTTAACCCAGAATTATGACTCCGTCCCATGAATGATGAGCAGAGCCAAAGCAGTCATTGAAAAGTTTAACTTGAAATTCAGGGATTTTTAGTGTAACTGCTACGAACTTTTTAAACCATATTGTTGTTCGATGATAAATTGCTCGTAAAGAAAAGAATGATTTCACGGTGCCTGGTTTGGAACCGAACCTACGACCTCTTTGTAGCCGGCCAAGGGCTATTCCAACTGAGCTACAGAATTCTTTGCGAGCAATTTATCATCTAACGTTATCATACCATCGGTTCTGATGAGGAAGAATTTTCAGTATTTCCATATTGTTGTTATTGGAGAATTATGTGTAAGAGTGCGAGTAATGTTTAATTTACACGTTTCTCATTAACACCTCCACATGTTTAACTAAAACCTTGCAAGTATATAATATGTTTTATATATATTATATACTTGGAATATACAGAAAATAAATATAATTTAGTTTGTAGGTTGTAAAGGCATAGTGAGACGAGAATGAGAGCCATAAACAACCTTTCACTAATAGGTACATAACCACCTGACTGCACCTTCTTTTCACAAGTAGGTGCAGTCAGGTGGTTATACGTATTAAGGCCTGGGAATCCTGTTTACTTAATTTTTAATTTTAGGCAAACATCTATTTAACTTTGTTTGACCTTCTCATCACAAGTAGGTGCAGTCAGGTGGTTATACGTATATAACCACCTGACTGCACCTACTTGTGAAGAGAAGGTCAAACAAGGTTAAACAGATGTTTGCCTAAAGTTAAAAATTGAATAAACAGGATTCCCAGGCATTTGAAAAACGTGGAAAACTTGGAATTTTCAGGGAATTTGAAACCATCTCAAAAAGTTAGGGAAAAAATTAGGAACAAATGAGATTTTTTGTCAAATAGGGAAAAATAGGGAAAATCTTCCTAACCTGTTTTGAATATCTAAATTTCACACGAGCGTGAAGTTATTTTCCATGAAGTTGAAGTTCAATTTCAAGTTTTGTTAACAAATGGTCAGGAAATTTTGTCAAAAAAATTCGAGGAAAGCCTGAAAAGTAAGGGAATTTCTTTTCACTAATATGAGTGGAAACACTGACACAGGTTGACAAACGATCTAATGATACGTGTAGATATATGGCAACCTATTCAGGGATAGGTGAAAAGGGTTGCTTTCAGAGGCTCGACCATTGGTGACTCCAAGTCCGAGAGAAAAGGGAGACGCCGGTAGCAAATTAAAATCTTGATGCGGCTCTTTTTAGTAGGAGGCTCCTTTTGTAGATGGCTCTCCTTGAATCGACTGCCTTAAGCAAACACCTGTTCTCGTCTAGAGCTAAAGACATCTCTGGACAAAAGGAATTTATTGAATTAAAATAAAGGTGTGAAACTTAAAATAGTTTCTTTTATTTTTTCTTTCAATATCTTCAGGTGATATAGTTTGAATGACTTTCTTATTTCAGAAATACTATTTCTACGATGTAGTGGTGGGCTTTTCTTGATGTGCACTGCACGGTACAGGCATTCAGGCCTATTCCTTTTATTTTGAGTTAACAGATTTTGACTAATGCTTTTAAATTTTAATTTTTTGGTTTCTTCCTATTTATATAACTACATATTTGGAAGATATGTTAGTAACTTTATTCAACTTTTTTTTTTTTTTGTAACTTATCTCATCTCAAATAGCATGCATGTACTGCGTTGGATGGTAGTTAAAACCCTTAATTTATTTTCGCAATGGTAAAATTTTCACCCGAAAGTAGTGTGCTGTTGTTTCGAAATAAACTTCTCGATACGTTTCTAGTAGTAGTAGGGTGGGAAAGGGTGGCCACCGAAGGCGGCATTGTAATCCCAGACAGGACGCTCAGACAGCGTAACCAACCGCAAAGCAGATAGGGGAAGGGGGTATTCGATTGTCGACCATACATAGCACACAAAGATGTACTCTCGCATATGTGTCGTCATTTAACGTGAACCGATACCAGCTTCCACGAAAGCCGCTGCGGAGAACGGTCCCAACTACAAGTCCGGAAACACAGCCCAGGGTCGGCCGAGAATCCTACAAGAATCGACCAATCCCGGAAAGGAGGGTGTGGAGCGCCGTCAAGGGGCGGCCCAGAGACGGGTGGACGATACGTTTCTATTCATCCCAAACTCGTCAATGTCAGCCAATCAAACTTAATGTTAAGCTCGATTGAAAATCTGGGGTTGCTGTGTGTAGTGGTCAGGTGGTTATGGCTGCGGCCTTTGGACACGTTGAGCTGTTATTCCTAGGTTCGACTTCATATTAAGTTCGGTTGTATGTAAACGCATCGTGGTTCATAGGTCATGTTCGGTCGCAGGTCCCGTCCCGTCTGATCTAAAGAGTAGTCTTAGTATGCAAAATATACAAATACCAAAGTATTTACGCAGTTTTATACATACCAATCTACACAATTCTATCTACAGGGTATTATATCAGTAATTATACTTTTTTGACTCTTTAAACGCTTTTAATTTATTATGGTATTGGACTAAAACGCTTTCAATCAATTTTAACATTTTTTGAATCAAAATTTCAGATAAGATATGTTGACTCTCAGATACACTTCTGTCTTGAATCTTGATAAACATAATTTCGTAAGCTTTATCCAGATGTGTGCCGCAATTTTCTCAAATGAGGCCCATGAAAAATCCCAAATAACAATAATACTTCTTGCTCATTAATTCGTAAAAACGACGCTCAGTCTGTTCTTAAGTTATTACAATGGTTTTCACGTCCTTCTGCCAAAGATATACAACAACTGAACTCTTTAAAATAAGCATAATTCAGAAATATGAAAATTTACCCTCTCTCTTGTCAACATCACCGCATTCTGGAGGAGAATCTCGTAACAAGCTTCGGCTTTATATTCTCTTCCATTTCTAACCTCAAAACTTAAAATAATTTAATATAGATCTTCTCTTACATTTCTATAATTTTTATACTGCTCAAGCTATGTATCACGAAATATTGTATATCGGGTTGAATAAAAATTTATTATTATTTATTTATTTATTACTATATTGGCTTAACACTTTGTCCACAAAGAGGATCTTGATATAGCATGAACCTTTTTGTATTTTAAGCCTTGAAACTTAAAAAATACCTAACAAACTAATAAAGGAAGATGGGGAACGGTTCTTATCTCGTATTAACTCATCACTTTAATAAGAATTTACCTTTGTGTATAGGATGTGTACATTCAACACATTAAGATGCAATTCCCTGACCCCTTCTTGAGAAATTGAAGTATGAGCGTGAATTATCTACAACCACTTCATGTTTGTAAGAAATTATTACCCTTCTTAGGGTCAACACTATTACTAATAAATAAAACACGTAAAGCCAATGGGACATAGTCTTGTAGTTTTGTGGGGATTAACCTGTTAACCGGGGAATAAAATTTTGTGAAACTCGTTTCACACTGGGGACATTTTGGTAGTCTTCCGGGGATGACGAAAAATGTTGTCATACCCAGTTAACAGGTTAAGGAGATACTTTTTGTTAAAAATGTGTAATCTTCCGGGCATGACGAAAAATGTCGTCATTCGCATTTTGGTAGTCTTCTGGGCATGACGAAAAATGTCGTCATACCCAGTTAACAGGTTAAGATGTATAACGGTTTCGATACCCACAGCTGTCAAGCTGTGTATATGTGTCAAAACTTTTCATATACATTACGCAGTTGTATGTACCTGAATTATCTAGTAAGTGGTGAGATGATATTATGGATTGGTGATGACATTATGGTGGAACAATACAATTATATTTTTGGTGGGATGATCTTATTTCTCTATATAGAGATCTCAAAAGTGGATATCACAACAATATAATCATTTGTTGTTGATATGG
>QLNU02015270.1:16697994-16709737 GCA_006491805.2 Dysdera silvatica
GTGCATACGGTATAAAAACCATCATCTATCCTCTGTTGTATAACGATATCTTTAAGTTCTCATTATACATGTATGTTATGGGTAATTCTGTCTCATACTGTTCTAACTTGATTTCTTATTTCACACATCCACCTTATACGAGGATTTGTTCGTGGTTAATAATGTTTTTCTGGGATCCAACTGAGAATTTATGCTGCTAACCATTCAATGCAGTTTATTCTTAGCTTTATGAGCATTTAACTCTGCATACTTACTCAGGTTGTTTACAATTTTTTCATTGCTCTTTTCCTTAGAATTTATGCCCCAGGGTCGCAAAAGAACATATTGAGAAATTTTCCCTTCATCTGGTTAATATATATGTTAATATTTATATGTATATATATATTTTTTTTTAATCCTTTTTGTTGAGAAAATCAGTTGATGAGACATAGTTACCATCAGTGAAAGTATAATAATAAGGAAATAGGAATCAACAAACTCAGAAACTTCGTAACTACTTTGTAATTTACTCTAGATTACTTCATAAGCCTATACAGTCAAGGCAACGTGGAAACGTAAGTAAAAAATATCATATACTCATGGGCGGATTTACCATTTTGCCGCCCCTAGGCTACTTTTTGCCGTCCCATGGCTACTTTTTGCTCGCCCTTCCTACCTTTACGCTCCCTCCCCCATCAGCGGTAGGAACATAAAAATTGTTACATTCAATATATGCCAAAAACTTTTGTATTGACAGTAAAAATATTGAAAAACAAACTCATAAATTGAAACATAAACATTAAACAATATTAACTTATATTGAAGTATTATCTCTTCTTGGTATATAATAAATCAAATTCAATTTTATTGAAATAAATTTTAATTTTAGCAAAAAATAAATAAAAGCCCATTAAACACTGGTATTTAAATGGAAAGCATGACGTCTAGCTTTCTTCTCGGCAAAACATCTGATTATATCATCGTCTGGTATTGCTTTTGTTATATCAGACTTCATACACAAAATTTTGCCGCCCTAGTCTATAGCCTAGTATAACCTATTGGGAAATACTGTACTGCGTATACTCGTAAAACAAATTTCATATTTTCAAAAGTACTTTTACTGCGAAATGTAAAAAACACTTTCATTTGTTGATATTTCTGTTTCCCTGTTGAATGAATTATTAATAAACGCTGGGTATGGTAAAGCTTACGTGATGCCATTCAAAATAAAAATAAGATAGAAATTATGGGTGAAAATCAATCGCTTGTGGTAAGAGAAAAAAGGTTCTGTTTGGTGTTCAGAGAAAATTCCCCTGGCTTTCAGACCCAGGAAGCGGAACACATAAATTTACGTTTTTGACCCAGAATCACCAAAACGCATACTTTTCGTATTACCTTGAATATAAATATATTACGAGTGCGTAAAACAGCCTAAGGTTATACAAATAAATCACTGCATACCGACCTACTGGCTAGATATATTGACTAATCGGCCATACATTTTTGAACTGGCAAGCAGATATTATCTTTTAAGTTGACCGAGCTGTGCAATACTTTGAATGCATACATATATTCGAAGTACTTTATGTTATTTGCTATTGCAACAATTAACAATACAATCATACTACATGCCTATTTTTACGGCAACTAAAATAATGCGTAGGGATATTATAAGCAAAAGTAAACACCATTTGGGTGAAAAAAAAAAGAAAATTTAAAAGATAATAAACAACAAATATCAGGGGACATATTCGTGAAAATTTACTTTAAAGAAATATTTTTGTCCTAAAATTTGCTTATTTTTGTCCTAAAATTTGCTTAATTTTGGTAAGTTGCTTTGAGTGCATATATACATGTTAAAAACACTTTAAGTTGAAACATGGAGAACAATGAAAAACATTGAAAAATACACAAAATAATTTTACTTACATGCTGGACTTACAACATGCTGCTTTTTTCTATATATTTATTCTATAAACGTTTTTTCAAATATATATATCATCATCATCATATTCAACCATTATCTATCCACTGCTGGATGAAGGTCTCTCCAAATGCTTTCCACACAAGCAAAGCTTTCCTGAATTCGCTTCCATGTTACCCCATCTCATCCACCCATCTAGTTTGAGGACATTTTCTAGGTCTTCGGTGGTCTCTTGGAATCCAGTTGAGAATTTCTGTTGTCCATCGTTGATCAGTTCTTCTTACAATATGCCCAGCCCATCGCCATTTCAGCCCTTTTACTTTAACAATGATGTCCTCTACTCTAGTTTGCTCTCTCACCCAAGTGTTTCTTTTTCGATCTCTCCTAGTTATTCCAAGCATGCACCTCTCCATGCTCCTTTGCGTTGTCTGTAACTTTCGTATTGCTCCAACTGTTAGACTCCATGTCTCTGATCCATAAGAGAGGACTGGCAATACACACTGGTTGAAGACTTTTCTTTTTAGACACAAAGGCAATTTCCCCTTCAGGATAAAACTGTTTCTTCCAAATGCACTCCAGCCAAGTTTAATACGTCTGTTGAGTTCTTTCATAATGTTGCCATCCATTGAAATCAGCTGGCCAAGGTAAATATATGAATCAGCAATTTCTAGCTCAATGTTGTCAACTTGTATTTTTGTTTCCTCTACGAAATTATTGAACATGATCTTAGTTTTTTGTAGGTTCATCTTGAGTCCAACTTCTTTACTTCTAGTTGAGAGCTCTTGTACCATGTCTTGGAGTTCTAATGGGTTCGTTGAAAAAATAACAATGTCATCAGCAAACCGCAGATGATTTAAATATTCACCATTTATTTTTATTCCCTTGTTATTCCAATTTATCAGCTGAAAAATCATCTGTAAAGCAGAAGTAAAAAGTTTTGGAGAAATGGTATCTCCCTGCCTCACCCCTTTGCCAAGTTTGATAGTTTTGGTATCTTTATGTAACCGAAATTTTGCACTTGCATTTTTATACACACGTTTCACCATGTCAATGTACACATCCTCAATGTCTGTTGATCTTAAAGAGTTGATGACTGCTGATGTTTTAATAGAGTCAAAGGCCTTCTCATAGTCAATAAATGCAACACACAATGGAAGTTCATATTCATGTGTTCTTTCAATTAATTCTCTTAATACTTGAATATGGTCCACTGTACTGAATCCACTTCGAAATCCAGCTTGTTCTCTTGGTTGAGCTGCATCTAATTTTTTCTGCAGGCGATGTGTTAGCACTTTTGTGAAGATTTTATAAATAGCAGGTAACAAGCTAATTGGTCGGTAATTTTTCAAATCCTCTTTATCACCTTTTTTATGCAAAAGAATTACTGTTGCAGAATCCCATTGGTTTGGTATGTTACCGCTGTTAAGACATTTGGTAAAGAATTTTGCAAGTATGTCTTCTACATATTCTCCAGCTTCTTTTAGGATATCTAATGTAATACCATCATCACCAGGGGCTCTTCCTTTCTTCATATTTTTTATTGCAAATGAAACTTCTTCTTTTAAGATTTTAGGAGCTGTTCCTTCGACTATTTCAGTGTCTTCGTTTAATCCACTGTTTCCTTCATATATCAATTTGACAAACTATAACAACTAAATAAACTATACAACTGATAAACTATAACAAACCTATAGTGTCCAGGTTTTTTCAAATATCGAATGCTTGAATTCGATTAGCAATTTTGCTTGATTTAAAAGAAAAAAGAAGAAAGGCTAGGCAAAGCGATCTTATCAATGCGTGTTTGTCTTTCTTGAAAAAAAACCAAAAAAAAAAAACCACCTGCGATATTTCTTGACTAACGACCCTCTCTTCCAGGAGCGGTGACCATGAGGGTAAAAAAAGGCAAATGTCCGGCGTCCTGGTATCCTAAAGTGTCCGGCGTCCTGGTTTCCTAAAGTGTCCGGCGGAACAATATAATAACGTAATAAGTAAGATTGGTTGTGAAGCTAGATCTGTAAATTGCTTAGGGGACGTAAATCCTGCCCTTGGATCCGATCTCTCTAATTCCAGCCCACTTTTGTTTCCATAGCACATTAACGACCATCCCACTTTTTTTTGGCGCGAATGACCCTTGCTGTCCTTGCGCCATACATACAACGAACCAATATTAACGAACTGCAGAAGTTACCTTAGCATTGTACATTACTAATTCATGACATAACAAATTAGAATCTTATTTTTTTTTTCTGGGATGAATCTCAGCTCCTTTTGTTGCCTTTTCCAAGGAAAGTAAGATACAATTAAACACTCTTTATTCCAGTATTATAATAGTTTCAAAAATGAAGCCATTATAGAGGACAAAATGGACGCACCTTCGTGTAATGATCAACATGAAATGTATCCTATGATTAAGAAACCAACTAAGAAGGGAACTGTTTCCGCAAGCTTTGTTATCTATACTATCACTCAAATCTACAACCCATGATCTAATTGGAGGAAAGCTTATTATTAAAAGCTTTATTATGGTTAATAAACTTGACACTCATATTTAAGCTCACACTGAAGCTTTTTTGGTATAGGATAAAGAGACAACGTCCCCGTCCTAGAGTTGAACTAGCTCTCTGTCCTTAGTTCGAGTTTAGAACTGAGACAATGTCTCTTTTTCTCCTATACCAAAAAAGCTCTAGTATGAGCTTAAACGTGGGTGTAAAATTTATTAATTGCAATAAAAATCTCTTATGAAAAATTCACAAAAAAAAACACCGTTCCGATGGCTTTGTGTGTTGACCATTATTTGGCAATTGTGTTATCCCTGAGAAGGGTAATAATATCTTACAAAAGCTTGGCTTTTGCCCTTCTAAATGAACAAATCCAAATCAAGCTTAAAAGTCCAAATAAAAAATGAAGAAAGTTGTATCAGTATTTCATTTTTTTTTAAATTCAGGTTAAATACTTTAAATACCTCTTATATAGGCTATTCTGTGGGTTTACCAAGTAATGTTTCACACATGTTTTCTTCCATTCTGAATCCTGTAATATTTGTTTCTAAAAATGTTGTCCCATCTCTATATTGGAGAAATCGTAAATCCATATATGTGATGACAACATACTATCGATTGCAGAAATCAATGATTAGTCATAAGTAACGGAGAGTCATATAATTATTGATTATGTTTATTGCACCATGATCAAGTAATTTTTCAAGAAATCATATATCCACAAGATAAAATAGAAAATTCTGAATAATCTTTCATTAGGCAAAAGAGATTACGCAAGGGTAACAATGAGAATATGAAGATTTGGCATAATGATATATAAAATTATGACGATTTAGCATAATGATATATGAAATTACGTTTGTTTGTTTGTTTTGTGGTTTTACGGCTCAAAGACTACAATGGTCATGCTGCGCCGGGACCTACTGTTTTCCGAGGAATCCGAACCTCTTATGGCCTAGGGAACCAAACCCCGGACTACAGTGAGCAGTGCGAAATGAAATTATGACGATTTAGCATAATGATATATAAAATTATGACAATTTAGCATAATAATATAAGATCTTGAAAATTTAGTTAATTATATATAAGACTATCATAATTTGTTATTATTAAGTTCATAATTACAAATTATAATGTCAAAATTGCTGACATTTCTAACGCCAATTAACATAACTTTCATTTCACAAAATCAAGTTCAGGTTACGATGATTTAAATTTGACGTCTCTTATTACATAAAATGATAATATCCCCATTATGATAGAATCTTTAAAGTTTTATTACGCGTTGTATCAATGAATATTTAAAACAATTTTCAACATTCATTTCAAGAATGGTTATGAAAGTTTAATATATTCGTTGAGAAATATTTTAAAATTTTGCTTATGCAGTTAAAATTCGAATTTTTCCGTTGCTCTTCTAAAATTTAGATTTTAACCCCAGTTGGTAAAACTGTTCATTCATTTTACGTCATAATAAGTTAATGTATCCATTTGTTTTACGGTAAAGTCATAAAAGCTTTAAGCTAAAGCTGCTTATGTTCCATATCCTGGCAGTAAAAAAAGTTCAAGCAGCCTATCAAGAGTGTTGCGTGCCAGAATGCATAGCTGTTACACTAGCAACCACCGGCAATTTCAACCCAAGAGAAAAGTGCTCATAAAATTTTATTGATTTCACGGAAGAGGACAGATTCATGTAAAAATTGTCACTTGTCGGTTTTTGGAAACGATTCTATTATTTTCGAAGGAGACAGTTCAATTGTCATGCAAAAATATACGCATATCGTGAAAGGACAATATGGTCTACTGACTCCAATGCAGAAAGACAATGAAACACAACTTGCGCTCTTCCGTTTCTGCGTCCAACCTTTGAATATCTGCTGTCCATATAACCGTTTTATGACGATATAAAACCACCTTCAGACAGTCGCATGACATCATACCGGTTTCTTTCTCTCAACTTCCATGATGTGTTTGAAACCCTTTGCGATCTTTGCAATAGTCGTATCTCTCGGTGAGAGCCAGATATTTTTACCAACTGATGATCGTAACGCTACACTGGAGGTGGTTGAACCACATGTAATGACAGTGACCTTAAATGGCGATTTAACGACTTCTTGGAACATGTCCAGTAATACTGAAGATGTACCATACGACGCCGGATCAGATATATGGCTTTTATCCAAAGATGGTCCTTTTCCTAGTTTTATGAGTGACCGCTTGCCTCCAGTCGTCTTAAATGGTCTTCAGGTACGTTCAAACATCAAAGCATCAAAGTTACCTAATGAAAATCATTCGAATGCACATAAATCTTTTGATCCAGACATGTTCTTTGTGTCCTATGCCGATTCAGTTGAAGGTGAATATCAGGTTCAGAATTCCAATGAAACTTCTCTTAAGTTCAACAACTCTAGTGCAGCAACACATAACAGGCATAATTCCTCATCGAATATTCCATTAGATAATGACGTGCCAGAAGTTTTTCTTATAGAAATTCCAAGACGCGTTTCTTCTGGATTTTGGGAATCGCCAAATCCAGAACGAATGGAAGTCATTGTGAAGTCGGCAATCAAACTTAATGGAAATCTATCGGACTTGCATTTAAACAATAAAGACTATCCCAACTACTCCCAAATATTTCCAGAATCCCCACAGGATCTACCATACAACAATACTTCGTCTTATGATTCCAATGCTCCACTTTCTCAAGAAGCTTGGGATGTAATCCAGCAGAATTTGCCCGAAATTTTGAAGCATATTGGTACACCAACTACTTTTTATGAAACAGTACAAAATGCCGATACTGCTGACAAAGATACTGGTGAAAGTCACATTGTGTATGTTGCTGAAGCCCAGAATAAATCCAACGGCAATAGTGGTGATCCTAATGCTGATTCCAGTAGACCACAATATTTTGAAACAGAAACTGTTGCCAACGAAACTCAACTACTCACAAAGGAAACAGGTATAGAAACCATTCTTTTTCCAAAATTTTTCCTGTCTCCTTTCCAAACTGACTTAAATTCTGAAAATGAAAAACTAGCTCTGAGTCGAACTTACCCTAATCGAAACCAGTCTGTACCTAGCCGAGACAAAGACTTATCAAAAGTAGCCAAAAGTAGCGTTAATGACCCATATGCGACATTAATAAACAAAGAAGGCTTTTCCAATGGTAGACAGATCAGAAATTATTCAAAACCAGAAGTAGATACTGAAGGTTCCTTAAATATAAGAAGAACTGCAGAAACAGCCTCAAATGTTCTTGAACTATCCAAAGAGGGAAGTAGAAGAATAGTGCAATTAACTGAAAGAATACCATTTCAACCCACTTTCGCACAATTAAAAGACAGCTATTCTGAATCAATGAATGTCTTCAGCAGAAAGCCCCCTATGCACTTTTTCCGAGACTCAAATGATTTTGTGCAAAAGGATAGAATTTTTCAGATTCTACAACAAATGGCATCCAAATCTGCTGCTGACAAAAGCAACAACCCAACCATTGGTGTCTCAGCAAGAGTACTATCTTCACCCCAAATATCAAGTCCAGAAAACAATTACCAACTGGACTCTGAAAGAAGCGGAACTCCAAGAAACATACGTACCAATGACACGGCGAAAAAGTTTCCGAAAAAATTTGTCCCTCATCCGTATGTTTACGGTTATGACCAAATTGATGATTCAGGAACCACGCAACATAGACAAGAAACTGCAGATGGAAACGGAACTGTTAAGGGAAGCTACGGATACAGGGATGCCAGTGGGGTCTACAGAAGGGTCAGCTACATCGCAGACCATAAAGGATTCCGAGCATTTGTGCAAACCAACGAGCCAGGCACCACCAATACAAGCAGCCCCCACGTTGTGGTAAACGCAGAATCACCTCCAGCCAATATATCCTCCAATCACGCTACTAAACCTAAAAAAATGGCATGATGAAGTCGTCTTATCCAAGTGACGAAAGCTAATGTATTCTTTCTGAAGGTTGTGTGCAAATATTAGGACAAAAAAAAGTTGACGTTCTGTTTATAACTTCAATATTACACTTTTTTATTATATGCAAAACCATATTTTGAACTTCATTATTTTATATTTTCAAACTTAATTACTACAGAGATCTAAACTTTTATTTGAAAATCTTGCTGATTCACTCTACCTTACCAATAATCGATAAATGTTGATAACGATAATTGTTGATGTTGATAATCGATAAATGTTGAGGTAAGTAATTGTGGTCGATATCAGTGATATCTCTAACCGATAAATATCGATATTCATGATACCATTAATTTGGTAAATTCCAATATAGATGAGATTGACTATTTCAGTAAATTCCGATATCGATGTGACTGATTATTTCGGTAAATTCCACTATTCATAAGACTGATGATTTCGGTAAATTAGGATATTGAAGATAGCTATGGCAGATTAATGATGTTATCGATGATATTATAATCGATAAAAGTTATTATTGATCGTTAGAGGAGAATATTTAAATTATTAAAAATTTTCCATGTAGTATTATAATTTTAAATATATCTTCCAAGTTTTTAAAATATTTTTTTGTATGCGTGAACGCCATTTTTGTACTCATGTGTATTAATGTTTCTCTATTATTTTTTTTTAATCAGTTTGCATTGTTAATTTATATATATTAGTCTGCTTTATAGTAGTTTATGTTTTTTACATTTTCATCATGAGCAAAATCGATTATTTCATCGTTCGCTGTAAAATGTCTTATGCTGCCAAATAAAAGTTTAGCAACTACTTATTGAACAAATTCAACCATATATCTGATTATCAATTTTCTTTTACCTTATAAGCATTTAAATATTAATTTTATTTATTAGATGCTTATTTTTATGCCTATTCTCATTTTTCATTTTATCCCATGCTTATTTTTATTGCATTACATATAAGACGATTTCCAAAATAACTATCATATATGCGAATCAGTGCAAATAAAACAAAATTGTATTTGATTCTAATTATGAAAAAGCTGTCAACGTATCAAGATAAATAGTTTTGGGGTTTTCAGCTGATTTTCGTAGTATAGGAAAATGTGGACGAAATCAACTCCAGGTCTTTAACTCTATTTGCACCTAACGCTGTAAAATAAATAAAATATAAATAATAAAATATAAATAATACAGATAATAATAAATAAATATAATATAAATGAAAGTGACAATCGGACAAAATTTGCGATGCCAAATAAATGTAGAAATATTTGGAAATACTCAGAAAAATTATCAAATTTAAGCACACATTTACTCCGAATTGTCATCCCTTTACTTCGACATTTAATTTGTCCTTCTTGTTATTTATTTTTTATAATTACTTATTTTTACCAGATGTTTGCTTCAAAGATTTGGTGTACGTTAACTGTCGTTTCGTAGTACAAGCCATATATAAATATTTTTTTTTTTTTCAATGTTTCGAATACTGATTTAAATTGACATACTCAAGTATTTTTAGCTGTTAACTCTATGTGTAGGCTCACATATAATCCTTAAGATTTTCCATTTGAACCTAAACTTTGGGAATGTTTTCTTGCAAGAATAGTTCAAATGCAAATTGTTACAATATTTTTATTACAAGTCAATATATACATATTCATCAGAAGAATCCACAACAACAACAACAGTTATGTAAGATATTATTACCCTTTGTGGGATAACACACTGCCAAATATGGTCAAACAGAAAACCCTCCGGGGCGAGATTTCAGAGTTTTCGTGGGGAATTTATTATACAATACCTTTTGCCACCCAATTTATGTGTTACAGCTCAAATTAGATTTTTTTCTTTTGGAGAAAAAGAGACGCTTTCTCCATCTTGATTCGAACCACTACTTAAATAAATAAAGTGAGTGTAATAAGTTTGATTCTATCCTAGTGGTTGAGTGTATTTTATACGTTTCAACCAAGGAACTTGAGCGTGCGACATATTGTTAAATGGTGCATATAGCTAAAGTTCGATTCTATCTTCTAGTGAGTGCATTTTATACGTTTCAACCAAGGAAAATTGAGCGTGCAACATATTGTTAAATGGCGCATATAGCTAAAGTTCGATTCTATCTTCTAGTGAGTGCATTTTATACGTTTCAACCAAGAAAAATTGAGCGTGCAACATATTGTTAAATGGTGCATATAGTTAAAGTTTGATTCTATCTTCTAGTGGCTGAGTGTCTTTTATGCGTTTCAACCACAGAATATTGGGCAGTCAACATATTGTTAAATGGTGCTTGTAATTAAAGTTTGATTAACTAAAAACAAGATCGTTTATATTTTAAGACGCAAGGACAGCTACGAGCTTGCTGATCTGGGACTTACAGTTTTCTGAGGAATTCGCACCTCTGTTGACTCGGGAACCAATCCCAGGGCTACTGTGGGTAGAAAAACAGCACAGGTTCTACGGTGTTGTTGGAAGTGAACCCAAGTTTACGGACCTGGGAAATATGTCATTGTGGAGAAAAATGACCCTTTATAATTTTTATTAAAAATCATCTTCGCAAAATTTTAATACTTCATATAAGAAGCAGTGAAAAAAAAAATTGTAATACGCTGTAAATAATAGCAAAAAATATACAGTGAAAATCGTTTATAACGACGGAATTTTTACAAGAAGTTTGGTTTGCTATTCTACTCCATACTAAATATATCGGTTATAACGACATCGTATATAACGACGAAACCTGCTATAACGACGGCGATTTTGTAGTCTACGTAGATTCTAAGTAGGGAAATTCGTATCGGATATAACGACGCGACTTGACAGTCATAAATCGGAACCACACAGGTTAATTATCGAAATTGAAGGTTAATTATCAAAATTGAAGGTTAGTTATCAAAGGTGAAGGTTATAGTTATCAAAAGTGAAGGTTAGTTATCAAAATTTTGGCGTTATTCTAATCTTGTTTATTTACAAATGTCTGAGAAATTTTTATTACTGCTAAACCTGAATATTAAAGATAGTGAACTTAAAAAGTGATTTATTAATTGAATATCACGAGGGTCATATTCTTTAGGGGCCTATTTTATTTTTTCAGAATAAGGCCTATAAAACTCTTAAACCGGCACTGTTCGGAAGTCATTAGTATAATATAATAAATATTATTCATTAGATTTGTTTTCTACATTATATACTTTAGTATTTTCTAGAATTTTTTCAATTTAAAAAAATATAAAGTGCTATGTATTTAGTGTGGCTATAAATATAATTTAATATAAACGGAAATTAAATTCATTATAATTAAATATATTTTTATTTAATTTTGAAACTAAACAGTTTAATACTTTTTACTATCAAAATAATTTATAAAACTCTAGAGT
Source organism: Dysdera silvatica (assembly GCA_006491805.2). NCBI lineage: Eukaryota > Metazoa > Arthropoda > Arachnida > Araneae > Dysderidae > Dysdera > Dysdera silvatica. The sequence goes on from QLNU02015270.1 coordinate 16,709,723, forward strand.
GCATTATATTACAGA
>QLNU02015270.1:16709837-16747048 GCA_006491805.2 Dysdera silvatica
CACTCTGCATGTATTTTTCTTAAGCGTAACGTACCAGACCTGATACGTTTTGATCACGCCTCGTATGTACGTACTCAGGAAATTATAAGGCAGGTGCTATTCAAGTTTTTGAAAAAATGTTCCTTTTGTGACAGAAAATACCATTTTGAGAAAAGAGCATTCTTTTTTAAATTTGAAGTTCATTTTATTGCATTTTATTATAAGTGCAAATTTATTTATTACATTTGAAAATTTGTTTAAAAATATTTCTAATTAACTTAGAGATAAAACTTTTAAAACTTCTATGTGATTTGAAAATTAAGAATCTATACTATTTTTTAAAAAAAAAAAAATTGAAAAAGATTTGTTTTAAGAATTTTCGCAAGTGACACACACCTTAACTTTTTAAGATAATTTTCTTCCAGTTCATTATATATTATTTATCTTATTGTTCACCAAAAGCAATTTCGTAGGTACACATTATGGAAGTTAATTCAATGAGTTTTTATTGTTATTATAAATTTGATTTTTAATTATTTTTAATTGTTTCTTGGCTTCTTTTTTACTTTCTTAATGCTTTCTCTCTATATATATACACTCTATAAAAAAAAAAATCGACGCACCAAGAAGGAGTTGTCCGATTGTAATGAAATTTCGTATGCAAAGACATTTTGACCGAACATGCAAATGATTAAAATTTGGTGTCCAATGAATGAATAGCGGGAACTCCAGCGCATCGGAACTGCGCATTCAGCAGGTGTATATAAGGAGCGATTCTCAATATGTGGTCAAAATTTCTGTTGCATTTTGACTGCGGATATCTTACGTCGACTGTAACAATGCCTCGCCGAAAGATTCGTGCTCATTACGAGCATATGTCAGAGTTTGAAAGAGGTCGTGCTATCGGATTGAAAGAGGCTGGTTGGACGAATCGAAGAATCGCTGGACATGTGGGTCGAAGCGATGCGGCGATTGGACGGTGCTGGCAAGAGTGGGTCAACAATGGTAGATGTCAGCGTCGGGACGGCAGCGGTCGACCTAGGGCCACAACAGAACGGGAAGACAGAGCGATTATCAGAGCAGCTGTCACAGCACCGGATTCGTCGTTATCAACTATCTAACGTGTGGCCCGCACACATGTGTCCAACATGATCCTCTGCAGACGACTGAGAGAGCGGAATTTACGCTCGCGCCGACCGTTACGCCGCTTACCTCTCATGTCTTTACACCGTCAAGTCCGATTACAGTGATACCGGGCTCGATCAAGTTGGAACTGCACTGACTGGGGACTATAATCTTTAGTGACGAGTCCCGTTTTCAATTGTGTCCTGTCGACAACCGCAGACGTCTGGAGACGTCCAGGGCAGCGTGAGGATCCCATTCTTACTATTCCAGGCCCACAACAGGGCGTTATGGTCTGGGATGCCATCTCCTTTGATAGCCGGACCCCTTTGGTGGTCATTTCTGGCACACTTACAGCAAAGTGTGTCATTTCTGGCATACTTACAGTACAGTAGTGCGTAGACATTCTATGACCGGTTGTGTTACCGCTCCTTTTGCGACACCCTGGACTTACGTTTCAACAATTCCCGGCCGCACACGGCACGTGTTGCTATGAATTGTCCTGCAAGCTTGCCCAACCCTTTCTTGGCAAGCTAGGTCTCCTGATCTCTCTCCTATAGAGCACATTTGGGACGCTATGGGAAGGCGATTGCAACCATCCCGGAATGTTGACGATTTAGCCCGACAGTTGGAGACAATTTGGCAAGAAATTCCGCAGGACACCATCCGGGATCTTTATCAGTCTATGCCACGCCGGGTGACAGCTTGCATCCAGGCCAGAGGTGGACCAACGCCTTATTGACTTCCTCCCTTTGTAACGGTCAAACTCTGCAATAAATCATTCAATTGTTCTGAAATTTTAATGATTTCTTTTTCTATGTATGTTCTTCATATCCACCAATTTTTATCATAATCGGACAATTCCCTCTTGGTGCGTCGATTTTTTTTGTTATAGGGTGTATGTAATATGAAAGCGTTTTTCAGAAATAAAGGTGATTAATTTTACTTTTTCAGAAAATATGAGAATTTAGTGACAGCATATATATCCAACAAAGAAAATAATTTAAAATTTGAAGCTCGTGGAAATTCGGTAAAGTAAATTTTTAAGACAGTTCCTTTGAGTTATTACGCGATACAAATAAATCAGAAAAGTAGATATAAGAGGATTAGAAGATTGCATTAACTGATGCTCGCAAATAATGAAGGATAAAAAATCGTTGAAAAAATATTGAAACTATAAATTGAAACAGCAACAAATTTAATTAAAAATGACGTAAAATATGGAAACGTTTTTTCACATTCAGTGCGAAAATTGAAAATGAATGCCGTTTTCAGAACGTAAGAAAACATTAATAGTTTGATAGTAATACTTTTATTGCAAAAATATAAAAAGGAAAGCATTTTCTTAAGCATGAAATACAATTTTACCCAGAAAGCTGAACTTTATAAAATATATACGCGAGTTAAGAAATTTGAACATTTGGAAATATCTTCACGTTTTTGTAATAAAAGCAAGACGGCAGTTTGTCACATGATGTTTATTGGTGATCATTTGATGCGTGTTTTACGGGTGTGAAAGGTGATTCCAGCTGAAATCTTCAGCTGAAATTGTCTTTTCAGCATCCTCTTGTTTGCTCGGTGGAGAATCTGCAACAACGTTAGCATCAGCACTGTTGTGACTTATTACCCCTTTTTCGTTGGTATGGATTTTAGCTCTAAGCCCATTATTATCAGCAACATAGTCCACGTTTCTGAAGATGCCATCCTTGTCTTGGAAACCGTAGTTTCCTGTAATTTTACCCGAAATGTCAGAAGTCTCTTCCCTGTGATAAGATGCCCCCGACTTATCCAGTTGATCGTATTTGAAAGAATACGGAATGATTGGCTTCTCTGAATTGGAATTGGACATCTGCTTTGGAGCTTCAAGGAAGGAATATTTTTGCTCGGAAGGCATTTTAATATTATCTGGAGATTCTTCATATTTTTCTACTCCCGGCGTTTCTGCTTCTTCTGAACTTTCAATTGATGACGGAGCTTCAGCAGTTTCAGATTCCTTGAGTTCTTCCCTTTTCTCTTCTTTCTTTGTACCATTTTCCTGTTCTTTGCTTTCTTTAGACGAAGAGCCTTCTCCTTCTGTTTGAGACTCGTCCTTTGGGAAAGGAATGGCAATTGTACCCTTGTTAATAATTCCTATACTCCCATATTTACCTGATGCTACATCTGAAACTGGATTATATACGTTATTTGGCCTAATGTACCTCAAGGGATATTGAAATCGATTTTGAGGAACTATTAAGGGCATTGTAATTTCATTTGGAAAGCCTTTTTTAGATGCAGAGGAAGGAGTGTTTTGTTTTACGTTTTGAGGCAACACGAGAACATTGGGCTGGGAAGTGGGATTCCAAATGAAGTAAAACGAATTTCGATTAGGTGTTGGCATAACTTTGCTCGCAGAAGGAACCATTCTAAATTGTTGGGGATAAATTACCGCGGATTTATCTTTTGGAAATACCGACGAGTCGGCCGTTACAACACATGGTTTTGACGCATCTGACGGGGGCAAAGGGCCCCTTATTAGAATGCTCTTCTGAGGTGCTAGGTGCGCAATTGTCGAACCTTTTCCTATAACCATAACATCTGATTTTGGTGAGTGTGGTATAACTCCAATGGTTGAAGGTGCTGTTCCTGAAAATTTAGGGTTTACATTTCCTCTTCGGAATACAATCGAACTCACGAATGGTACTGACGGTACGTATCCTTGGTTAAATGATTTAAGAGTAGCTGGAGGATTTGTTGGCACAACTTTTGGCAGCTTTGGTTGTGATATAATGGTTGGCAAGTTTTTAGATTTTCCAGTTAATCTGGTAGTGAAAGTTAGTGGCACGTCATCGGAATTCTGAGGCCTTTCCCCTTGTTTAATTACCCATGAATCACCATTTAGGTTAGTTTTAGGGCTAACTACTGGAACCGATGATTTTACATCATCAACTGCTCCAGGCCCCTTTGCAGTAGGAACTGGAAGTCCTGGTGAAATTTTAAACGCCGGGGCATCTGGTTGTCGCTTGAACGTAGGGACTGCGTTTAAGTTTAAAATCCAAGCATTTACTGCTGCTGCATCCCTTAAATTGAGGGGTGTTGAAGGTAAAGCTCCATTTCCATTTTGTACTTGTATAACTTTAGATGACACTGGTGAATATAAGTTCGTCATGTCAGAACCTTTGTTGGATATAACGGAACGTGAAAGTAATGGAAAATTTCTCACAGATTGTGTAACCACAGATTTTCTTTGCTGCGGAGATGGAAATTGTGGTTGCGGTGGTGATGATGGCACAGGCAGTCTTTTGATCTGATTTGGGGCTGGCAAATCTTGTAAAAGAGATTGAAGAGAAGTGTAAATCCTTGGGCCGTTCATCCACACTTGTTTAACAGAGGGTGGTACAGGATTAATATTAATACCTGTGGTGGTATCTGAATCTTTCCTAAAGGAAATTGCGGGTAATGATGGCCTAGATCCTTGAATAGATGTTTTAGGACCTTTAATAACATTCTGTTCTGAAAGCACAGTCGAAGATGGTGGTATCCATCTTTGGATGACATATTGGTTAGCTGTATCCTTTCTACCTACCCATAGGTCACTTGATGGCAATATAACAGGAGCAGTATTCTGAGATTTACGGGCTAAGTTGATTGGAGAAAATGTGCCACTAGTTTCTGGGAAGTCATCAGGTTCAGGTGTGGCAACAGGTGATCGTTCTTCAAATGATCGTTCATCTCCGTACCTTCCAAGATCAAGATCGTAGGGTAGTCGCTGTAGACTGCTTTGTCCCACAATGAATGGACTGCGGAACCATCTGAAATAACGAGTCAAGGTAACGGTATATTAGTTATATTATAAAAGTATACTATTTTTTTTTTGGTTCAGAATTCAATTCTTTTAAATTTTATTTAAATGCTACTATATCAATTAAAAGTTTTACAAACGAAGCTACCTGGCTTTCTGAAAATATTTTAACGATCGCATCCAAAATTATCGCTTTTACACATCTGGTAAACATTTTTTTTTCAAATGCCCATCATTTTCATTTGCTAACCACTTGACGATTGACAATTTTTTAAACCACCAGATATAGGAAGCTAATTGCCTGTTGTTTGACACAGATGATTGGCACTCCCCCACAATTCAATTAACTACTTAACTACAATGCATAACTACATTGACCACTTGACAATTGTTAACAATGTTAACAATTGTTAACAATGTTAACAATTGTTAACAATGAGAAGGGTAATAATATTTTACAAAAATCTTATATTCGAAGAGAAAGCATCATCCCTATGCCTTGGTGGCGAAGCAGCTTTAATTAACCCGATTCATTTGAACTAATAAATGAGGTTGTTAAAAATTCATCTTAAATTCCTGCAAAAAAATCACAAAAAACACGCCAGCTTAGGTTCACGTGTTGACCATTTGGCAATTGTGTTAACTCTGGGAAAGGTAGCGACCACATTCGTAACAACGTTTAAGTGGTTTAAAATTTTTTAATAAAATATAAACATGTTTTTAACCATTCTGAAAGAAGGTCATCATCAGATGCATAAATGTGAAATAGAACGTTTCAATAAATTCAAAACAATATCAATACTTGCGATAAATTAAATCTGATCATATTTCAAAGGACTTAAATACAAAAATAAATGAGTAGAAATCACAGTTTTAAATTAAAATGAAAGTATAAAACAGAATTTATTAAACGTTAATCTGGATTATTCAACAGGAAAGACCATGTGCTACTTACGCTTATAGGACAAGCAGTATTAAAAGCAATATTTTTTCTATCAATAATTTCCAATGATTCTCTGAATCTAAACGATTGTACATTATTCGTTACGAAAGCCAATTTTTTAGTCTTTATGTTTTATTAAAATTTTTTAAACCACTTCGAAGTTGTTATGAATATTATCGATGTATGTAGTGCAGTAGTTGAACATAAAAGGTAAAGACATTTTAAATAATTATCGTTAATGAATAATAAAATAATGTAATAAATAATTATATAATGATAATTATATAATAATTATATAATAATTATATAATGATAATTATATAATAATTATATAATAATTATATAATGATAATTATATAATGATAATTATATAATGATAATTATATAATAATTATATAATGATATTATATAATGATAATTATATGGATAATATATAATGATAATTATATAATGACAATTATATAATAATTACACAATAAATTAATAATAATTATATAATGATAATTATATAATGACAATTATATAATAATTACACAATAAATTAATAATATATAATAAATTAATAATAATTATATAATAAATTATTAATAATAATTATATAATAAAATTAATAATTATATAATGATAATTATATAATAAATTAATAATTATATAATGATAATTATATAATAATTACATAATAGATTAATATGATAATTATATAATAATTTAATAAAATAAGTATCGTTATTTAAGAAATTGTAAGACAGGACTAATAACAAGGATTTAAATTAAAAAAACAATAGACAAATAATTAATGATTAACGAAGATTTAAATGAAAAAATAACAGATAAATAATTAGTGATTAAGTATGTATGCTTTTTTTTTAACGTATTCAAGTTTATTCTCATGTGTTTGTTTCTAACTTCTCCGTTGCCAGTTTAACTGTTTTATTTATACATTAAAAAAAAACAACTATTTGTTCGAATAGCTTTTTCCCTTGTTTCGTGTTTTGATTGGAGAGGAAGGGGGAGCTTTAATGACATGTTAATACTTTATCAAAGTGTTATTTTATTCAAGATAAACCGCATTGTGGATGTTAAGCCCCATATCGCCCAGCTCTACAGCCCGGAACTGCAATTGGAATCATTAGGCAAATTTGGAGAGTTAAGTTTTACTCACAAAGGGAATTAAATAACGTGATTTCCCTTAATGTTGTAAAATAAGTAATAAACGCTATAACAAAGCTGCTTCAGCTTTGAAACGTAAGATAGAAATGCTTAATTAACTAACTTCATAAACTTTAATTCAATTCAATTCTTTATTTTCGGGCAGATACAATTACAGATTACAGTATAAAAAAGCATACAAATAATCGATCTGCTCGGGCAGCTATGGGTAGAGATTATAAGGTCTGACAGAGTCCCAGCTGCCCGAGGCAAAATAACTATATAAATTAAAATATAAAAACAGGAAGAAATCAATAAAGTTATGCAAAAAATTTGTTTTCCAAAAGATATTTATGTAGATATTTTTTAAAAAGTGAACTCAAAATTTTAATTCTGTCAGGAAGAGGGTTCCACACCCTAGGGCCCATACAACCCATGCGTGCCGATCCTTAATTAATTAAAATTGCTTAATTAATTAATTTTGCAATAAATGAAATGCTTAATTAATTAATTATTCTTTGTTAACTCTTTGAGGCACAGGATTTCAGAGAATAAATAGACCCATGCTGCACAGAAATTTTGTGCGCATGCAGCTATTGCAATATTACGAGGTGGGTCTAAAAATGTCCCACTATGCATTACCGTACATCAAAAAGGTGGGACATTTTTAATCCCACGGTGCCCCAAAGACCTAAATAATGCTAAGTTAATTATGATCTTTTAAACAATGCTTTATTGATTATACTGTCAAATAATGCTCAATTAATTATGATCTGCGTAATAATGCTTAATTAATTATGCTCTGTTAACTAATGCTTAATTAATTATGCTTTATTAAGCAATGCTTAATTATGCTTTATTAAGCAATGCTTAATTATGCTTTATTAAATAATGCGTAATTGTGATTTGCAAAATAATACTCAATTATGCTTTGTTAAATAATGCTTAATTAACCAGGTTTAATTTATGCACAACAGACATTATAGAAAGTCAGGTGTAGGGAATTTCTACATACAAATTCATTCATTTTTTTTAATATTTCTTTTCTTTTTTTTATTCAGTCGCATGATGTGAATGAAACAATTTTAAGAATGTGAATAAAAAATTAAAACGAGCTTGAGATGAGCAAATTACAGCACAGAGATATTACATAGATAGCATATGGATATTACACAGACAGCACATAGATATTACATGGAAAGCACGTAGATATTACATAGTCAGCACAGAGATACCACGTAAACATTACATAGATAGCGCATGCTGTTTGAAGATAAACAAAACTATACGAAAAGTGAATGGACTCTACTTTGTTAACGTAGAAGGGTTAACTAATGGATTGGAATAATTTCCCGTAATAGAGTCGTTCTCGTTAACGATTATTCCCATTTAACGGCGGAATTTTATAATCCCATCAAATGCTTCACAGAATTACAGAGGAACATGGTAAAGTGACCACCTTGGTGAAATGACCACCGGAATCAAGTGACCACTGTTTATAAGAAAGAACTGGTAGGAACATAGTTAATGGTCATTCCTATAGAAAAATCTGTCGTGTATAGTGATCGTCTATTGTAACCATTGCAGCACAGTCTAAAAGATGGTCGCTTTAGGCAGGTTCTATTGTATGTATATTTCAATTAGCGCCTTTTCTGTTTAACAGTGTTTTTTCTGTCTTTTGAATAGCGTTAATGAGCGAGAAAAATACCATATATAAATTTGATTTCAATTTTCGTCAACTAAGCAAACATTTGGAAGTAATTTTCCAAAATTTTGAAATTTTCAGAAAATCGCTTTCTGTATAATAAACATCTAGGTACGAAACAACATGTAGCTCCTGGAACAGCTCAACAATTGTTTATTTACTATGAAAGCTTATGTAGAACCGACGATATATAAATATGAAGAAACAAAGAACATTGTGTTAATAAAATACAGTGTTAATTTCATTATGCAAAGTGTTAAAAATATTATTAAGTGTGTTATTATATTAAATTATTATTTATATTGTTAAATGTTGCTTAATTAATATAATACTATAATTATATATTGAAATATATTCTCTGCTTTTTCAGGATTATTTTGTTAATTACTTATGTAATTAAGCTGAATTATTACTACCTTAATTTTTTATTATTGCTTGTCTAATATAAATATATAATAATTTATATAATATAACAAATAAATAATTTATACAATACAATATATATAATATATAATAATTTGCTTAATAATACCCCCTCAAATTTAATGTTCAATCAATTAAATACTCGTTTAATTTTATATTGAATCATTTTTGAAGTACCTTAAAAATTTAAGGGATGCGTTTGTATATTTGCACATAAGCGTGTGTAAAAATAACTTTTGAGTATTTCTCCATTTCTGTGTCTATAACAACTTATAGTTGACGTTATAGTTAGTGAGTGTTAGTGCGTTATAGTTAGTGAGTGTTAGTGCGTTATAGTTAGTTAGTGTTCTATAATAACTTATAGTTGACCATAAAAAAATCCCACGTAAAATAAAATCCATTGTTACAAAACCTTCACATCGAATTTTTCACATTTTTTTTTTATAAATCAGTATTTCAGATACCATAGTTTATTTTTAATATTAGTGGTTCAGATGTCTAAACGTAAGTTCGGTGATATGAAGAACGTTGAGATCACTTTGGGATATGTTGTTTCCTTCCCTAAATTTCTGTGGCAATTTGACATCGACGCTGGTTTCGATTAATTAACGTCCAAACGATTTAATATAAGATAACGTGTTTAACGAATGCGGCTTACGACATGGGTGAAGTTGAAATAGTAGTATAACTTGTACTACGGCGCATTTTAATGTTTACTTTTGGTCTTGCCGTACTAGCTAAGCGACTGGTAATTCTTAAATATTTAGAATGTGAATTCTAACTAGGGTTATGTTAGGAGCTTATGTTCAAATTAACCGAACTTTATTTGAAATTGCTAATTGGCAGTTTTAGAAGATGTTGTTCACTGTAATGTATAGAGCAAAATCATTGTTGTGAACGTTGACTTTTTTTTGCTCCTTTTAAAACCGACTTTTTTCGCGGTTTTTCTCCATATTCCTTCAAAATTTTTATACCATTAAATGTATCTCTGTCTTCCGGTTCCAATGATATCAGATACATATTCATCAGTCCTCGGAATACCATCAAGTTTGTGTTTTCTAACTTTTCGAATAACTACATTCATCTTTATATAAAAGAAAGCAACCTTTCTTTCTAAACGCGACATCAAACAATCGATTTATTTAAAATTGGAATTTGAAAGTTAAGCTTTATTAAATGGTACAAAGGTCAGCAGAGGGTTAAATGGATGGTCACTAGATGCTAGTTAATGCATGATAACAAGTCACATGTGACAGTATTCCTGATTTAATATTGTTTTATCTGTTTACTGACCTCACGAGTTATCCTTATGTAATTAGCGTAAATAGATACTTGCTTTTGCAACGTAAACGACTGTATCGACTTTTTAGAAATAAAGCCTCTGAAAGGAATCTCCTCATAAATAATGGTAAGGGGTAAGATGGAAAAGACAATGAAAAAGAAGAGGGAGACAGCGAAGGATGATGAGTTTGATGAGGAGATCGTTCAGAAGGAAGAGAAAGAAGGGGAAACGGAAAATATATTTAAAGAATTACCGGAAGAGGCAACAGAAAAGGATAATGCAATAATGATTAAATTTGAAGAAATAATGAAAAAGATAAGTGACAACGAAGAAAGTCAGATGGTGAGAGATGTTCAATTACAAGAACAGATGGAAAAACTGGGGCGTAAATATGAAGAAATAAGAATGGCGTCTAGAGACATATCTAGAGAATTCGGAAGACTAGTCGAATAGACTAGGTCCTTAAAAAAAGGAACTAAATGACTGGAAAAATGAAAATGAACAAATGGTGGCTGAAAATAAAAAGAAGTACGAGGAAACAAGTTATAGAATTGAATACCTCTAAGAGGAACTGGAAAAAGAACAGACGAAGTAATAGAATTAGAGCAATATAACAGAAGATATAATTTTGAAATAACAGGATTATCCTTTTCAAAGGGTGAAAACTACGAGGAAATGGGAACCAAAATATGTGAAAAATTGCAAATCAAGATAAAGCCAAACTATATATAGAAGCTGTACATAGACTGGGACAAGGAAGAGGTAGAAATGATAAAATAGTTGTAAAGTTTAGAAGTGTAAAAATTAAAAATAAAGTATTGCAAAAGAAGAAGGGTAAAAATATTAAGGAAAAGGAGATAAAGGGAGATGGAGATAACGTGATTAACATTAACGAACAGTTATGTCCTTTTAGGAAAATATTGTTTAATGAATTATTAAGAGTGAAAAGAGAAAATGGACGGCGATTTCTGTGGACCGTAAATGCAAGAATTAAGATGTGAAAAGAGGAGAGAAGTGAAGTGATTGTAATTAATAATTAAAACGACTTACAAGAGATTCAATGACTTGGAACTGGGAAAAACGAGAACATAGATAATGCTGGTGCTGAGTGTAAGTATGTAAATGATCAACAAGGAAAAATAGTAAAAGTGTAAATAATGATATTAATAGTCATTATGAAAATAATTGTGTATTTAAGGAACATATCGACTTCATAAAAAGTGGTAATATTGAAATAATGAATGATATTTTTCAACTTACCTTTGATTCGGTTGATTATCCTCTTTCATTTGCACGAGAAATCTTGCTGGAGGCGTGCTGAGGGGTGCTTTCACGGCAGGTGCTGGTATAGGGACAGGATTCTCCACAGGAGGAAAATTGGTTGCAAGAGATTCATCGACCACAAAGTACAGAACCACAGCAATTGCTTTCAATGCCATAACTTGTCCTTTCATCTTCATAGTTCTGTATTTCCGAGCAGTTTGATTATAAAAAGTGGGCACGAGATCCTTCTTTATATACATCGCTTCAGAACGATTCTGAAATTTCAAGGATTGTTCTTGTGGTCGTAATTTATTTGAGATGTGTCTTTGCTGTTCATAGAGGCTTGAAGACATTGGATTCAAGGGTTATTGTTATCACATACAAAAAGTAGAATTCTCGCCAACATAAGAATCTCATGAGCCAAGTCGCATATGGTTAAAATTTGACAAAATTTTTATAACAATTTATACAAAAGTAAAATGTTATCTGTGTTGAGTTTAATCGCGCTGATTGAAACGTTTTCTTCCACCCTGATTAAACCGTTTAAAGGCTTTCGTATATTATTAGTTGTACACGAATTGTGCATTCCATCAGCCAACCTATCTTACCAGCAATATGGAACAAAACGATTTTTGTATTTTATCCACAGAATTACTATCGTCAATGTAAATTGAAATCAAGGTTGATGTACCTGCATGAAATCAATATATTTAAATATTGCCTGACGTGGGGGTGCTTTTCTCGGAAACAGCGCTATGCAGCCAGTGCCGAATTGAGGTTTTTTATGGACCTTTAAGGAAGGTGACCTTCTCAATATTTAGTCAATAAGTCATGAGTTTTTCTTTGAGGTCAGGTATTTGAACATTTAGGTTTACCAGCAGGGCCAGATTATGGTAAAGGCCCGTGCCTCACGACGAGAGGGGGCCCCCAAAACTTTTTGACAATTGTATTTAATGTGATAAAATAGTAAATTAATGTAAAAAAAAATCATTTCTTCTTCCTTCTTCAGATTTGCGCTGAAACAAACCTGGCGAAATCATAGCTGGTAGCTACAATTACAGCAATTAAAACTACAGCTGCAGCTTTGAGAATAACTAAACTTAGCTCTTTTTCATTGTTGCTTGTTTTGCAATTTCACAACTTAACTGTGTTGTAATTTGGCTACTTTTTATCATAAAATGGCTTTAAAATTTTGGAGATTATGTTTTTAGGGTGTATTATTTTTTTTATTGCACATTTCTTCACAATCAACTTTGTCTTTTGTCCGTTTACATGTTGATAACACCGTGGCATTGTACATTTTCAAATGATCACAAATGTCACGTTTGGCGCAGTATAGCCCAGATGCTCTTGCGCCATAAAACACCCAAACAAACAACACAAATGTCATGGGCGTGAGCTGCAGTGTTTCCAAAACCACGAAATTGGTGCACCAATGCCACACACTACTCGCTACTTTTACCAAAACTTTCACAGCTTCAACTATGCAAGTGCAATGTTTGACATCCAATGTTGGCGTGAAAGTGGGATAAAAAAACCATATTCTTATCTATATTTTTTAAATGGGAATAGCGGGTGCGTACATTTTTCAGATTTATATCCAATCTTTATAAGCGTGTCAGGGGAACCCCCAATACGAGTTGGGCCGGGGACCCTAACAGTCATAGTCGGCCCCTGTTTACTAGTAATGACAATTCTGGGATAATTGTAAATAAACGGGACAACAATAACACAAACTTAAATAATACCTGGCTTTCATGGCCCCAGTTCCGGGACCACATGTAGTATATATGTATGTAGTGCTTTTAATGACTGTTGTATTCATAATAATGGCATATCTCAGTTCTTGTGAGATTTAAAGGAAAGGGAAGAAAGGAAGGAGAGGAAGGAAGAAAACAAAACAGTTTTAACAGGATCGACTTAACCGTTGCCCATTGACCATAACTCATTGGTCTAGGCTCGAGTCCTAACCAACATGGACATGAACAAACGTACTGAGTTTTATAAATTATATTAAGTCGTTCGGAATAAAACTGTGTAGCAGGGATTGTTCAATGTAAAAAAATGAAGTACACTTAATATTGTTCCAAAATTTATCAAAACCCCTTAAGCCGATATCTAATGGCTACAATGTGGCCGAGAGTGGTGGCCAAGTCAGGTCAAAGGTCGTATCTTTAGGGTTCATATTTTCATTGTCAATATTTACTTAATTTTTCTTCTCTCCATTGCCTAAATGAGATAGTCCAATTTATAAAAAAAATGAAAGTTCAAGCTTAGTCAAAATATGTAATAAACAATTTAAGAATTGAATCACAAAGCACCGCAATGCCACATTCAAATGAGAACTAATTTATTATTATTATCACTGGTTAGTTCAATCTCTCGCATTCTTTGCAGAAGATAATATTCCTGCCTCAAGATATATTCAACTTCCATTCCTGTTTTTTATTTTTAATTTTCTTTACCACTTGTTATTCCCATTTCTATTCGTGTCTCTCTATTACTTCTTCTGCTCTTTAGATACTTAGAAATACTTTAGAATATTTTAGAAATACTCTCTCTATCACTTCTTCTGCTGTTTAAATACTTAAAAATACCTTAGAATACTTTAGAAATACTCTATCACTTCTTCTGCTGTTTAGATACTTAGAAATATACTTTAGAATACATTAGAAATACTCTCTCTATCACTTCTGCTCTTTAGATACTTAGAAATACTTCAGAATACTTAGAAATGCTTTAGAATACTTTAGAAATACTCTCTCTATCACTTCTTCTTCTGCTCTTTAGATACTTAGAAATACTTTAAAATACTTTAGAAATACTTTAACAAATATTCTCAATGCATTTTTTTTGCACTTCACTTCTCTTGAGCTGGATGTGTTTTCAATTATTTGTATATAGTACTTGCACATTTATAATGCATAATTATTTAATTATTTAATTTATAAGGCATAATAAGAAATCGGTATAATGTAGCACATTTAAATAAAATTAAATATGGAACATTAAAATCTTGGTTTCATATATAAACTTGGGTGCAGCATGACCTTTACGCCCTTGGGCCATAAAAATTCTACGAACTAACAAATTTAGAACTGTTCGCCAAGTTTTCCCTGCAACTCCCCAAAAATGAGAATAGTGGGTGATAAGGAGCCAAATCTGGTGTCCTCAAGTGCTTCGAACCCAGTACTTTGCATGCAATTGCCGCCGAGGCAGAGCTGAACTCCCGTTAATATTCACTTTCCATTCCTGAGACTTTTAGAGGGTAATAATACAATAAATAAGAGAAGAATCTGTCCTTCAGAAGACAATGGGATCCAGACTGATGGAAATTGTAAATTACGGCTTCCCACATTTGGCATACATCCATAGATAATTTCCAAAAGCGCTCCATTGCATGCTATCATTTCTAAGTTCTTTTTCTAAAGTTTGATTTCGGTCCAAAATTTTCGAAAGAGGTACCTATCGAAAAAAAAAAAAGAAGCCAGGAACAGCTGTATTTCAATAGGTTCCATTTCAGAAAAGTTTAATAGGTTCCCTAGCTGATTTCATTAATTTTTGGAAATTTAAGAACATTAAGATTTTGAGACATTTTTCCAAAACTCACAGAAATGACTTTTCTGTAAAAAAAAAAGGAATCGTTGAAAAAATTTCCATTTCTTTTATACGTAGTTATTGTCTATATAATTTCCAGTTATTCTTATTTCTAAATAGAATTATTTACACATTCGCTTAGGCTTTTCGACTAGATTTTCATCTGCAGATCATGTGTTCACATTTATATTTATGTATTTTTTTTTATTAAGGGGAGGAATCGGATTTTCAGGATTTTTAAAAATCCTTCGCTGGCTTCTTTCTCTTAAGACCAAGGTATATTTTGTTTAATTGACGCTTCATATTTCTTAATGTATTTTCTGTGTTTCGTTCTTTGGTCTTATAGATAGATAAATAAAAATTCACTCATCTATCCATGTGGTCCAGTTGTTACTTCCATCATCTTCGAAACTACTATAATGGGTTCGATTCCCTAGCGAATTTGGTTGCGAGGAAAATTATTATGTATATCAATATTGGTTTAAGATTAGGGCTACCCACAATTGCACAATTTACGTCCGTTATTGAATTATCAACTTTTAGATCGGAGCTTTCTTACAGACATGGACATGATGTGCATACGTGCCATTTAGCACAGGTTCGAATGGATGTGAATTCCTTATGCTGAACGTCAAGCACGTTTATTCAACATATGATCTTCGCAAAATCGGAGCGTGCCGGAGCTTACACGTTATAAATGGTTTTGCAGTACTTCATATATCGCTTTCACTCGCTAGTGGGTTATTCTTTACCAGGAATACGGCTTTGCGGTCAGCGGCCAACTTTCTTTTACGGCATCGTTTTACTGAGCAGACAGGCATTGTATATAGAGGGCTAAACGAGCGTTAAAGTGATCGTTTAGGCAAGTTTTAGTCCCTAATTATTGCGAACAATTTGTATTAATTCATTTAATTATGGCATTGCCCAAACCTAGTGCAAATGTACTTGAAAATATATAATTTATTATAACTTATTTGATATTTTATTAGCACCCATACATTGACTACGTGAGTTACTAATGTTCATGTGGGATCCAAGCCAACGCCCGACCAAATGTTTATTTGTCGTGATGGACGTGGTTTTTGGAAATCGATTGTAAAACAATCAAAATCGATGAAGAATGATGATGATGATGATGGAATTGATGAAACTGGTTAATTTAGGAAACTGATGTATAGTTATAAAATCTTTTCTTTTCATATAGCTGTAACGATTGTAACAATTTCTAGGATAGTATGAGCTTCGTCAAACCTATAGGTGTTCGTAATATGTTGTCCGTCCATCCGCATGGACAACATATGGCAACCTACAAGCGTTTGCCCTATGTTGTCCATGAGAATTATTACATATAAAGAAAGCATGTTTCGATGACGTAAACTACTTAACCTGTTTTTGTGTCCTCCGGACTAAACAAAAAACTAGTAACAAAGTGACATTTCATTCTCATTTTCTCTATTTTAATTATCAAATTAATTTGTCATACGAAGTTATGATGAATAAATTTGCATCTATAACTCAGTATATTTGCATTTGTGTGCCATATGTTTAACATATTACTTATGATATTTGGAATGCACTATAATGGATGTATTGTTTTACAGCCTGCTACTCTTACAGCGATGCGCAAGATTGCGCTTCGAAGAATGGCACATACTATAACAGAACCTGCTTCGACCAAGAGGAGTCTCAGGCAAACAACCTGAGCAATCTTGTTAAGAACATGACCAAGAAACCCCCCGCAGACGAATATTTCGTGTAAGAAAATAATAATTGCTATTCAACTAAAGAGAAATATTGGATGATACATGGCGCAAAAACTGTATATTCCATAATTTTTGCGTATATTCCATAATTTTTGAATTGAAGTATCAGGCATATTTCGATATATTATGGGCTCGTCTCTACATCTTAGTAATAAAGCGAGTTGCATGACTATTTTGGCTTTTCGGTGTATATAGAAATCAAATTTACGCTACACTGTGCTTTATCAAGTGTACAATAACATCATGTCAAAAAAACTGAACACAGAATAATTAAAGAAGTATTTTATTGAAATTTAATAAAAATATAATATTCGACATTTTGAGCCGCGTTTCAGTACTGGAATTTCTCAAGAGTTCGTGAATGAACATGATCTTACGCAGACTTACGTGACTTTCCATGACCTTTATATGACCTTAGGAGGAGGAGAATGAAATATGAAAGGGAGGAAATGGGAAAAGTGGCCGCCCATGGCGGCCCTGTAACCCCAGCATCACGACCTTAGATGTTCTTCTGCCACAAAACCAACCAACCAGCAAGAGTTGGAAGTAGAACACTGCTTGCCCCTCCCTTGGTTGCTACAGGTTTTTGATCCATGCAAATCATCGATTCAAAAAATGTTAAGAAATAGAAATGTTTAGTTTTGTATCAATATATACACTGAAAATATAATATTTACATAAGCGTTAATATATATTATAAAAATGCTGGAGCATTTCCCAAATCCCTATCTTCATTCGCTGCTTGTGGAGGTGCCTATAAAGCAAGTGATTTAATTGAGGTCTATTTCGAATATTCTTCGTGATCCATCGCTATCTATCAGGAAGCCCAATGCCTAAATTTTCTTGTCATTTTTTAGTGAAATAGTAAATAATCTTTTCACAGGCAACTCCGCTATATATCATGTATTTCCAAATTCGGAAAACTCCTGAATTCAAAGTGTCCTCGGTCAGATGTATTTCGAATTAAGAATACTTAATTTACTTCCTTTGTTTTAACAGGTATACATCGTCACAGTGGTTAGATGGGCGGCAATTGCCGCCCTTGCGACAGTTGGGGTCAGTGTGACCCCTTGTGGGTTTGGTTGTATGTAAATGCATTAAGATTTAGAGGTCTCGGTAACCTACCCATCCCTACACGGGTGACTCAGAGTGCAGTTTTGGAAGGGAGGGTGGTAAAACTTATTGACATTTTATGTTTAAAAATTTTGTCTTGCCATCGAAAAGGCTGGGAATTTTAAAGGAAAGATAAAATCATCCTAAACGTTAATAACTTTTTTTTCAAGTTCCGCAAAACAGCGGTTAATCTCATCTTCTAACTAGTTTAACCTGTTAACCGGGGAATAAAATTTTGTGAAACTCGTTTCACACTGGGGACTTTTTTTCACAGTGATATTTAATTAATTTAAGTGATATTAACTATATTCATTATATTTAATTAATTCGCAGTGATATTTAATTTCAATGACGAAAAATGTCGTCATTCGCATTTTGGTAGTCTTCCGGGCATGACGAAAAATGTCGTCATACCCAGTTAACAGGTTAAATTATTATAGGTGAAATATATGTCTGTCTCTGACTTTATATTTTTAGACACTATGTTGAAATATGCATTAGTCTGATTTTATATTTTTAGGTACTATATTGAAATATGTAACCCTCTAATTTTCTTTTCTAGACACTACGTGTTAGGAATGTCATCTGGAATAGATGATACGGGAGGTATCAGATGGTCTTTGGCTCTTTGCCTGCTGTTAGCGTGGATAATAGTATTTCTATGCCTCAGCAAAGGAGTGCAGTCCTCTGGAAAAGTAAACTCCTTTGAGTTTATATGTTAATATTGTATCTTTTGTAACTTTTAACATAGGCATTATAGCGGGTGTATGTGGGAAAATAAACTAAGGTAACTTTTAGAATTCATAACGTGGTCTTTTTGGAAATAAACGTAAATATACATAGAAAATCTAGAAAGAATAAAAAAGTATAATTAATGATTATGATGTGAAGTTTGCTAACAAGATTGAATTTCTGGATGCATCAGTAACCGAGAAAATCTACTGGGATGAACATTAAATAATATAGCAAAGAATATCAGCCAGGGATTTAGAATGATACAAAGACTTCCACATTATGAATATCCATAAGACGCATAATAGAATCATCATATTTTTCATTTATATATCATCATCTGAGCTATTGTAATAGTGAAAGTAAAGTGATCTGCTCTGCTGAATATATTACAAATCTTGGTAAAAAAACACAACTAGAAACTGTGCCTATCGTGTGTTTTTTTACCAAGATTTGTGATAGTGTTTTGTAAAACTTGTGAGGAAAAGAAAGCTGAAAATTATAGAAATGTTGCAGAAAAGAGTTCTTAGAATACCTTAACTATTTAGAAAGGGAATATATAATCAAATTATTAAGAAATGAGGGAAATATTTGGATGTTTATCCGTTGGTGTGAGAAATGAATATTATAAGTTCACAAAAGTGTATCGAAGAATGAAAAATGACAAGTATAAAGAAGTGATTGAAGTAAAGGCTAAATATGAAGAAACAATATAGAGAGTCGAATGCGAAATACGCTTGCCTAAGATTTAAACGGAGATAGGCCGCGTTAATATATTGAATATAGCAGCGGTTCTTCAAAAGTAGTCCACGGACCCCTGGGGGGTCCGCGAGACCCTCCTGATGTTTCACAAAAGTTCGGAAAAGTACTAAGACAAGAGTATTTACATTTTAATGCTAAGAATAAATTATTAGGGAACGAAAAATGCCTTCCGTAAATGGTGAAAATCAGTGATGAAGGCCTAGAAATAAATATGTATGATGCAAATTCTGGGCTTTAAACTTTGAGTTAATTCTTGGGGGTCCGCGAGGGCGAGTGATCTTTGAAATGGGTTCCGCGGTCTAGGAAAGAACCGCTGGACTATAGAGTAATTCAAACTAAGAAATAAATTTGTAATTCAAAATAAGAAAAAAAATTTGTTTCTTAGTTAAGAAAAATATGCCTAATAAATGTAATGATAAATAAATAAATAAATGTAATGATAAATAAATAAATAAATGTAATGATAAATAAATAAATAAATGTAATGATAAATAAATAAATATAATGATAAATAAATAAATAAATGTAACGATAAATAAATAAATATAATGATAAATAAATAAATAAATATACTGATAAATAAATTAATTAAAAAATAAATTCATATAATGATAAATAAATAAATATAATGAATAATTTGAAGTTATTCAAGAAAACATGAAGAAAAATATTGTCAGAAATGATTGCGAAGGAGAGGTAGGGTTAGAGTGGACGTACAGGGGCAGACACAAACTTTCATTTGGGGGGTCAAGGACAGAATTTGCCATGGTCTTGGAATAACACCCTTCATTTATCATGAAAGTTGGAATTTTTTACAGTGAAAAAATATATTTTGGGGGTCATGACCCCTGTGACCCCCCCCCTGTATTCGCCCTTGGGATGATATTGGATCTGAAATTAGTTATGTCACTGTCATTGACTTGGGACCCATCTCCATGGATTTCATTAGTTAAAAGGACGTGAACTAAAAGAATATGGCAATATAAAACAAACAAACACACACACACATGCTCAAACTAATGAAAAGTCATACACTGATACAGTAGAACCTGCCTATGGGATTGTATTGCAATGGCCACCATAGGTAGGTGGTTACTGTATATAACATACTTTGGTATAGGAGTGACAAAATGACTAAGTCCCTGCCTATCAATTCTCTCTCTTATAAAAAGTGGTCCGTTTATTCAGGTGGCCGATTTTCCAAGGTTCTCACTTTGTCAGGTTCCACTGTATATCAATGGTTGATTAAAAAAATATAAGAATATTGAATGTCATGGGTTTCTTATAATGCTATCAATGAAAAATAATTGCCGGCAAATGTGATGTCATTACTTGAAAAGGTGTTCTTGTTTCAACTGATAACAGAAACTTCGAGTTTTCAAAATTAGGTCCCATGGGCCCATATGACTCTACGCCTATGACTGACAGAATGTTACCAGTGTAATTTTGCGTAAAAATCAAATGCAGTGGAATGTGGTAAAGTCGTCACCTTGGTAAATCGACCACCTGAGTAAAGTGACCAATTTTTATAAGTGAGAACTGGAAAGGATTTAGTCATGCCTCTACCAAAGTCTGTCATGTATGGTGACCACCTGTCTATGCGACCATTGCAGTCCAGTCCCAAAGGTGGTCACTTTAGGCAAGTTCTACTGTATTTGAGATATATTGAAATTGTAAGGAAAGTGACCATGTACAGTCGAACCTGCATAATAAGTACACATCGCATAGCTTCATAAACAGCAAAAGTGCATTAAATATTAAACCTAAAAATTTTTTCTGCCTTTTTAATAGAATAAAAAAAGAAGGGTAATAATATCTTACAACTTAATATACGGAGAAAAGAAGCGACTTTCCCGTCCTCGATGGCCTAGCTGTGAAGGCACCCGGGGCTCAACTGGGAGACTCTAGGTTGGGAACGATGTCTCTTTTCTTGAAAGCTCTAGTTTGAGCTCAAACGTGGGTGTCGAAATTATTAAGTATGTCCTTTTAATGTTACCTAAACCCGTTTAACTGCATAGCTATGACTGCATAAGCCTTATAAGTGCACGTATTTTTTAAGCCAAACTGGTGTTTTATTATAGGTTTTTAACTTGATAACATACGCGAAGTAATATCCGCGAAACAATGCTCGTGTTTCCACAAAAGTGTGTACCGGAAGTGTTTCCTACCCACCTATAGCGAAATTCCGTGTAGAGTATGAGGAGTTAGTCATATGACTCCTTTGCGCCTTACATTTTCATTCTTTTCTATATTTTCCGCTTTATTTTCTTTCCTTTTTTTTCTAGTTTCTTCCTTTTCTATATTTTCCTACGGTTTCATTCATTTGCGAGAAGTTGCTGAGCAGGAAACATCCTTGCTTATGACGAATCTTTAAGTTTATGTTCGTAGAGGGTTTATCTTAGTTATAGCGGATGGGGAAAAAAAATTCCTTATTTTAAAAATTCAATTAAAAATTTGAGATTTTAAATTCTTCAAAACCAAACGCGAGTATTACTAGAGTATATCAAGAAGTATGATATATACTTCTTGATTTCGTGAACAAAGCGATCGTGGCGCAGTATAGCCCAGATGCTCTTGCGCCATAAAAAAGCCAAACAAACAAACAAACAACAAAGCGATGGTTCTTTATAATTATTAAAATAAATAATGCATGGAATTTATACACTCAGAGATAGGAATATGTAATTTAAAAACACAGATAAAGTACTATAAATATTTAACGGACAAATATGTTACTTGTATCATTCTACGGTCTGCTTCATTGTACAAACCGTTTAACTGCACGGAATTCTTTTGCCGCCTCGATGTGTGCTTATACAGTTTCAACTGTATGTAACATTTCTAACTATTCTGGTTAGCATGCATCGTGCATTGTAATAATAATAATAATGCAACATGCATCGTAATGTAACATGCATCGTAATGTAACATGCATCGCATGTTGCTAAAGAGTCCCTTAAAGTGCATTTATGCGTTTAAAACGATTTTAATAATTACGGCTTTTTGTACATTTTACGTATATTGATCTATCTTATCTATCTAATATTTTTTGCGTATATGATTTGTATATTTTATGTATATTTATCTTTTACTTAGTTTTTGTGAATTCATTTTAGGTGGTTTACTTCACCGCATTGTTTCCATATGTTGTTCTTGTCATTTTGTTCTTCCGTGGCGTGACGCTACCGGGGGCAAGTGACGGCATTTGGTTCTACGTCACGCCGAAATGGAGTCGATTGGCCACTGCTCAAGTAATTCTTCTTTTCTTCATCCAGATTCTAAATTAATAATGAACAATATTAATCACTAATTGTCATTTATTATTAGCAATAATTAATATTAATTAATGAACTATTTATTAAAACAAATCATAATAATTATTAAATATTATTAGTCTTATTGCATATTAATTATAAAACTACTTTCTTTTGCTTCATTAGTTATATGCTTCTAAAGTTTTAGTAGATCATACATCCAATAATAATAATAATAATAATAATAAATCTTGATTTATTTGTCTTCACCATATATTCCCATGCACATACGATATATAATATAAAATATACGTATCCAGTACACACGCTGTACATATTTGGAAGGCAATTGCGAGTAAATGCTTAAGAGGAAGTATGATCTGCCCGAGACCGGTGGTTATCGTCCGGCGGCATTCAATCGCAATCAGTGGCGTAGGCAGAAAGTTCATAAGAGGAGGGTTATAGGCTTAATGGGAGGGGTTACAGAGCTACAACTCATATATTCCTATGTTAAATATACAAAATTTCATTGCAACAGGGGGGGGGGATTACAACCCCCAAATCGCCCCCTGTGTACGCCTCTGATCACAATAGTATTTAATAATGTTCTTACTCTGTGTGCTTCTATAATCTTCCAATTCGCTTATCAATCGATTTTTAATTTCTTTTTAAATAATTTAATGTTACTTATTTTTCTTATTTCCTCTATTTGTTTATTCCACATTTTAGATCCTAAAAAATTAAAATTATTTCGTCCCATTTTTGTTCCAATTTTTGGTAAACATAATGTCTTATTAGATGTTAAATTACTCGTAAAGAAAAGAATGATTTTCCGGCGCCTGGTGGGACCCGAACTCACAACTTTTCGATTATCGATCAAGGGCTCCCCCAACTACGCTACAGGAGTCCATCATTCTCTCCCTTACGAGCATATATAAGGCTTTCTATGGACAAGTTCGCTATTGGTGTGGCAGTGCTGTGACTACTTTGTAACCAAAGCGACAAGTCAAAGAGAACTTGTCTTTACTTTGAACACTTTCTTATTAAGGTGCACAAGAACCGTATTTGTCTGGCGGCTAATGTTCCCCTTAAGTTTTCGAACTCTGCTTACTTGTGACATTTATTATTATTGATAATTGCGCATTTTTGTTCATTTACATGCTAATGAGCATTGTTCATTTACATGTTAATGAGTATTGTTCATTTACACGTTAATGAGTATTGTTCATTTACACGTTAATGCGTATTGTCCATTTACACGTTAATGCGTATTGTTCATTTACACGTTAATGCACATTTTTCATTTACATGTTAATCAGTATCGTTCATTTACATGTTAATAAGTATCTTTCATTTGCATGTTAATGAGTATTTTTCATACATATTAATGAGTATTGTTCATTTACATGTTAATGAGTATTGTTCATTTATATGTTAATGAGTATTGTTCATTTACATGTTAATGAGCATTGTTCATTTACATGTTAATGAGCATCGTTCATTTACATGTTAATGAGTATTGTTCATTTACGTGTTAATGAGTTTCATGATGCGTAATAATTTTTATGTATTTCTTCTATATTTATTTATTTGGTTTGTCCTAGGTTTGGGGAGATGCTGCCGTCCAAATTTTTTTCGCTCTAAGCCCCGCTTGGGGCGGACTCATCACCCTTTCATCCTACAACAAGTTTCACAACAACTGCTATAGGTAAGTTGGGCCCATTTTCTCCACTTTCGACTATTTCTTCTCTCTTTTTTAAACGATGAATACGGGAATATTAAAAATTTGAAATGACGCATGCAGTTTCATACTAATTAAATTTATTTTTATATCGTTTCAAATCCTTGTACTGCAATTTGTGGGAACGATGAAACCAATGGACTATCCTCATCAAAAAAAGATATATGGAAAATATATATTTGATAATTACAGTGAAAATTTGATTTCGTTGGCAAAATTATTTTTCTTGTTCCACAAGCGTTGAGTTTACAGTTCACTGACATTGTTAAGCAGAAACTGAACTTGAAACATGGTTTCAAAGGCTATATAGTCAGCAATTTTACGCTTAGTTGAGTTACAAATTGATACGCCTGAAAACGCTGGGTAGCATCCAAAAACTCGTGTTAATTTCGGCCAATGGTTTTAAAGTAACTTAATTGAAACTTAGTTAAACCTAGATTTTAATAAATATCAAATATAATATTAACAAGAAGCCACAGACGCTAACGAAACTTCAAAAATGATTTCTTAATTAATTGCGATGAACCTGTATTTATTACTTTCAATAATGTTGCTGGAATTAGCGTCAATTTCTGTTTAACAACAGAAATTTTCAATTCTGCCGCAGGCTTCATGGGATTACGCATATTATGATTGATGTATTTTTCTGTCTAACAACGTTTCTTTCTATTACTTGAAAGTCATTAAAGCAAGAGGCCACTGCTGTTTATTTTTGACAGAGATTTAAGTACTCGGTTTCAGTGGTGTATCAAGGGGAGGGGCTCAAGCCCCCTCATTGGATAACAAAGCATGTTGTTTTCCTTAAGAACGGATCACTTGATCCTCTTTAAGGTTACTTGAGATCCCACACAATTTTGGGATCGCTACGCCCCTGACTGGATGATATTGATCAAAAGATTCCCTAGCACTTTTAAAATATGTTCACTTTTTTCTTTATAGAGACTCCCTGATTGTATCCGTCAGCAACGTGTTGACAAGCATCTTCGCCGGGTTTGTTATATTTTCGGTAATCGGGTACCTGGCCCACGAGCTAAATGTGGATGTAGATAAAGTAGTGGACCAAGGCGCTGGCTTAGCTTTCATCGTCTACCCGGAAGTGGTGGCGCGGCTTCCGGTTTCCCCTCTTTGGGCCTTCCTCTTTTTCTTCATGCTTCTTACTCTGGGACTTGACAGTCAGGTGATTTTTTTTAAATATCAATTTAATACAATTGGATATTTTTGAGTGGAATATAATCGTATTCCATTCGAAGAAAATTGTCATGAAACAGCGAACTTAATAATCGTTTGCATTTTTGTATATTTTGGTCAATTTCGATGTAGTTTGCTTTATTGGAAACTGTCACGACTGCCATTCTGGATCGATTTCCATCCTTACGGGAGAAAAAGATATGGGTTGTATTCTCGCTGAGTGTCCTTGGCTACTTTGGAGGCATCATTTTTACCACAAACGTAAGACTAACTTCTTAACATATGAATACTATGTAAATTTAATAACATTTATTACATATGATTGAATACGACCTGAAACTAATAATGTTATATGTAATACTGTTTAACAGAAATAAAATATACTACCCTAATATACACTTAAATATACACTTAAACTTACCTAAAATGTACACTTAAAGATTAATATAATATATTAACCTTTAAGCGTTGAAACTGAAGGTGGGACGAATATTCCTTTTCGTTTTAGATGTAATTTGCTAGATCCGATTCATTTTTGGATTTTTGGGAGTTAAATTCTTTGAGAAACTCATTGGTTCTTTATAAGATACTTAGAAAATATTTTTCTGATAAAGCGGAGCGGCGGGGAGGATTATAGACAATGTATCTCCTTTTTCTGTGAGGTAATTTCGCGCACACTTTTAAATTGTCGATCATTAATACAGTTCAGATTTATTATGGTGTTTATAAATTAAAATTTAGAAAGATAAAATTCGCAAAAAAAACAAAAAAAAACAAAAAAAAACTATATTGCGAAGCCGATTCTAAAATCAGTTATAACCCTAGCTTATGGGTCTAATATCTCGTCTTCTTTCACTTTTGAGCTGGAAGATAAGGTATCCCATTTTTGCATTCATACTAATTCTTTTTGGATATAGTGTGAATTCGCACTGCTTTCATTATAGTATTTTATATATATATATATATTACATATTTGTGATGTGACATTATAAGAGTACATATATGAAGGACGGTTCGAGGTTGATTTTGAACGCGGGCGGCTTGGCAGGGATTGCTTTTTGGCGCCAAATAATGAAATTAGTGATTAAACAGACAGCATAGTGATTATTACAGCCTCATAAATTTATTAATGCATTTTTTTTTATTGAAATTGTAATTTTAGAACAGCAGAGTTATTTTTTTTTAACGCATCCATTATTGTAGTATTAAGTTTTATTTATAGATGGCAGCATACATTAAAATTTGTTGTCTTCCCAAGATTACATTCAAAAGATTAAATAACAAAATGAATTGGAAATTTCAATAATATTCAGTAATTTAATAAATATTTGTTTCATTTAAACATTTTTTTTTTAATTTGCTTTACAGATTTTTTTATGGAATATCTTGTGTAATTTGTATGGATATGCAGTATATCTATCTATCTATCTATCTATCTATCTATCTATCTATCTATCTATCTATCTATCTATCTATCTATCTATCTATCTATCTATCTATCTATCTATCTATCTATCTGTCTGTCTGTCTGTCTGTCTGTCTGTCTGTCTGTCTGTCTGTCTGTCTGTCTGTCTGTCTGTCTGTCTGTCTGTCTGTCCGTCCGTCCGTCCGTCCGTCCGTCCGTCCGTCCGTCCGTCCGTCCGTCCGTCCGTCCGTCCGTCCGTCCGTCCGCCCATCCATCCATCCATCCATCCATCCATCCATCCATCTTGTGTATAATATAGAGTACATATATATATCTTGTATGGATATGCAGGGGTCCTCATGAGCGATAAGACCTACTCGCTACGGAAAGGTATGCGCCCTTTGAAAGGATTCAGTCCGTTCCTATAGATCCTCCGGGCATTAGAAATACGGGCGAAAAAAACTCGTTCGACAAATATGTGGCTAGCTCAAAATGTCTTGGGGGTGGGTGGTGACTTAGGAAGAGGGAAGCCCAACACAAACGTAAGAAAAGAAGTGGAAATATAAAATGTAATAGTGAAAATTAGAAAAAAAATTGGGTGGCGGTAAGGGGGGAATCGTTTTGAGAAGAGAAACATTTGCCACAAAAAGGAAGAAATAGAAAGTAAACCAGCAAGAAGGGAGTAGGAAGAGACCCATTGCTAACAACAAAACCGAAAGTCGTAAAAGATGAAGCTGGTCAGCTACTGGCGTACACAGGGCGGTGTTGATGGGGTGGTAAACCTCCCATTGAGCCCATAACACCCTTATGAATTTTCTGCGCACGCCTATGCTCTCAGCGATGCCATAGACATAAAAATTGAAGCGCCTATGCACTGGCGTATGCAGGGGTCTAATGGGTTTGTAACTCCTCATTGCGATGGAATTTTGCAAATATACAAATGAATGTATGGAGTTGTAGCTCTGTAACTCCTATTCATGAACTTTCCGCATACGCTAATGTGCCGATGTCCTGTTACTATTTCCGAATAGGTAAATAACGAGGCATAAGATATGAAATACTAAAATACCTTTTAATATTTCTAACTTCTAAACTGTGCTGCCATCTAGTATACAAAATAGTATTTAAATTGCATATAAATCACAAATTTTATTATAGATCAGTGGTTTAATTTTCAAAATCATTTTTTTTTTTAAATCGTGGAACGCTTGAAGTCCTACAAAGATCATAGGCGTACTACACACAAAATTCTAATAAATAAGATGCAAAATTTACTTTTATTTATATTAACATTAATTTAATTTTTATTAATATTAATTTAATTTTGTTAATATTGATTTTATTTTTATTAACATCTATAGGTGCGTATATTTCCCACAGGGGCGACAACTTTAATATAGCCTTGTGTTTAACTATATAACTAAAAATTTATTTTAATAACAATCCCACACATATCTATATGGGATTTCATAGGGCGCACCCTTTGAAAACCATTGTTATAGATTGTTCTTTCTTTTTTTTTTTAGGCTGGAGTGTTTTGGCTCGAACTTTTCGATAAATATGCCGCTAATTTTTCTGTTCTCATCATTGCTATAAGCGAGTGTCTTCTCATATCATGGAATTACGGTAAATATTAACCTTTGATAAGTTTCTTCTTGCCTATGTTTTCTAACTCATGCTATAACCTTTTTTTTTTACTTAAAAGAATTGGAAAGGAAGAAGCAGCATATGCACAAGCTTGCCTTGAATCAGCGGTCTTCAGGTTTTAGCTTCGCATTTACATGCTTTGGCAACATAGCTACTGGGAACATCAAAGCATGGTCTTAAATTCATACTTATGATATCATATTTGGGAATTTTCATATCAAAATTGAACCGTTAGAATCAGCTTGATGAGGATAGTATATGAAATTATGGGTTTACGAGCGAGATTTTTTACTATACGTTATTTAGATAAAACTACTCAATTACAAATCAGTTGGAAACGTCAGCATTTATCAGCCGAAGGTGGCACTTTGTCTGCCTACCCTCCACTGTGCAGATTGAAGAGACCTTTCTAAATATTCTCATTATACATGTCTGTTTTTCGCGGTGCTGGAGATTTCCTTCATTCCTTATGCAGAACGTCCGTGAAGGGAGATTTTACTTGTGCCGAGATCGAATGGTTTGGAATGGATCGAATGGAAGTGGTCATTTGGTCTTCCTGACGTGAATACCAACCCCGCGACATGGTAAACAACCGTGATAGTAAATCTCCCTTTATTTATAAACTCTCGAATTTAATTAGAAAACGTCCTGAAATTTGTATGAATGTCAGACAAACGCACCCATCTGACTTTTATTTCTCTTGGGTTGTTTCGTGCGAATAAAATATTCATTTAGGTGCTTTTAGTTTAATAGTAAATAGACTGTGTTCGAAAATTCCGGAAAGGAAATTTTCTCTTTTTTGCTCCCACTGGTATACGAGACCTGACTTTGAGTACAATGACTGGTCCGAGTGAAAGCCAAAAAAGTTAAGGAGTTAGGAGTTAGGTAACCAGTTTCCTTCAGTGAAGTTAAATATATAACTAAACTCAACTTTATTTCTTTATAAAACTTTAATAAAAGCTTTGATCCAAGTTTTAGTAGAAAGAATCTACCCTGAAACGAGGAGTGCATTTCCTACCATTTGTTAATCAGACAAAAGCTGGCTCTACAACTCTAGGCTTCTAGGAAACCGAACCTATTATTACATTAACGTAGTCTATTAATATAAATTAATGTATTCACATCGAAAAAAAAGATTTAATTAACAATTTTACTTCGGATATTGGAGTAACCAGCCTCGAATTGTTGTGCTGGGGGTCTATAGCCATCAACTCAATGCTCAGTACGCAGTACACGTCGATAATTTTCATTTGCTTGGGTAGTTAAGCATTTTAGGGGGCTAAAACACACTTATCCCCCACCTTAGTTAGACCACTGACTTCAAACCAGGGATTAACCTGTCGCTAATCTCTTCGCTGAAAGGCAACGTTAACTGAAATTCGGTCTTCTAGCCAAATTTTGGAAACTGCTGAGCAATTAGCTGAAAAGCTCCAACTAAAATTGGAAAGGTGGTGATGGCGAGGTCACCCGATTGCATGGAACGGTACGGACAGGGGAAAAGTCATCATGTGGCCCTCCACATCGGGGATTATACGTACCCTTATTGGTAACACTCAACTGCTTAACAACTCCAGAAATATTCTACATCCAGGTGACAAAACACGCCGGCGCGTAGTGAGTATACCTTTCGTCCAATCCTAGTTGCCGGTACTTCCAAGTAGCACGCTGAAAAAATGTACTGTGCTGCTGAAAAACATTTACTCTGCAAGTACATTGCTATGTCTGTAATATGTGAATTCGAGTTGTCAATTTCAGTGCGTACTGTAGATTGTGAAAGGACATTTAGTGAAATAAATGTGAAAACAGTTATTCTTAATAGAGTCCATGTCACCATAGTAAACCAGTTGATGAATATATCAATCGATGGGCCAGAGAGAAAGGAATTTGATTTTAAGGCTGCATATCTTGCCTGGTGTATGCACCGGCATCGAAAAATCAAGTCAAAATATAAAAATAATTAAATGTCACTGCGTGGAGTTGATTTGTTGTTTGACCAAAATTTCTCGTTAATTTGAAAACACCTTTTCTGATTCAGCTACAACATTTTCAATCCTGTTAAAACTTTTAGGTGCAAGTTAGCCAAAAAGTTATAAAAATATTTTTGGTGGGTTACTTCCTGTTTTAAACATGCATTGCTACTAATCTAATTAGTTTTACATTGGTTTTCACGATTTCTTGTTTATGTTTTAAGGGGCCGAAAGGTTTTTAAGAGATATTGAGAAAATGATTGGCTCCAAGTCACATGCTTGGACGTTCTTTTGGTCAGTAATGTGGAGAATACTGACCCCAGCGACGCTCGTGGTAAGTATGGCTATTAAAATGTATTTTTGTACGATTTTTTTTTCGTGTTTAAGAGATTTTTAAGACATCGTTCTTTCGAAACGAGCAACTCTTCAAATCGTAAACACATATTTGATAAATAACGATTAACCACGGTCTCCCACAGAGAAAACATGCATTTGATAGATAACGGTTAACTACTCTATCCCTCTCCCCCCCAGGTCGAAAGCGCAAATTTGATAAATAACGAGTAACTACAATCTCCTAGATTGAAAATACACATTTGATAGATAACGATTAATTACAATCTCCTAGATCGAAACACACATTTGATAGATAACGATAAATTACACTCTCCCAAGATTAAGCTATTTGTAATTTGTCTTTCATGAATGCTAGTTAGTGAACACGCTAAATAGATAGTACAGCATGCGGCGAACTAGTTAGATATTGTTCATACACAGTGGTTATGAGAAGAATCTTGTACTGTAGTGTAGAGGTAACATATTGATCTAGGTACTATGTAGAAAATTGGGGTTTGTTCTGATTTGCAGAACCAGTCTGAACTTATTATGGCGGAAAATTAAATTTTGAGAAAAGAAAGAAAAATGCGTTCCCATGTCGGGATTCGTATTTGCTAATCTGTGTTGAAGGCAAAAGATCGTTTTACCCAAGTTGATTCTTAAAATGTCTACTCCTGAGCGTTTTTTCAATTCTTAGAAATTTATCGCATCATTTCAGAGAACCAGACTGGATTTGTTAGGTGAAAAATTAAAATTTGAAAAAAAAAATGCACTCCTATGTCGGGATGTGTATTTACTACCCTGTACTGAAAGCAAAACCCGGTTTTATCGAAGCTGTTTCTCAAAATGTGTGTTCTGGAAATTTTTTCCGTTTCTATACGTGTTTTGATTAATTTCGAAGAACAGACTGAATTTATTAAACGAAAAATTAAATCTTGATATAAGAAAAAATGGACTGAAATGGTAGAGGATAATATTTGCCACCCTGTAATATAAAGACAAGCCTCTTTTATTGAGGCTTTTTCTCAAATTCTTGTTCTTGAACGTGTTTTCCCTTACTATACGTGTGTTGCTTCATTTCCCAGAACCAAACTGCATTAATTGAGAAATTAAATTTCGAAAAAAAAAAGAGAGAAATGCACTCCCATGTTGGGAATCGTACTTGCTACCTTATGTTGAAGGCGAAAGACCATTTTATCATACTTTCTTCTTAAAATGCCTGTTCTTGAACATATTTTCCCTGTCTGTAAGTATATGGCTACATTTCACAGAAGCAGACTGAATTTATGAGGCACAAATTTAAACTCTGAAAACAAAAATGCGGACCCATGTCGGGAGTTGTACTTATAACCCTTTGCTGAAAGCAAATAACTGTTTTAATGAATTTTATTTCTATTATTATTTTATTTCTATTGTTTTAATGAAGTGGTTTCCAAAATGCCTGGCCTAGGACTTTTGTTTTTCCCATTTCTATATGTGTTTCGCATCATTTCAAAAAACCTGATTGCATTTATTAGTTGGAAAATTTAAATAAAAAAAAAAGTGCGTTCCCATATCGGGAATTTCACTTCCTGTCCTATGATGGAATCAAAATACTGTTTTACTTTTTCTTAGCTAACTGTTTTGTACTTTTCATTTCCATTTCCATGATATACTCTCGGTTCAAGGGGTTGCGATCACACATTTCTCCCCTTGCACCCGCGCTTGAGTGGTGTGAAATGGAAATTCTCCATGTGCACTTAGAATTTATTCCAGCCGATTTATGATCAGGGATATTGATATTTGGCTGACATGCATGGATGAGTTTTGTCGAAGATTAAAGACTACGCTTTACAACACTCTTACGATCCTTCAATGTATTTTACGTCTTATTACGTTAACAGTACTTTGCGTCTTGTTAGGTTAACATTTACGTTAAATGATAATAAATCAATATTAAGTCGTTTACTTCCTTTTCGTTAAGATATTTAAGGCATCAGTGTTTTCACAAGTTTCTGTCAGTGTCGATTCTGAAGGATTGATAATTGTTTCCACCGAGTCGCTCGGCAATCACATCCTTTTGGAAGCGAACTGTGCAACCACCCGCTCATAATGATCTAGAGGTTGGACTCCATTCTATTTCAGGAATGAGTTTGGAAGGAAATTCAATCTCTTCAACGAACACAAACCTGTTTTAAAGCTGAGCCAATTTCTGGCATGATGTTATCTTACATTTCGCCAGTAAATTTTCTTTTTTCTTTGTCGCCATTCTCCTGCCTGCGTCGAAAGCGACAATAGCGACTTTATGAAAAAGACACGTCGTTTAGCGGCTGCAAGGGCAATAGCTGCTAATAAGAGCATTTCGTTTGTAGTTTTCAAGAGCGCCCATCCATCTTTATCCGTTTTAGTTACGTTGATTACAACGTCTTTCTGGAAGATTTCACCACGAATATATTTAAACAAGTGTTTTGTTCACACTGGTCTTAGATTTACCGCATTGCATTTAATAAACTTATGCGTAATTCAAAGGCCATTATTGACCCGAGGTCGAGTAGTATGACTTATAAATATATATACTTTATATTATATACCTTATAATATAAACTTTGCTTAGTATGCGTTATACATCTACACTGGATTTCACTTAAAACAGCTAAATTTTAGATGGAGTTTTTTCGAAATAATTCGAATTACGAGAGTTCAAATTAGGTGGGAGAAGACTTTTTAGTTTAGGAAAATTTTTTATATAACGGGAGATTTTAATATCACTGATAGCGAAATGGATATATCAGTGATATATTAATGATACCAAACCAAAGATCTAACAATATTAATGACGAAAACATAAAAATATTAGTGATATTGATAAATATATAAATGTCTGAAATTGACAATTAATACGAAAATAGTTGATATTATTAATTTATATAATAGTGTCGGTGTCATTAATAGCAGATATAAAAGTTTTGATATCAAGATTACATAAAGAGAAAAAATATATGGATATAAAAAGTATATACAGAAATGCCATTGATACTGTCATAAATCTATCTGATATTGTCGGTAAACATAAAAATGTTTAATATCTATTCTAGTTATAAAAATGTCTGATATCTATTCTAGCTATAAAAATGTTTGATATTGATGATACACATAAAATTGTGTCAGTGACATTACGAATAGATAGGTGAAAGTTCAGCGATAGTTAATAGTTTGAAAATTGTCGTTAATTTCAAGAAAAAAAATGCGGATACAAACAAAAATCATCCATAAACATTCAAAAATACAACATAACAATATGATCTTTATGCCTTCTAAAATAAAACGTATAATTTTGATGATTATGTGCTAAATGTAAGCTTAAGCTTTATTATAATATACGTTTAAATAAATTAAACCCGATTTACAAAATTGCAGAAAATCAAGCACAGGCATATCTTCAATTTCAACTTCAGATTTTAAAAATCGCCTAGTGTTACACTGGTTGCAATGTTTTTAGAACTGTTTGAATTGATTCAAATTCCTTAAAGTTTAGTTGCGTCCAAGCTCATCGTTAAATCGTCGGTCTCATTTGGAGGACGATTTAGAGGGGGATTCTGAAGAAGGGATGTAAAATACAGTAGGACTCACTTATAAAGAGCCGCATTTTTATGGATTTGGGAAAGAAATTTTCCACAATCCTCCCCCCCCCCTTGTATCCGCCACTGATTTCATCTTAAACGATCCATTATGCAAGTTTACGCAGCGAAATTTGTAACAAGGAACAACGCAATAAAGCACAGCGCAATAATCCATCCATCCATAAATAAATAAAAAAACTTTGTTGGCCGAGTGAGATTAAAAAACACTATGGCGCAGATTCACTCTATGGAGCTTCAACTTTTATGCAATTGTCTCTCAAAACGGTGACTTTACAGTGAAGATAAAAAAAATCAGTGTTGAGAAATTATTCTATATTAAAATGAGATAACGAAACTAAATGTTCTATTTACGTTTACTTTAAGGAGGTGATAACACATCGTATACACATTTACTGTTTTTATTTTATAAAGTTCTTCTGTTCATTTTTACGTTTTACTTTTTTTGTATTTTAGTTCATTCTTGTGTTCAACTGGGTCGAATACACACCAGCAAGAAGTGGACACTACATATATCCTGGATGGGCTAATAATGTAGGATGGGTGATCGCTTTCTTTCCTGTGGCCATCATCGTCCTCTTCATGTTTTGGAGGATCTTTTCCCTTACTAAAAGACCTTTTCAAGAGGTGGGTAAAATGAATTTAATTACAGCTATTGCAATTCCAATTTTTCCAATTTTCCAATTTCAAATAATGTAGCTTTGGTAAAATAGAATTACCTTCATTAGAGTTCAGATTTGTAGTCATGTGTTCTCATTTCTCCCCTAACTGAGTTACTACAATACTACACATTACTACAATAAGTTGAGGCTGATTTTAGAGACTGGAGGAATTCGCAGAGAGGTATTGGTTTTTTGTTTTCAGTAATAAACTGATCCTGAAGTCAAAAGCTCGAAGTTTAGAATAGCATTTCTTAAACTACTGCAATTTTCAAATCATTTTTGAAACTCCAGTTAAGGGACGCACCGTGCCAGAATTCACAGAATTTGTGACGTTATAGTAACGACGTTATAGTGACGAATATAGTAACGTTTTTAAAGGGGATTCTTGTAAAAGAAAATTTAAAGGTGCGGGATATATTACGATAGTTAGAATAGATAACATTATAAACTATTTTTTTACTTCATCCTTAACCATGAATTATGGAACAACAACTCGTAGAAAAAGAGAAATTTCGGTAACCTGGTGGGGTACGATCCCAGGTCTCTAATTTGCAGGAGAAGTGCTTTAACCACTAAGTTACAGGTGACTCGTTAACTGATTGCCCATTCCGAGAACAACCGGTTCATAGTGGAAAAGCTTTATATACGCTCGCAGGAAGGGGAATGATAGGTCACGTGTAGCTGAATGGTTAGAGCACTTCACCGGAAAATAAGAGATGTGGGATCGTACTTCACTAGGTTTCCAAAAATTCTCTTTTTCTGCGAGTTTTTATACCACAATTTCCCATAATCCATGTTTTTTTGCGAGTTGTTGCACTATAGACAACATTATTCAATATTTGGACTCGTTGCCTTTTATTATTCTAAAAAGGATTATTCAATTTTTGGACTCGTTGCCTTTCATTATTCTAAAAAAGAATTATTCAATTTTTGGACTAGTTACCTTTCGTTATTCTAAAAAGGACCATTCAACAAAGGAAATGTACAAAAATATATTGGTCGAAAATTACCTAATACAACATTTCTCCTTCTCGGTAATTTCAGTATTTAATTAGTAATAAACTTTATTTAATGAATGGTTTAGTTATTGATTTTATTATAAATAAAATTATTTATTGCCATTGATTAATGTAAATTATTACTGGGCCCTGCGGTTGTGCAGTGGTAACGCGTTCGTTTAGCATGTAGTTATCCCGGGTTCGACTCCCAACTGCGCCAAAAAATGAAGGCTTACCTACAAATTGCACATCGTAGTCCAGGGTTTGGTTCCCTAGGCCATAAGAGGTTCAGATTCCTCGGAAAACAGTAGGTCCCGGCGCAGCAAGACCCTTGTTGTCCTTGCGCCTAAAACTAAAAAAAAACCAATTAATTAAATACAGCAGCACTTTCATATATCAAACTTCTGTATGTCGACAATATATATCGAAGCTTTTGTAAATCTCCGTGGTTGTTAGAAAATTTCTTTCTACATATCGAATCTATAAAGATAAGTCTGGATATTTTAGTAATCTCGTAAATGATTACATATCTACTCCTGGCTTCAGCGATGCATGAGGCAAGGCCCTATGAAACTCCACTCATTCTATCAATCAATCAAACAACAACAAAAAATTAATCCATTCATTCTGTTCGTTAAACGTTCTAAAAAGTCATGGTCATTCGTCGAAAATGTATTTCACGAAATTAATATGTAAGCTTGACAAACAATATACGTGTGAATACTTTTATGATGAATCATGATCGAAATTTGTTATCCAGCAAGACTTTATGAAATTTATTA
>QLNU02015270.1:16747148-16758269 GCA_006491805.2 Dysdera silvatica
TTTTTTATGGAAATATCCACTTCGAGATATAAAAAAGATCGTTTCTGTATATTGAAGTTTTTTGATGGAAGTATCCACTTCGATGTATAAAAAAGAATGTTTCTATATATCGAAGTTTTTTTATGGAAATATCCACTTTGATATATAAAAAGATCGTTTTTATATATATCGAAGTTTTTAATGGAAATATCCACTTCGACATATAAAAACAATCGTTTCTATATATCGAAGTTTTTTATGGAAATATCCACTTTTGCATATAAAAAAAAGATTGTTTCTGTATATTCAAGTTTTGTTCCACTGACAGATATATCTTTTACCAAATCCATCTAATAGTTAAAACGTAGCTTTTATATAACTTTTTTTAAACACACACACATATACACACACACACATATATACATATTCACTATTTTATAATCATTTGAATTTTTATTGTAATAATATAATCTCAGAATATTATCAGATCATTAAGAAGGCTCTT
Source organism: Dysdera silvatica (assembly GCA_006491805.2). NCBI lineage: Eukaryota > Metazoa > Arthropoda > Arachnida > Araneae > Dysderidae > Dysdera > Dysdera silvatica. The sequence goes on from QLNU02015270.1 coordinate 16,747,633, forward strand.
ACTCTATAATATTATTCTAATAATAATACTAATAATATTCTTATAGAAAATTATGATTTGGAATGCAGAAGGATTTTATTTTATATATTGTTTCTGAAAAGATTACTATCTTACGTGGTTTAACCTGTTTTCCAGAGGCTGTGTGTCCTGATGCAACCGACGGATGAGTGGGGCCCACCACAGAAGCTTGCTGTTTTCAGAAACGGAGAGCCTGGAGAAGAAACTGCGGAGGAGAGTCGAAAAAACTCATTTGATAATCCATCATTCAATGTCACTTACACTTTTGAAACCGCCATTTAAAAAAATAAGAAATTGATGGCTACTTACCATGGAAAAAAATATTCTATTTCCTCAATCAAGTTATTTTTTTTCTTCTCCTAAGGTATTTTTTCATAATGATTGGCTATGTGAAAACCGGCAATTAAAGTAGTAAGAAGATCGTATGCTTTAACCTTGAATATAGGGATATGATTTAATGAGAGATCATATACCATAGTCCGTGTTTTAGTAACGGTTATTGAGCACAATTATTGCACATCGTTTCTGATAAATTATATTATTCATATCAGTAATGGTTGAATGGTAGTTCTCGGGCAGGCTGTAGTCAGGAGGAAGGGGCAATTGGGGCAAAGCAGAGGACATATGGGGTACGGGGTATCCTGGGACTTGCGAGTATGAAATAATTGTCAGGAGAGGTAGAGAACTTAGACAATATGCCATTATAAACTCAAATTTGACGCTCCTCTGATGGCTTTTGTTTTTAGTTTATTGCAATTCAAAAAATTATAAATAAAAAATATTCTCTAATATTAGCATATACCAAGGTTTGTATTTTAAATGTTATGGATGTAAAAATGGGTGGGAGAGGAAAAATTTATCCACGGCGCTTTTATACTTAGGCCTAATGGCCCTACTGAAAAATTCGTAACTGTGTGTGTGTGTGCCCATAAGAAAAAACGTTAATGTTTGCTCAAATTTAGGGCACTTTTATTTAAACATTATTAAATATTATATATAATAGCTCAATGGGGGCAAGTGAGGCACAAGTATGGAGCAATTGGGGCAGTGACTCTGCTGGCCCCGGTTTGGATACAGGCCTGCTCTCGGGTCATATCCGGCCTGTGAATTTCACTTGGTTTATTCAACTAAATTAGTTAAATGAAACATCAGATAATTTTCGATAAATAAATTGCATCGTTGCAAATTAGAAATAAAGGTGTAATTATCGATAGCTGAGTAAGGTTATAATCAATGCATATCTGTGTTTTTAATATTAAATTTTAAAAAACGCAATTAAAAAAAGAGTTACGGTGCTTGCCCTCTGATGATAACTCTCATGATGATAACTCCCATGATTGATACCCTCATGATGATAACTCTCGTGATTGATAACCTTCGTGATGATAACTATAGTGATTGATAAACCTCATGGTGATAACTCTTGTGATTGATAACCTTTATGATGATAACTCTCATGATTGATAACCCTCACGATGAAAACTCTAACGATTGATAACCTCAATGATGATAACTCTCATGATTGATAACCCTCATGCTGATAAATCTCATGATTGATAACCCTCATGCTGATAACTCTCATGATTGATAACTCTCATGCTGATAACTCTCATGATTGATAACCCTCATGCTGATAACCCTCATGCTGGTAACTCTCATGATAGCTCTTATGGCCCTCCATCTATTGAATTGGCCACCAGCCAGTTATATCATTAGCTTTGGGCAACGACTGTGTTTGTCATAATTTTGCACAATGTAAAGTACCATTTACTAAATATAATGGAGTCACGCTAATCCGAAAATCTGGTTAATGCGATTTTTTTTCACTCGGCTGCCATGGAATCTGACTGAGAGCAGGTAAACAAACAGCGCGGTGTGGGTTGAAAATTAATTGAAACTTCCCCATAAAAGGGAAAATTCAATTAATTTTTGAGCGGGCGATGGAAAATTTCCCCACAAAGGGGAAATTTTCCATCGCCAGCTTTTCTTCTGTTGTCTATTGCGCATGCACACGAAGATAACGTACATCAAACAATTATAGTTTACAGTACATTCCGTGGTAAAGATTTCGGTTAATCCGAACAAGTCTTGGCCAATTAGTTCGAGTTAATAAGATTTTACTGTATACTAAATTGTAGAAAATTGTTGAAATGCGAAAAGCAGTCAGCAAAAATTTTGTATTTAAGGACTATTTTTTAAAATCTATTTGAAGAGCTTAAAATGCACAAAATGAATTAATATAATTACAATTAAGCAAAATCATAATATACATGAAATATATTCCTATAAAGCAAAGTTATAAGAAGTTGCAAAATGATAAAAAAAATAAAAAAAAATAACTGATTTTTAGAACGAAAACTATATTAAATATAATACGACACTGATATGATACTTAATTTAGTGGATGCAGGAATTTATGCACGCCATATTCCAAATATGGATAAAAATAAAGATAGCTTTGGTGGGTATCGTTAAACTATGTGAGAGTCACTAGGCTGGGTACAGGATTTAAGGGCCTCTAGGCAGGTTAGAAGATTGGGCTTCAAACAATCATGTTTAATAACAAATTACTTTTGTTATGTTATTAAATTTCCACGCCGGGTCCCTTTTAAAATTCCGGGCCCCTGAGCATTTGTCTCCACTGTCTCCGGTCCTGAATAGTGATATCGAGGTGAGAAACTGAAAGCGGCTTAAATTCAGGGAATCGAATCATAATAAATGATTTAAATCTCTTGAGATGAAATTGAATAATTCATGAATGAATGGAATTTTTCGAGAAGGAACTGACACACTTGAGAAGAAATTGACGCTCCCTAGAAGAAATTGACTCCCTCCAGAACAGTGGTTCCCAACTCAATTTAAGCCGCGGACCACTTTTCCACTTCAATTTTACCCGCGGACCACTTTGAAAAATTCTCAAGAGTTCAGGGGTAGATTTAGGGGGCAGGGATGGCGATCGCCCCCCCCCCTTGAAAAAATTTAACGTTGAAATGTTACACGGTAAAGTTCTAATGAGGTATCATTTTCAAAATACGCATTCTTTGGGCCAACCTCTAAATCCGTCCCTACACGAGTTGACTGCAAGACCTTAAAAAAAGAAAACCGGCTTTTTTTTGGGGAAAAAATGTAAATGTATAGAAGTAAACAAAGCAGTGTTGCCAACAGTGAAGCCAAACAAAGCAGTGCTGTCAAGGTGAAATCCCTAGTGGCAGCAATGGAAACTCCCTGTCTTTCAGCAGTGCAAGAGCATAGTCAGCTTTCATTCAAGAGTGGGGGGAGGGATACTACAAATATACCATCAATTTCATTTTTATATTTAATTTTAATATTTAATAATAATAATTTTTATAAGTATTTTTTTTAATCGTTTTTTTAAATAATGACCCGTCTAGCGGACCACTTGGGACTCCTTCGTGGATCACCAGTTGGGAAACATTGCTCTAGAAGAAATTGACTGTCTTTAGAAGAAATTGACTCTCTAACGAATGAATAGTACTCCTCAGGAAAAGTAAAATCATTGATGGTAAAGCAATTTGTAATGGTTGTAAATTGATGGTAAAGCAATTTGTAATGGTTGTAAATTGATGCCAGACTCTCTCACACTTTTGTAGGGATTTCAATTACCGCATTTTTATTAAAGACACATTTTTGCTATTGTAATATGTTATAAAGTGAGGTGTTAAAATACAATTTATGACAGTATTTAAATAGAAAAATGTTGCCTGACAAATGGCTATTTAAAATTTCATTTAAATGAAATATTTCAAGGACATGTAGATTACATCGTTTTTGATTCCTTACTAGTTTTAGCAATAAAATTTGCACAATTGACATTGAAATTGATTATCGTCAATTTTAGTTAGTTCTGTAGGAAATAATTAACCCGGACGCACAGCAAACTTCCAAGGTTTCATCGTGTTTGAAATATAGGTTTCTATGGTTACGAAAAACAAAATGGTGGAAAACAATTTGGATGATGGTTTAAAAAAGTTATAGTGTGAAAATATAGTTTTTATTATCGGGATATATTAGTTGCATTAGAAAACATGAGCTTCCCGCGCATGCGTGTAAAATGACTTATGCCAAATACTATAATGCCAGTGATATGGCTTGTGCAAACGAATTTGTAACGTCTTGATAAAAATTAAATAAATTTATTTTTGTTCGATAAGTTCGCACCGGACGTGAACTGCATATAAATTGTTCGTGAACAATTGTGTATCATCCTGTAAAGAGTTATGCGAAAACACTCACAAATTTCGTTTTCTATAAATAGCATTTCGCCCATTTCATTTTGTATATAGACCACGTTTTTGTAAAGCTATTATGTGGCGGAGATGACAGGAGATGTTTGAATAGTCCTGGAAGGGTACGAAGAAAAATATTGTGAACATTATCTCACTCTGTAAGATAACCAAGTGCTTAAACTCAATGTTACGTATATCAATTGTTTTCATAGAACTTTACACCAGCCTGTTTCACTCCACCTATCGTGTGCTAAAATCCACGGATCTGATTTATTGCGCAGGTCTATTTTCGATCAGGCATCTAAATCATTCAAAACTACCTAGCTTGCTTCAGAATTACCAATAACGACTAAATCTGTTGCATTCCAGCTAAGTAAGTTATTTAAAAATAAAATTTCTTTATTCAAAATTTGGATGCCGAAATTTCCGAGAAGAAGAGAACTGTTTACAAATTCCTTATGGACACGTTCGTGGGAATAAGCTGTAGTGCACCGTTGGTAAGGGCTGGTCCAGGGTGAAGGGTGCAGTGGGGCGTGCGCGCCCCCCCACGAGGGTAACAAATTTAAACTCAGTATAGGTCTTCTCATTGGGGTTGGTAACCTTTGCGACCACCCGAAAACATGTCCTGGGCCCGCCCTTGACCACAGGCAACGTAATGTAATACGCTTTGCAAAATGTACATATTGAAAACCGTTGTCAGTATACCCACAGCCAAGTAGGCATTCACCATACCGTTACGCAGCACGTGTAGCTTTTTTGTCAGAGATGGATTTTTGCTGTACTTGTAGACATTTAAATGTCAGATTTAAAGCTAATGTATCGTGTGATGTAGATATGTAATTAAATATTAGAGTAATAATAGCTGCATAATACTGTTTAAATAGATTATGCCTGAACTGTTATCGAACCCTTCTTGGTTGATCATATTCTGTACAGTACGATGATTTTGCATTAAAATAAAGCATTTTTCATTTACACATGCATTATCCGAATATTATTTATGAAAATATTATCACTTCAGATCAGTGGCTAGTGACTTAAATGAGAAACAGGGGGTCACCAACGAAACCGACAACAAAGGGTTTTCCATTGGCATATAAAAAACATTTTCTCCGAAAATACTTATTCGATGCATACAAAATTTTTTTTGTATAGTTAGTAAACATATTTACATATTTCACGTGCGGGATTTTACGATATACGTAATGTTTGTGAAATTAAAAATATTTATATCAAATGAAAATTTTCTTTTTTGGAAAACACGACTTTTTTTTGCGTTCAGGTCAGTGATTAAAAAAAACGAACAAAAAAGCAAAAAAAGCTGCCTAAAACGTATGTGAAATACTTATATGTACGTACTCAAGAAATTATCAGTCAACTGAAACTCAAGATTTTGAAAACATGTTCCTTTTGCGACAGGAAATATCATTTTGAGAAAATCGCATTTTTGTAAAAAGTTTGTAGTGCATTTAATTTCACTTATTACATTTGTAATTTTTTGTAAAAATGGTTCTAATTAATCTAGAGCCAAAAATTATATGTGATTTGAAAGGTAAGAATCCATATATTTTTAAAATAAAGAAACAATGTTTTAAAAGCATTTTCGTGAGAGACCACTAATTAATATGATTATCATTTACCAAAGATTCACCTTCATATTTGCATATTAAAAAAAACATTTATTTTTTATTATACTCTTGATTATTAGAAAATTTTTGTCTTTTTTTAATTATAGTTTTATGGTATGTTCCACATTTTTAAAGAGATTGCACATCTTAGGTATATTTTTTTACCTTGTCTGGATTACTTGGGATTTTGGACTATCGAAGCACGGATGAGAGAAATTTTACTGTTGGTGAAATGAAAAATAGAAAGACGGAAGTGACAATTCTGTAATGGTGTCTTTTTCTATCTTTCTGTCTTCTCTATACCGACTATATTAGCAGCCTTCCTAAATAGCTGCCTAAAAATACTGCCTTTTTTTAGACCCATTCTGCGTTTAGCTCCTCCCAATTTAGCAGCGATAGCGTGATACCAAGATTTCATTTTCTTCGTTTATGCAATACATAATGCGAAATGTATTATACATTGTAAAAAAAAATGACATATATACATTAAGAAATAAAAATTTCATTCATTTAGTTCTCTTCGGTCTGTTCACTGATTTGTAGTCGTACGATAATTTTCTTTCAACTTACCCTATCTTGGTTGTTCAATGCTCTAGCGAGTGTTAGGTCACATGCTGTGTTTAATATGTTATACAGGAAGGGGCACTGGATAAAGGCGCACGTAGAATTCTGTAATCAGCATCGATGCATTTATGGCAGCTTTACTAAAACCGTTGTACAATTAAATACGGCAACGTATACATTGAGAGAGTCATAATTCAAAATCGACGTCTAAGCTAATTTCCTTAAAGAGAAATATCTTAAAGTCGAACTTCTTAAAGAGAAGTATCGTAAAGTCGGGTACCTTATATCTGAAGTGCGAAATCCTTAAGAGAAATATCGTAAAGTCGAACTTCTTAAAGAGAAGTACCGTAAGGCCGGACACCTTATATCTGAAGTGCGAAATCCTTAAGAGAAATATCGTAAAGTCGAACTTCTTAAAGAGAAGTACCGTAAGGCCCGACGCCTTATATCTTAAGGGCGAAATTCTTAAGAGAAATATCGTAAAGTCGAACTTTTTAAAGAGAGGTACAGTAAAGCCGGACACCGTATATCCCTCTAAAGAGCGAAATCCTTAAAAGAAATATCGTAAAGCTATTTACTACTGTCTATAAAAGGAAAAGAGAAGTTGTATTCTCACAGTCTTCATTTGCCTATTTATTACTGGAAGTGGATGTAAATGGATTATGAAGAGGGTTTGAATATCATACATTATTTATTCTTTATACCTTTATACCAGGGAGGAATCTAGAAAACATTTTTGGGCACCTTGCCTCCCTCCCCTGTTCGCATATTTGCCTTTCTATATAAAAGATGGCAGACGGAGTGGAACGAGAAAGTTTTAACAAGCTTCACCTCATTAAACCACATATTGGAAGGTGGCAGTCAGAGGCTGACTAGGTCCCTTCAAAGGGCGCACACCTTGGATTTTCGTAGGGAGCGAGTCCCACCGTCCATGAGGGTGTATTAGCCATGAGAGAGTGAGCGAGCCATGAGTGATTGATCGGTCAGGGAGATTAAGAGATGGAGGTAGGTAGAGATAGATAGAGATAGATGTATATAGAGATATAGATATAGAGAGATAGAGGTAGGTAGAGACATAGAGGTAGGTAGAGAAATAGATAGAAGAAGATAGAGATATAGGGAGATAGAGGTAGATAGAGATATAGGGAGATAGAGGTAGATAGAGATATAGATATGTAGGGTTACCAATTGCGGTTTCTACATTTATAGATTTGGTTATCGTTCTATGACGGATTGCAGAACGATGGAGCGGTGATAGACTTCATAATATCACCGATAGATTATAAGTTATATCAGAAGGGTTTTAGCACGTGCGTCAACTCACGTGGATTGTTACCCTGGAACCTTATCGAAATTGAGTCAGAAATACCAAGATACAGATGAACCATGTAGACAGCATGTCTCTACGTTACACAAATTATTTACAATCACATAGCAAAATAACTTAAATTGTTACGATTAAGAATTGACATTATTATTATAAGACATTATGAATGTACATCATGGGCAGCGTGACCATCTCGCTAAGAGTCCTACCGAAAGAATGTCTTTTATTGGTGTTCGCCTCATCGTCTCTACACTCGCAATCACTCTTATTGGCTGTTCACCCTTTTCATACGCAAATGTTCATTGGTTACCCCTTTAACACTAATTGATGATTTGCTGTTCCACTCAAGGGTTCGTGGTGTCACACTCGGAGGGTCGTAATCATCATGTCCAGTAGGGGTACTTATAAGCAGGAAATGTCTGTCAAGGAGTTTGAAGAAATACAATTAAGTTATTTTTGCGCCGTACCAAGTTGTACACTAAACTCAATCGTCGCCTGCAGCCAATGTCTTTTCCGTCGCCGGGAACAGAGTGAACCACTGATGAGTCAGTCCATCTGGATTCTGGATGGGAAAAGCGTATGTACGGGGAAACAAAATGGTGAACATTAAATCATGATTAAACCTTTTGGAAATGTGGGTTCATGTATCAATGATCGTTGATTCGTGAGTTCCTACAGATATATATGGAGATAGACAGAGATACAGAGAGATATAGGAAAGATATATATATATATATATAGAGAGAGAGAGAGAGATGGAGGCAAAATAATTTTATCTTTCCATGAAATTGGTTGTTCGTTTGTAGAGAAGGTTCTGTCATTTGACACTTCAAAGCTTATTTTAGTTTCAATCATTACGTGTTCATCAGATAAACAAAGCCTGAAGGTGTCAATTACATCTCTATCTTCACTCCCGGAACGCATACATGAAACACATAAACTAATAATAGAAGTCTTTGTCGTCTACTGGGCGATTAATTACGGACAAAGAACGATTGTTTTGCTGCTCAAGGTTTATATATAATAACACTTCACATTCTGAGAAGAAAATGACAGCTGAACGGCCAGGAACTGTTCTCTTTTATTCAATATATGTGTGTGAGGCCTAAACTGATTCTTCATTACGGGAAACGTAGTGGTATGACGCAGTATAGCTAATTCGCTGTCAAAGTTATCGCTTATATGAATATAAATAAAACGTATATAAATTTACGTTTGGTGTTAAGATGAGTGGGATTAATAACACAGAGTTGAAAACATTTGCAAAACGTTTACTACACCACATTATGCACAATTCTGATTAATTTTGTGGGCTTCCACAACATAAACATTCGCTTTGTATGTTTTCTTAACTATTGCCACATAAAAAAAGAAAAAAAAAAAGTTCAATTTCTGAAATTGGCACCATGCCAAATCGTTTACTTTTATTTCATATTTTTCAAATATTGTATAATTACAATTTTATTTTTTATATTTGGCAACAGTGTGTGTAATTGTTTTCCGAATTCTAAAATCAAATCAGACTTCAATTTACCATTAAAGTGTGCACACGTCATTTTCAAAGGCTCCGCCAAAAATGCGTACTAAATTCTTTTAACGATGTATTTAATTATTAATCTTTCTGCCATCTTCCATTTTCATTAACAATTATAAACATTTAATGTATTAAACAACAATATAAATCAACGTTTATTGGCGTAGTGATACCAGCGCCGATGTTATGGCGTGATTAGATGATAGAGCCTCCGCCCGGCAAGTGGAAGGCCGTGGGTTCAGGTCCCACCGAACGGAGAAATATTTATTTTCTTTCGAACGTTTCACCATCTAATCACGCCATAACATCGGCGCTGGTATCACTACGCCAATAAACGTTGATTTATATTGTTGTTTAATTTAATCTGCGTAGTGTTCGATTTATATAAAATAAATACATATGCTGCAACGGGCATTTCGATCAATTTAATACCAGTCTCTTTGCAATTTGGTTTAAATAGTAGTCTATGTACTACACCATTCTGCGAAATAACTGGCAACAGTATATATACGTTCGTAAAGAGATTATATATTGTCCTTCGTAGCTCAGTGGGTAGAGCCTCCGCCCGGCAAGTGGAAGGTCGTGGGTTCAGGTCCCACCGAAGGCAGAAATATTTATTTTCTTTCGAACGTTTCACCATCTAATCACGCCATACCATCGGCGTTGGTATCACTACGCCAATAAACGTTGATTGATATTGTTGTTTGATTTAATCTGCGTAGTGTTCGATTTATTTAAACAAATTTAATGTATTAATAAATATTATTTCAACTGGTTGGAATAACTACATTTCTTCTATTTTAGCCATTACATATTAATTTCCCTATCAATAGAATTACAGCATTTGCCATCTATCAATTGTTTGCATTATCAATAAATCTGTTTTTACATAATCATGGTTTCATGAATGTAAAAATGTATGGTAAACGATGCTTATCGCTTAATAAAATCAATTCTGTTTCAACAAATTTGACCTCATTAGGCAGCTGATTTTTACAATAGGCAATTCCAAATTTGGACTTCTTGTAATGGCAACTATGCATTGCAACCACCACAAGTAACAATTTAGTTAATATTAAATACATAATAATAATAATAATAATAACTAAATATAGTGCAAACTAAATAGCCGCAGTGATATCTGCCTGCAATGATATTCTGGAGACCAGAGAAGGATATCCTTTTAGACCAGGGTTGCCAAACACACGACCCGCATGCCACAATCTGGCCCGCCAACACTATCAATCCGACCTGCGGAAAATTGCTTGAAATAAAAAAATTCCAAAACAAATATTTGAGATTTTTTTAAAGAGAAAAGA
>QLNU02015270.1:16768761-16780135 GCA_006491805.2 Dysdera silvatica
CACGAGCATCGAGATGTAATTTCAAGATTGAAAGTTTTATCCTGATTAAAAGTCCGATGTTATTCGATTATAAGTCCGATGTTATTCGATTATAAGTCAGATGTTATTCGATTAAAAGTCCGATGTTATTTAATTAAAAGTCCTTATCTGTTTTTGTACTAGATATAGTAGTTATTGTTTTTTCTATGTTTTGTGTTAGGATTTTTTACTTATCATTATAAATTTGAGGAGAGTGTGGGGGTTTCACTTTCCATTATTCATTTTATATTAACTCGCTCTCTTTCAGAGTTTGTCGTCGTCTGATTGCTTTAACATATTAAGGATATTCCACTTAATCAGACCTTATTTTTGGAGTGGGGGCTTCTCTAATGCAATCTCGTCGATATTGTACCAATTCACTATTGTACCATAAATATCTCTTAGCTTACACTTTGTATTATTTATTGTGTTTATTATTTAGTCGGAATCATGCTACATTATGGCGTTTTTACACATTGTTTATAACATAGATATAAACAATGCAAATTACAGACTGATATCCACCTAGGAAGCATTGGGTGAAAACTATCGAGTCTTATAGGATCCACGCTATCGGAGGGAAGATAAGAGAGTTGTAATATTGGAAGATAAGAGAGTTGTAATATTGGAAGATAAGAGAGTTGTAATATTTAGGTGAAACTGTGGAGCAGAGTTGTCAAACCATTTTAAGCAGCGGGCCACTTAAAAAATTTTGCTGTTCTCGCGGGCAAGCGGTTTATTAAAAAAAAATTCCTTCAAAGTTTCTTCCAGTTATTTGTTTGTTCACTTGCAATGTGGAAAGAGGTCACTCATGCTGTCCTCGGTTTTTCTGAAAAAAAAAAAAGGTATTGAATTTTTATTTTTTTATTATAAACAGTTTTCGGCGGGTCGGACTTTGGGCCCCCGGGGCCGTATGTTGAAAAACCCTGCTGTAGACTAATACATAAGTAGAATAGCACCTTGTTACTTTCGTAATAAAAATACACTGTATGAAAATAAAAACCCTTTCAATTCTAATAGATATTTGAGGACATGTTTCTTAAATAGAGAAAAAGAATTTAATGCGTGCAATCTGTTAAGGAGGAAATTTTCTAAATTCTATATTTCCCATATAGAAGCCATATGCGCTATTCCGAGATTAGTTTTTGAAAAATCAGGTGTTAACTTGTTTATATTTCTGGTAAGGTAACCATGATTGGACAATTGCGAGCATATGAGATTAGTATGTAAATTATTTTCCATACTATGAAACAGAAATTGAATTTAATATTGATTGTATTTTTTATTGATTTTTAATTTTATGTTGATTGTACTGATAATAATCTTCTGCTGTTTGTGCCGTCAGCTAAATAAAAGGTTTTATTATTATTAAGTTTTTTTGACAATGTTAACATTAGCTAATAATAGTTCAAGAAACTTTTAGAAGATACATATAATCTCAGCTCCATGTGCTAAATAAACACATATGCAAATTTGATTGTTCTCTGCTGAGAATATTTTTGACGTTGGTTACCAGTTTCTAATCAAACCGATACAAAACATATTTTTAAACGAAATGGTAGCAAATATTACAAAAGCTTTTATCTGGCTACGTTAAAGCATAATGCTAATAGTAAGGAATATTTAATTGTGGACTCTTCAGAAATTGAATTTTGCAGATTCATTAGTTTAGCATGGTGACTCAGGGACGGGGACAGCGGGTGGCAAAATCCCGGGGCTTCGGACCTTAATTGGGCCCTGCACGAATTTTTACTAATTTAACGGGGTCACTCACGAAAATGCTTTTAAAAAAACAAATTTTTCTTCATTTAAAAAAATGAATTTTTACCTTTCAAATCACACAAAATATTTTGCTCTAGGTTAATTAAAGCTATTTTTAAACAAATTTACTAATATAATAAGTGAACTTAAGTGCACTACAAACTTTTTACAAAAATGTGGTTTTCTCAAAACGATATTTTCTGTCACAAGAGGAACATTTTTGCAAAAACTTGAGCTTTAGTTGACTCATAAATTAAGTATTAGTAAATATAAGTATTATGAAGTAATTAGTATTATTAAGTAATTAGTATTATTAAGTAATTAGTATTATTAAGTAATTAGTATTATTAAGTAATTAGTATTATTAAGTAATTAGTATTATTAAGTAATTAGTATTATTAAGTAATTAGTAAATATAAGTATTTTACATACGTTATGCTTAGCTTTTTTTATTTTTTTTATTCGAGTTTTTAATTACTGACCTGAACGTAAAATAAAAAACGTGTTTTCTAGAAATTTTTTTTTTCATTTGATATAAATATTTTTAATTTTAAAAATATCGTGTGTATCGTAAAACGCCACACATAAAAAGTGTAAATATGTTTGCTAACTATATAAAAAAATGTTGTGTGCATCGAATAATTACTTTCGGAGAAAATGTTCCTTATGTCCTTATGGAAAACCCCATGTTGTTGGTTTCGTTGGTGACACCCTTGACGGACATGATCCTATAAATATGATAGGTTCGGGGGGGGGATCTGCTAAACTGTCAAGGGGGCCCGTAGATCCTACCCCAGCGTTGTGATGACGATGACATACATGTATACATTTCACACATTTATACCGAAGAATATACCTGCTAGATAGGTTGGGGGGGGCATGCTGAACTGCCAAGTGGACCCGTAGATTCTGTCCCCAGCATTGTGATGACGAGGACATACATGTATACTTTCACACATTTATTCCGAAGAATATACCTGCTAGATAGGTTGGAGGGTGGGGGGGATCTGCTAAACTGCCAAGTGGGCCCGTAGATCCTGTCCCCAGCGTTGTGATGACGATGACATACATGTATACTTTCACACATTTATAAAGAAGAATATACCTGCTAACGGATGACTAATTCATTAGATGTTGAACGAAAATCAACCACATTGTGTGGAGAAGCATATTTAGAAACGTATGTCCAAGAGCAATAAGCATATTTATCGGCTGAAGTCAGCATAATTTTTTTTGCGAATTAAAATGCACACTTTAACCCTTAAATGCCCGAAGTATCAAATTTGTTACCGGACTTTTAAACAGTTAGTGCGACATATTTATGGACTTAATGCCTAAAGTATCAAAATTGATACCTGCTTTTTTTTCGAAATAAATATATAAAATATGTATTGTGATTTTTTTATTATTTTTCCCTTTATCTCTCTACTGCAATTGATATTTTTTTAAATTTAATTTGGAAAATCAGGCTTCTAAGGGTTAAAGACTTGTACGCTTACATTATTATCTTACTTCCTCACTATCGCAAACGAATCCTTATTCAATATGTAGTTCATATTTAACTATTCACATGATTATTACTTCTTTTGACTTTCCACTTCACCACAGGTAAAACAGGAGATATCTCTTGCACTCTTATCATACTCTTTTTAGAAGATTCAAAGTTATTATCACTTTTATAGTGAAATTATGGGATTAATCACGCCTTCGAAATTGCGCAGGTGAATGGAATGCTATATTTAAAAATTAACAGCTATTTTTGGGGTGCTTCTGCTATTTTATGAATAAGTATCCACTGACAATCACAGTTTCAAAACAAAATGAAATAACACTAATTTAATGAATACATCTGATAACTTGGTCCTGTTGGCATAAGCATTATCGAAGCCTATATAGGTATATATGCCTAGCCTATAGGTGTGTATAGCTTCCCTGAATGCCCCTTTCATAGTATTCATTTGCGATTTTGTGTTCCTGCGGTGGGGAGGGAAACTTACTATTAAGTCCTCTCTAATGACGCCAATGCATACTTGGCTCCATATTGAGTTTTAAACATCTGCAAGTAAGTTAAATGTTGGCATTCGTAATAAGAAGTATTGGCTAGCTTTTATCCTTAGAACTTACTTGAATACAACCTCTAATGTAACAATCTCTTATTTTTAGTTTCTGACACAGAGCTAACGTTCGAGCCAAGAAAATTCGAAGTCAAAGTGTCTTCTGATGTGAAAAATGAATATACGCTACATGATGAGCTCGGGCGGTAATTAATCAAAGTTTTTATTACAATTTCATTATCTTTTGAAGGTCGACAGTATAAGAAAGTAAAAACAGTAAAAAGTGAAAATAAAAAGTAACATTTTATTTTTGATTTCAAGACGCACATACATGAGTGAAAAAAATTCCAACCTTCGTGCTATTTTCTCCAAATTGTTATTCTCCTACGGACATAGTATAGTTAGACATGTGACTCATCGGACTACATGTGTTTTTTCCAATTTGAGGGAGAAGCCTTTCTCATTTCTCTTCGTTTTGGAAGAATTCCTGAAATAATTTTTATGCCTCAGGGAACCACAATATCAAAATGATTTGTGTTTACTGCTCATGATGCGTTCTCATGAATCAAACAAGTATTTTTTCAATCACAATCTTTCTCCGAATACCAGTCGACAAACCTTGAGCTCTAGTCTGATTGCCATGATCTCAAGCTCACCGAATATGCACTTTCTCATTGGTTGCAAAGGGGAATGAAGTATGAATGAGTCCTTGACACAGACTGTGCAATGTACCGTATGCCGTGCCTTGAAAAGTTGCTTAACGGCTCTAATTCACATTCTCTCCTATATAGTTTACTGTTGCGCATTTATTACTCTTGACTGATATAGTAATCCTCCGCTCATCTCCAACTTTAAGCGGATGTGTTACGAATAATGGTCATAGTTTATCCCATTTTTTCCAGTTCTTACCTTGAAACCGTATGTACAACCTAGCCTCATTTGGCGCAGAATGCCATTACTTTCTTTGCGCCATTAGAAAATCGATAAATTTTCTCAAATGACTCGTCTCGATTTACTCTAAAAAGTGTACTTTTTCGCATTCCATGAGTACAGCGATTTTTCTGATGTTCTCACTATTAAATAAAATAAAACACATTAACACAGTTTAAATAAATATAATGGTTTATAGCTATTTCGGAAGCACCTCTATTTGGAGAAACTTCATTCGTCCCATAGCAAAAGACGCGGCTACGGACCTGGTTCACCCACAACTGGTTTACCCGAACTAATTTTGGACTAGCAATTTGGCATCGATAGTTTTTCTAGCACGTGTGTCACATTAGTGTAACTAGGGTTCTGAAGAAGGAAGCCTAAACGCGCTTCCGAAATAGCTATAAACCATCGTATTTATTTTAACTGTGTTAATGTGTTTAATTTTATTTAATATTTTGCGCAGTGTGTCGTTTCATCTTTACAATTCTCACAATTGCTCTGCGTACCGTTTTTTATTCCATGGTTAAAATTGATTATATCTCATCTCTCCCTCTCTCTCGTGTTTCCTCCCTCTTTCTCTTTCATGTGTGTGCATGTGCGCACGGTCGCCCTTAGCGGGGGGGACAGGCGGCCCCTTCCCCCTAATGTTGGTGTTATGGTTCCATATCCCCCTTCAATTTAAAGAAAAAATGTGTTCTAATGGCATATTGTCCCCCCTCTCAATATTTTTAGGCTGTCGGCGCCAATGTACGTGCGTACGTATTGCATTCAACGATTCCGCGTAACATTACTTTTTCACTATTATTGGAAGTTTCGTCTTTCTTAAATAACCAAATGGATATGATGACAGTTGTCCATTCGACAGTAATTTTTTACACAAAAATATATGCAGGTCAAAATCAATTGGATAATTTTTACACAAAAATATATACAGGTCAAAAATCAATTGATAATTTTTACACAAACTATATACAGGTCAAAAATCAATTGGATAATTCTTTACACAAAAATATATACAGGTCAAAATCAATTGATAATTTTACACAAAAATATATACAGGTCAAAATCAATTGGATAATTTTTTACACAAAATATATATACAGGTCAAAATCCAATTGGATAATTTTTACACAAAAAATATATACAGGTCAAAACCAATTGATAATTTTTGCACAAAAATATATACAGGTCAAAATCAATTGGATAATTTTTTACACAAAAATATATACAGGTCAAAATCAATTGGACACACGTTTTATATGATTTTATGATCATAGGAAACAAATAAATTTATGTTATTATGTATGTTGTATGTAGACATACGTTGGTTCTCATTTATATTGTTTTATTCAAAAGATTTCCGAAAAATTACTGAAATATGAAATTTTAATTTCCAAACACTTGGTTTTTTTTATTTGCTTTTGTCCAGAGGTCTTTTAATAATATTTTATAAAAGTAGATTTTAATTTCATAGTCCAAACTTATAAAAGACTGTATATTTCGATTTCCATGATTTCTAGACTTTATAAATTTAAAAATTACGAGGTTTAAAGGATATTTTATTGTGATTATTTCTACATAAATGATGTGCAATATTTTAGAAATTAGTATATGTTTAGATCTTAAGAAAATATGTTTTATGAAATTGAAATTGCAACACCAAAAATACATTTATTAAATTTGAAAACAAATTTGCAGTCGTTACCTTTACCGTAAGTTATAAGATTAATTTAAACATCGTAGTCACTTCAAAGATTACAAGATTCTTATAGACGTGAAAGTTGTAATTCAATCATTGACAAAAACAGTGTACAACGGCGCAATTAGATGAATGGTTTAGAGAAACAGTAGCGTACGCAGAAAACTCATAAGGGAAGATACAGGCTTATAAGGTGGGGTTGCAGAGCTACAACGTGTATTTATATGGATACAATATATACAGGTATACAAACTTGCATGGCAAAGGGGATTATGATCCCCATCAACCCCCCCCCTCCCTGTGTTCACCAGTGCAGAACAGATACGCAATAGAAAGCCGAGTACGAAAAATGAATCTGAAAAGGGTCATACGTTTGATTTCTCGTCAGATTCCAATGACGACATGACGTAATCAGGGGCGGACTGGGCCGTCGGCCACCTGGTCGGTGCGCCCTCATAGTGGATAGAACTCGCACCTTCATAAAATTCAAGGTTCACATCCTATTAAGAGAACTCAGTCCGTCCTTGGTTGTAAGCACGCTATCTGAAATCAAAAGAGGGGTAATGTCGGTTATTTGTTTCTCTGAAAGTGCGGTGAACAATTTCCAACGAAGTAAAAGATGCAGGATTGCAAGCAAGATATTCATGGCGTTAACTCACAACTGTCACAGCCAGACTGAAGTTGTCTTTTCTGTGTAATAATTGTGTTGACGGATCATGGCATATGGCGTCCGGTGGTTTCCTAGTCCCCTTTATGTTTAATATCTAATGATAGAGCTGGATACACACATGGGAACAACGGGGGAACCAGGACAATCTCAGCCCCATCAGAAATTTCAATAATGATTAATCCAAATAATAAATAACTTGTGCTCAATATATCCGCTTAAATCCAGTGATTGGGTGTTATGGAAAATTTTTGAAGCTTATCGTTGAGCTGAAGTTATTCTAGAACTATTGGAGACGTGTTTTATAGTAGTGGAATTTAATGAATTATTCAATTCATACATGGTAAGCATTACAAAATAATATCTGTGAGGTATTAACCTCATTTCCCAAGGTCTGTTGAGTTGCTAAATTTACTACAAGTGTAATTTTATTAGATGTAGTTTGAATGTAACGGGGAGGAACCTACAGGGTGAGAGGCAACCATCGTTGTGATAATACAAACTATCCTACAATAGGTACAAAGACTATCGTAGGATACTCTTTCTAACTCTATTGGACACCTTTATGAGTCGATGTCACTCTAGATGTAGTGCAAAAAGGAGGGGGTGCCATTCTTTATTTGTATCTACGTGTATGTATCCATACCAATCTCCTCGTATATTAAAGTTTTTATTAAGCCCTGCAGTGGTGTAATGGCAACGCCTTTGTCTATCAAGCTAAAGACACGGGATTGGTTTTAGAAAACATAAAATGCTTAATGTTGTTATCAACTTATCTACATCAATTTATCTTTCGCCTGGGCAGGCTTCTCCAGAACCTTTACGAATTTTTACTTTTCGAATGAAACAGTCACTTCTTGGTGTTGCAATTTCAATTCCACAGAGTATATGTGGAATTACAACCTCCAAAAAACTATTTTCACTGTTTTGATATGTTTCTCCTTGTAGTGGGAAATTTGGAATAGTGTACAGATGTACGGAGAAAAGCACTGGTAGAAAATTTGCGGCAAAATTCATCATCACACCAAAAGTCGAGGATAGGAAAGATGTAGAACGGGAAGTTGAAATCATGAGATGTCTTCAGCATCCACGATTATTGCAATTATACGACGCCTTTGATGACGGGAAGAAAGAGATGTGTCTAATTCTGGAGCTGTAAATTTTATAATTTACTTCTTATGAATTTACAAAATTTATAATTTTATTAGTTTGCAAGTTCATGATGTATGTTTATTGTTTTTCTCTATATTTTATTTTAGCCTTTGTTTTTCTATACTTTGGGATTTGTTACTTACTATTAAAAATTTGAGGAGAGTATGTGATGGGTTTAACAGGGTATCATCTATAGTTGTTACTTCTGTATTAACTCGCGCTCGTCTTGTTTTGTTGTGGTAGGTTGTATCAATATATTTGGTGCATTGGACTTTTATTAGTCCTTCTTTTTGGTCTTTAATAATAATAATCTAATAATCTTCATTTATTTATTCTCTACACTATTAAATCAACATGTCAGTACACAGATATGTTCTTAACAACCAAGACAAGGTGCAAAATTCTAGAGATGAGTTCGGACTCAATTTTCGGAGCTCGAGCCCACCCGAGCCCGACGACTTGCAATTTGAGCCCGCCCGAGCCCGAAGACTTGCAATTTGATCCCTCTCGAGCCAGAAATACTTTGTGAAAATTTGAGCCCGAAACTTCAATATAGAAAAGTCAATTTTTGGCTCCAGTTGCATCATTTTATAAGCCCGGGCCTGCCCCAGTTCGAAAATAATATGAAATTCTGAGCCCGAGCCTGTTTCGGACCCGGGCTCTCTGGTTCGGACTGAATCTTGTCTCACCTCTAGAAGGTTCGGTGAAAATACACAAGAATAACCGGCTTCAGACCTTAAAAAAAAACAAAAACCCACATACATAGATATACATACACAGACAGACAGACAGATACTTACTCACGCACGCGCGTGCAGACAGACAGACACAATCCCCCGTCTCAGTCTTTTTCTCTTTCTCCTCGTTTCTGTCTAATAAGTATTTCTGATTTGAATAAATTTAGGTTATTTACTATTTTGTATTCATCTGGTAGTAAATTCCAGAGTTTAACTCCCTTGTATCTTACGTTGTTTCTGTCCAATTCAAATCTAATTTTTAGCAAATTGAATTTTCTGCCTTCTCTTAATTCCATATACTCCTGCCTTTGTTGTATATTTATATTTTCCGTATGTCTTTACTCTATTATTCTTTGGTACATTTTGATTAACGCACAATATTCATGCATTATGTTCATAGGAAGTATACCATGAGATTTAGCCAGTGCCTTTCAATTGATAATCCCACTTCTATATATTGTTCTTATCATTCCTTTTTGTTTTGATTCTAATCATTATTAAGTTAATTTTTCCTAAATTTCCCCAGACATTATTGCTTTTTCCAACACAACCTTGTCGATCTTGCACCATAAATATTATATCTTATCCTACACTTTTTATTATTTATCATATTGACAACGATCTGCTATAATTCATTGTGCCGCCGATTAAATACAGGATATTATTATTGTTTTAAGTTTATAAGTTCATAATTGCTAACTGCTATATTTTGTTTCATGTAAGTAAGCAAGGTTCTATGTGTGCTCATAAGCTGTTTTTCTGCATTGAAGAATTGAAGGTGGTGAGCTGTTCGACAGGGTGATCAGTGACGACTTCGTACTGACAGAAAAAGCGTGTTCGATTTTTGTGCGGCAAATATGTGTCGGTGTTCAGTTTATGCACAGCCGAGGAATTTTGCATCTAGATATGAAGGTACAGTTTAAAGAGCAAATGAAGTTTTATTTATGTGTTTAATAAGTAATATTTCACATTCATGTTGTACTCAGGTCGACTCAGAATGTAAAAAACTAAAATAAATATTGAAAAACAATAAGCTGCCAAACTAGTTATATTTTATAGGCTATCTGTATTTATTAATAGTGAAAGACTGACAGGTCCAGTCTAATATAAATTTATAACATGGCAATTTCTGTTTAATATAAATTGCTATATTATCATAAGTTCTGAGCATTAAAAAAAAAAAGAAAATTAGCTTCCTTATTTTTGAAGATTTTGAAGAGCATTTAACAGTGTGAAAATTATAGTTAAGAAATAACGATACAAATCAAAACTTTGAAATTAAATCATATATTTAAATTAAAATGTAAAAAGATGTGCGTTTTAATTTAACTTTATATTTTAAATATAATAATGTTGTAGAGAGGTTTTACTGTATTAATATTATTTATATAAAATTTTAACTAAAAGCTTTGAAATTAATAATTAATTCGTCAATTAGTTCATCATTTTTTAGAAGCAATGTCGGTGGGGACAAGATTTCTGCATTTCAAGTTTAAAATTAAATTTTAAATTCAAATTTAACTGCACACAATGAAGTATAAATGAACTATTATAATGAAAGTATATATAACAATGACGAAGGTAATTAATAATCAATTAATTATTGTTAATAATTTAATAACAAATCATGTAGTAATAGTTTGTCTTAAAATTACGGTATATAAGGGGCCAGAGTTAAAATGCATGTCCTAACAATAGAGTTTTTGAAAATTTGTGAGATAATAATAAATTAAATCAAACCAAACTTTTTAAGACGGATACAATTATTTACATGAGGTGATAATTATTTACAATTTATTAGTAAAGTTAATCCGTCTAGGCAGCGAGAGGCAAAGTCTGATTGATTGATGGATGAACGGACGGATACATAGATAAATGCATAAATTAGTAAATATTGTGATCACTATGGTGGTAATTATGAAGGCTTATATTATTAGGTTATATATTTAATATTATTAAATTATTATAGCCAATATTTTAAAGTTATTACAGCAAATATTTTAAAGTTATTACAGCAAATATTTTAAAGTTATGACAGTAAATATTTTAAAGCTATTATAACAATAATATTTAGTTATTATGACAAATATTGTTAAGTTAGTATGGAAAATATTATAAAATTAGTGCGCTGTTATAAAGTTCTTATGATTAATATTATTAAGTAATTACGATTAATATTATTCAGTTATTACGATTAATATTATTAAGCTATTACGATTAATATTATTAAGTTATTATGATTATTATTAATTTATCATGGTCAATATTATGTCTATAATAATTATGGCAAATATCATTTGTGGCTTCCGCAATAGAAATGCTGGTTGTTCACTTTGTGGGCTTACTTGACTGC
>QLNU02015270.1:16791986-16802380 GCA_006491805.2 Dysdera silvatica
TCTAAAAAATAACATAAGCGTCTTTTTTTGCTTGACTTAATTATTATAATTGCTTAATAGTAAAATAGAAATGGGAGCCATGAACTAGTAAAGGGGACTTGAGGGGCCCCAAGTCCTCCTCTTGTATATCAAAACACATAATTTCCTTTAATGGCCACATTATATAATCTTCTTTAAAGTCACTTGAATTGTCCCATAAACGGTTGAGCCCCCCCATGAGTTTTGAATTTGCTACCGAGGGAGGGGGGGGCGATAAAAAGTGAAGAAATCTTTAAAGGGATCACACAATAAAAATGGTTATGACCAAGCTTACTAAAATTTAAAGGAAGCCCAGTAATTTGAAAAGATATAATCTTAACAATGAAGTATCTGAGTATATATAGTACATGATTACTATATATATATTATGCATGTTGCGTTAATTTGTTGTTTATTGTTAATTTAGATTTTAATGTTCATTTGCTGGCTGTTGTTAACTTACTGGTTATTATTTTTATTATTGTTTAGAAAGCTGTAAATGCATTACTAGCTCTAAAGGCGATGGGCGCAACAATATGAACCTATTATAAACAGTTGACGAAGTATGTAATATTTTCAATATTATATTTATTGTAATTTTTTCATTGTTCTATTATTGCATTGATTTTTGAGAAGTTTTTCATTTTCTTGCCAAAAGATGGCGCGACAAGCCCACAAGGTTGTTCTATTTTCCGAACGTCATATTTTATGGCTAAGAATTAGTGATGGACCAAACTGTTATTTTTGAATAACCTGTTCCAACGTTCCTGTTCCAATCACGTAACAGGTTCCAATCACCGGTGACTGGAACGTATGCGTTGCTTCATAGGTTTTGGGAATTGAGGAACTTAACGGTAACACATTTCAACGCTCAATCCGTAACAGAACGTTTTGCCAACTCCAGAAAAAAAAAAAATCTTTTGGAAAAAAAATACACACATACGAAATGTAAAACTAAAGGAAAAAAGTAAGGTTTTAAAATACTGAATTTTAGATATTTTAAAAAATACACGATTTTAAAAATCAAAGAAAGTTTAAAAAACTAATTCTAAGTAATGAAATACAGCAAAAAATATTGACACTGCTGTAAATTAATTGGTAAAACATACTGGAAGGTTACAATGTGGAACTAATTAAACAGGATAATGATACAAAATGTGTATTCTCAGCTGATGTAGTTATACACATGTATGTATTCAGAATTTTTCATGTGTAAAGCTCAGTAATGTAAAAATATTAATACTTGTACTAATTAATATACATGGATAAAAAATCTATTCCATTAAATATGAATTGGCAATTAAATATGAACAACAATCTTTCGGCGTGAAGAGGCTCCAACCGATTTCTCCCATCGGTTAAAATGTTACCAGCCTTTAAGAAAATTCTTTCGCAAGGCACTCATGTTGCCATAAAGTTGAATTTCCTTTTCGCTAACTCTGATAGATTTGGGTAGATCAGAGAATGGGATCTCCACTATGACAAAGGGTCTTGATTGCGCGGCAAGTTAATTTTTTTTTTAATTATCGTCTAGATAGCGATTGATTTCGCTAGTTGCTATTGAAGTAGGAATACCTATATAATCACATATTAACTGAATTTAAACTTTAAGTAAATTAAATAAAAATAAATCAATTAAAACAATAATTAATTAAAAAAGTAATCGATTAAAACAATAATTGGTTAACTATAATAATAATATAACCTCTTGTAATATGTTAAAGGGGGAATTAGCGCCTGAGCTCTGGCGTCTTTGCTGAATTTTAAGAAACCTCTTGTAACAGTCATCAGTTCCTCTTCCTCCCCCTCCCTCTTTCTCTCTCTTTTCTGCGCCTCCCAGTCATCCACAACTTCACACTCATAGTGGATAGCAGGCCCTTCCTAGGAATACACTAACGTCCTCAACAGCCACCTTTTTCAAAACTTCCTTTTGCACAATTTACAATTACCATAGTCAACTTAATGGTGCACTGCCAAATATTTAAAAATTGGTTCGATGAGAATGACCGTAATTGTAACGTCACGAATTTGTGTGGGAGTTCCGATATTCTCACTGCACCTGGTAGAACAAGTAAGAATTGTAGCACAACTACTGGTACCAAAGAAAGGAATGTTTGGAAACCTGGTGCAGTATGTTTCCACATCTTTTGACTACAAGTCAAGCGTTTGACCGTCATTCAAGGGATGTGCGATCGTATCCAACTAGATTTCCGAAAACCCCTTTTCTTTTTGCGAGTGTTTGTACCATAATTTACATATATCTATGGTTAGCATGAAAGGAAAATTGTTTCTAAGTAAGAATTGGTTCGCATTTTCAAAAATAGTTTAATAATCTGATCCATTTTACTACTGTTTATAAAAGTATATAGTGGTGTCCATGAACCTCATTTGAAATAAATTCCTTTACTAGGTTATAGTCACAGAGCTCGTCCCAACCATGAAAGTTCAGTGGAACCTCTCATTAGCGGACACTTGCCGAACCAAAAAAAATTTGCCCGTAAAAGGGGGGGGTAACCATTAAACGGGGACCATTCTGAAGTAGCTAAAATATTACATTTCAATGATTCAAATACTTCATTCCTAAGCTTATGGGTCATATGAATTGAAATTTTTGAGCGCATAAAACAAGTTTAAGGTAACAAATATAACAAGTAAATTTGCAACCAAACGTTGAATATTGAAATTTGTTTAGCTCGGAAAAAAATTGATCAATAACTGATTGGTGGATTTTACTCATTAGTCCTCCTCCATCGAAATGCATTTTTAATTGTGAGATTAAACCCACTGCTTTTTTTGTCTTTACGATTAATGGACCCGTTTGGTAGTCCACGAAACGATAGTAATACATTTGAACAGCGATAGTTCTGTGCTGATAATTGTTCATTAGTTTTACGCAGTGTGTCACTATATGATTTATTTATCAGCAAAGCCATTATTAAGCATCAGTCGAATCAGCGAATCAGAGTTAATTGCCATTCTTTGTTAACGAGGGGGTGAAAATATTCTGTTTATCCTTCTTTTCCAGTCGTGAGAAGCGCCTCTGGTGGAGGCCGAAGTTCCACGCTTATTTTGTTCGTACATGGGTCCTAGTTTAATGAAATGAATTATGAAAACAGGGTCCATATCTAGGGGTGACCGCTAAGCAAGGGTTTGAAATACATTATTGTAAATCAGTTTCTGCCGGAGAATTGTTATATAACTGTATAAATGTGGTGACCGTATCTAAAGAGGGTGTCCGTTAAAAAGATGTTCACTGTATTCACCAGCTTTCTATATTTTGTGCTATTCTTCTTAATTTTTGTTTTCAATTATAAATATGTATATAAACGTATATATTGTTATTAATGTTTACTTATTTATAAAGAAGAGGGTATTGATTAGAAAAATCTACCTACCTACCTGCCTACCTACCTACCTACCGATCGATCGATCGATCAAAAAAGTCTTTTTTTAAATATATCGAAATTTTTTTTTTCATAAAACCGTTAAATTCGGCAGATGGAGGATTCATTGTATGTATTATTATAGCACATAGTATAATATGTTTCTTATAAAATATTTTTTTTAGATAGTTCTTCGTTTACGTTGTGGAACATCTGATGATTGGCGAAACTCCGAAATTTCTTGGACATTTTGTAAAAATTAAATTTGGATGCAGTTTTGATGCGAATTATGTGATTTGAAAAATCAAGGTTATTTTGTAATTTTAATTTTTTTAAGATAATTAAAATATCTGAATATTGAATAAAACTTGTAAAATTTTCTGCACCTTCGATGGAAATTTCATTAAAATTTACGTTTCCTTTACGAAGAACAACAAATATTATTTCATGTTTTCGAAATAAAATTCTTTTATATTAAGAAATGAGATGTTTTTTATTTTTAAAAAAAAGTAGTTTCAATGTTTCTTATGGCGATGATTATTATAGCCAGGACCATAATGATGATGATTTTTCTAATAAACCTAAGGGATATTTATTTAAGCGGGGGAGCACATAATGAACACGTATTGATTTGACGATATAGAGCTGATATTAAGATACACACATAATACACTCTATAACAAAAAAATCGATGCACCAAGAAGGAGTTGTCTAGTTGTAATGAAATTTCGTATGCAAAGACATTTTGACCGAACATGCAAATGATTAAAATTTGGTGTCCAATGAATGAATAGCGGGAACTCCAGCGCATCGGAACTGCGCATTCAGCAGGTGTATATAAGGAGCGATTCTCAATATGTGGTCAAAATTTCTGTTGCATTTTGACTGCGGATATCTTACGTTGACTGTAACAATGCCTCGCCGAAAGATTCGTGCTCATTACGAGCATATGTCAGAGTTTGAAAGAGGTTGTGCTATCGGATTGAAAGAGGCTGGTTGGACGAATCGAAGAATCGCTGGACATGTGGGTCGAAGCGATGCGGCGATTGGACGGTGCTGGCAAGAGTGGGTCAACAACGGCAGATGTCAGCGTCGGGACGGCAGCGGTCGACCTAGGGCCACAACAGAACGGGAAGACAGAGCGATTGTCAGAGCAGCTGTCACAGCACCGGATTCGTCATTATCAACTATCCAACGTGTGGCCCGCACACATGTGTCCAACATGACCCTCTGCAGATGACTGAGAGAGCGGAATTTACGCTCGCGCCGACCGTTACGCCGCTTACCTCTCACGCCTTTACACCGTCAAGTCCGATTACAGTGGTGCCGGGCTCGATCAACTTGGAACTGCGCTGACTGGGGACGTATAGTCTTTAGTGACGAGTCCCGTTTCCAACTGTGTCCTGACGACAACCGCAGACGTGTCTGGAGACGTCCAGGGCAGCGTGGGGATCCTGCCCTTACTATCGCACGCCACACATGCCCACAACAGGGCGTTATGGTCTGGGGTGCCATCTCCTTTGATAGCCGGACCCCTTTGGTGGTCATTTCTGGCACACTTACAGCACAGCGGTACGTAGACGACATTCTACGACCGGTTGTGTTACCGTTCCTTTTGCGACACCCTGGACTTACGTTTCAACAAGACAATGCCCGGCCGCACACGGCACGTGTTGCTATGAATTGTCTTCAAGCTTGCCCAACACTTCCTTGGCAAGCTAGATCTCCTGATCTCTCTCCCATAGAGCACATTTGGGACGCTATGGGAAGGCGATTGCAACCATCCAGGAATGTTGACGATTTAGCCCGACAGTTGGAGACAATTTGGCAAGAAATTTCGCAGGACACCATCCGGAATCTTTATCAGTCTATGCCACGTCGTGTGACAACTTGCATCCAGGCCAGAGGTGGACCAACGCCTTATTGACTTCCTCCATTTGTAACGGTCAAACTCTGCAATAAATCATTCAATTGTTCTGAAATGTTAATTCTTTCTTTTTCTGGATCTTCACATCCACCAATTTTTATCGCAATCGGACAACTACTTCTTGGTGTGTCGATTTTTTTGTTATAGAGTGCATATTCAAATACAAATGAATAGTATTTAAATACACGCAAATCATAATTAAAATAATTAAAATACATGCGAGAATTACAATTAAAATAATTAAAATACATGCGAGAATTACAATTAAAATAATTAAAATACATGTGAGAATTACAATTAAAATACATGCGAGAATTACAATTGAAGTACATGTGAGAATTTCAATTAAAATACACTCGAGATACAATTAAAGTATATACGAATTATAATTAAAATACAGTAGAACATGCTTAAAGTGGCCACCTTTAGGACTGGACCACTGGTCACCATAGGCAGGTGATCACTATACACAACAATCTTTGATATAGGTATGACCAAGTCCATACTCATGGCC
Source organism: Dysdera silvatica (assembly GCA_006491805.2). NCBI lineage: Eukaryota > Metazoa > Arthropoda > Arachnida > Araneae > Dysderidae > Dysdera > Dysdera silvatica. The sequence goes on from QLNU02015270.1 coordinate 16,797,829, forward strand.
GGACTGGCTCCAGCAAGGCGCAGTATTTAAAATGTGGCGCGGGGCTCCAAGTGGCTTAAAATGTACTGGGGTGGATGCATCTAGGAGTGTACTCATCATACTGTGTTCATTTTCAAGTATTTTAAGTCAGTCAAATAACGTTTTAGAGACTGGCGTACGGAGTGGGGTGTTGATGGGGATTTTAATCCCCATTGCAAAGAAATTTTGTATACTTCACACATGCAAATATGAATTTTAAATCTGTAACCGCCATTGAGCTTATAACCCCTATTAGGAACTTTCTGCGTAGGCCTATGATTTTAGACATTGCTTTTCAAAATTACCGTTTTTTGTTAACACTAATCTACCCATCAGGCTCATTTCAGAAACCGTAAATGGTAAGTGCTCGGTAACTTTAGTTTGATTGAGATTAGCTTTGGCAGCAAATCGTCACATGAGATGAAGTGAAATGTCTTAAATCTAAGTCAAGTTTTCTTTTTTGCCTATGTAGATAATATCGTAGACAATTATACGCAATATATACACACAATACGACAATTTAAGTTGCCTTGATAAACTTGAAGAACTCTCCGCTAATAAATCAGTAACTTTGTTGTATGTAAGAGAATTTGATGTAGCATTACGATTTAGGATAGATTTGTTGGTAAAGACAACGTTTTAAGCGCATGTAAGGTTAGCTTACTTACGCTTATAACGTTTTATACTTATAAAGCTTTGTTTTAGTCAAACTTAAAGTCTCTGTCGATATAGAACAGCACGAAACATTCAAGGATTTCTTGTTCAAGGGATGATCGTAGGCGACTTTTAACGATCTTGAGTACAGGAAAGACTCTCCCATAAGAAATTTGTGTGCAAAGAGCGTACTTATATACGTATTATCATATGTTGTACATATATATTATATACGTTTATACGTATGAACGTATATGCCACATGTAGTGAATGATACATCTGAAATTCTGATTTTAGTTCATACAGCAATTCAAGAGTGGAAATTAACACTTTTAGCATTTTCTTGTCGTCACATGTCTGGACAGTTTCAATCATCTCATTATAGTCGTTACAAAAGACTGTTTCCATAGACTCTTCTGAGATGGTTTGTTCACTGCTGTTGTTGCTGGTTGAGTTCAGGAATAGGGTCATTGAGATCTTCTTCACTCTGGGATGAGTCATTTGGGTGACAATCCACTGAATTCTACAACGACATTTATTCTCATTGTCTTCAACTTCTGTTAAAGACATTGAGAATAAATCAGGGCAATAATCATGGAAGTACACTCTTCAAGCTGACACACTTCTCGCTGCATCTTCAGTTTATTTTTACCAATCAGTGATAGCAACTCTTCAAGATCATCTTCAGGCAACTTGCCATTCCCATTTTAAATTTTATTAAAGTTCCTTGGATCCATCCAAGCAATGACAGCCAATAATGCATCATTATAATGGAACCTCTCAGATATTTGCTGCTGTGCTGTATTAAAGTTCATATTGAAAACACCAATTTCAAACTCTTTTACAGGTGATGCCAATATTTGTCGTGCTTCATCATGAGCAAACTCTCCGGCTTGTCGTTTGACAATTGGGACAGGCCTGGCCAAAAGGTCTACTTCAATTATGATGTCAAGCCTCTTATCTACGAATTTCTCCTGCATGAATTCGAAGAATCGTCTGGCACTTATGTAAATTTGTTCAAATTCTGCTCTTTTTGGAGAGGACTTCTTTGTAAACAGTTTTTATAGGGTTCGAAGCTGTAAGGCAGTCAATACCCTGAATTTGCTGACAGGACGAAGCAGGTGACATGATACAAAGCAACTCACGGCACACAAATGCCAAAAGAATGTTCTTAAATTTGCACCAGATATCAAGAAGGGTACTTCATCTGAACGAAACTTTGGAAGTGAAGTCATTGCTGTTCGTTATGGTGTATAGAGTTTCGAGCACTGTGGAGAATTTTGTGCATTTATACAATGGTGTATTGATATCATTAAAAAAGCTGGCGAATGTTCTATCTTTGCTCAACTAGCGTATGGCACAAATCTTCTGCAGACGACGTAGTAAAACATGTCCTTCAGAAGATCCATTTATTTATTTCTATCCAAAGGAGCTTGTGGGACTCAGAAAGGAGAACTGCAGTACTTTGTATCAGGTCAAAGAAATCTTTGACCGTCTTGCATGTTTCAGTGTCATCTGTTATCACAAGACTCAAAATACGAGCTTGACAATGAACCTGTTCCTTCCTATATCTCTAATTTTGGGGGTAATTTGTTTCTTCTGTTCAGCATAAAATTGCAATTTTATTTTTGTAATTTTAATTGTAATTTTCCCGCCAGAAATCTAAAGGGGGATTTATGATAGTGGCCCAGGGTATCCTTCTTTTGTATTGAAAAATAACATGAGCTCTATGGGGAATAAAATTAACGTTGGGCTCCTATTGAAAATTGCTTTCCGCCACTGCCAGAAACGAGTGAGCCAAAATTTGGGAGGGGAACAAACACCGTGCCTATCGCTCGTGTCCTTTCTTGTAATGAATTTGAGGACACAATGAATTTTTCCTATTTTTTACATATTAGTTTATTACTAATAATTAGCAAAACTAGTCGTAAAATTTTATTTTGTAGTCGGAAATATTCAGCCGTACATCCCCTACGAAAATTACGCCGGATTAGCACTGGGCATATTTTATAATTCTTTGTATCTATTCTAAATAATTATAATAATAGTGATTAAAATAACATATACCAATATTTTATTTACTTTTCAGTCATTCATGATTCTCACGCCATCAAATTTTTTTTTTTAAAAACTTTGGACTCAGGGGCCGCTAGAGACTAGGGGAAAGAGGGCGCAGTGGGCGATCGCTTATCAGCCCGCCGGGCCAGTCCGGACCTGTCCATATCAATTCGCTCTTACAAAAAGTGGTCCCTATATTTAGGTGGACAAATTACCAAGGTGGTCATTTTACCAGGTCCCACAGTACATGCGAATTCCAATTAAAATACATGCGAATTAAAATTACAATGCATTCGAATTAGAATTAAAATACATGCAAATTAGAATTAAAATACATGCGAATTAGAAGTTACAAATAAATTGCGATTTTCAACGTATTTATTGCGTATAATACAAATAAAAACTGAAAGAACTTTTTGAGTTTTTATTCGTATCTTACGCAATAAATACGTTGAAAATTGCAATTTATTTTTAATTTCGAATTTTGCGTAGTGTTGTACAATAATTTCTGCCACCCACGTATAGATTATAGCTCAAACTAGAGCTTTATTCGTTTTGGAGAAAAAGAGACGCTTTCCCCATCCTGGATTCGAACCAGGGTCCCTCCGTTTAGCCCGGAGTGTCTTGGACCGCTAGACGAATGAGGACAGGAAACAACGCTCTCTTTCTCCGTATGTAAAGATGTATGATATTATTACCCTTCGCAGGGATAATACAGTTGCCAAATATGGTCAACACAGAAAAGCCTCCGCAGCGAGATTTGTAGTATGACAACATATCGTAGTATGTCAACATATTTTCATGCGAATTAGAATTAAAAAATCTGCAAATTATAATTAATATACATGAAATTTAGAATTAAAATACCTGCGAATTAGAATTAAAATACAAGCGAATCAGAATTAAGTACATGCGAATTAGGAATAAAATACATGTGAATTCGAGGTATTGTGTATTCGCGCTCAGTTGGCGTGTGATACCGTTAGCAGACGGGTTAGTCCATTGCAGTTTAGGGAAGGGCGTCTTGCCGAAACTGGTTTTTCGCGCCAGAAAAACCAGTTCCTCCAAGACGGCCTTCCCTAAACTGCAATGGACTAACCCGTCTGCTAACGATATCACACGCCAACTGAGCGCGAACGCATAATATTCCTATTATCTATACCCACTATTCTAGACAAAAAAAATTGGGGGAAACAAATTCACGGGTGCCGCCAGAGGCGCCTGCGCAACATAGGTAATATAATAAAATCCGGTTGTATTTGGGGGCATGGCTCCCAGCCTAAAACCGCCACCGCACACACACACATCAAACAACTATAGCTTACAATAAATTTTGTAGTAAATATTTCGGTTAATCCGAAAATTTGTTAATTCGAACAGGTCCCGGTCCCAATTAGTTCAGATTAACGAGACTTTACTGCAGGGGCGGACTGGGTCCTCTCAAAGGGTGCATACCTTGGATTATCAGAGGGCGCGAGTCCTATAGCCCATGAGGGCGCATGTCCTATCGCCCATGAGGGCGCAAGTCCTATTGCCTATGAGGGCGTACCGGCCAGGATGCCGGTTCATCGGCGGCCCAGTCCGCCCCTGCTCTACTGTATTATGAATATACGAAATTGCAGTTCCGTAGCCCCATAACCTTCCTTAACCTATAACCCCCCCATCCTTATGAACCTTCTGCGTACACTAACAGCAATCAGTGATGGAATCTGATTAATAATTACACCATACTGGCTCATGGTTAAAACATCTTCTAAAAAATCGTTTAAGGATCCTGTTTTTGGACGACGTTAACACAGAACGTCAGGGAAAAATTGTTCGT
>QLNU02015270.1:16811303-16825708 GCA_006491805.2 Dysdera silvatica
CCTTATGAACCTTCTGCGTACACTAGCAGCAATCAGTGACGGAATCTGACTAATAATTACACCATACTGGCTCATGGTTAAAATATGTTCTAAAAAATCGTTTAAGGATCCTGTTTTTGGACGATGTTAACACAGAACGTCAGGGAAAAATTGTTCGTTTGATGAAAATTTGATTGTCTTTGCTTTGCATCACTATTATGGATATTTCTTACCAACATTAGTTACGCAAACTCTTTTTTTTTCTTCTGCTCCATCCAAGATAAGCCCTAATAGACAATCGATACAAAAATAGACGTCGATTAACAGAATTACGGATAAGGGAAAATCGGATAATGGAGGTTCTACTGTGTGTTGTCGAGTAGATGTGAATCAAAATACGATGCGACAATGTTGTATTTATTTTGCATTACATTTGTTGCGTTATTCAATTTTTATTAAATAAAATGCTGGTCGTGATAGGTAACTAAGATATTTATGCCAATTACAGTGAAAACTGTTTCTAATAATATTTTCCCGTGTTCAGACAGATATAGAATGTATCGCGTTCTATCTTATCTACAACTATAGCTTTTCCCAATCCTATATGTGTCATTATGAACGGATTTCACTCATATATTAACACAAAGACCACTTGTTTGGTTTTCATAATTGTTTTCAAGAAAGTTTGGAGCGTTATAATTTATTAAATTCTATGAGTTTATATATAAATGCAGCACTCTACGCAACCAAAGTAATAGTGGGAGAGGGGTATTTTATATTATTTACTTAGCCAGTTAAACTGACTTTAGTCTGAAGTAAGAAGAGTCTGTTCATAGTCAGAAGCACCTCGTAAAATTGAAGTTTATGACTTTCCTCGTAGTAAGTCATAAAATTAAATTGGAAAAATAACGACAAAATATGTTGTTTCATATATGACGTTATACACATAATATTATATGTAATGCAAAAATGCATATTAAAGGGATCGTCTACAAATTGAATTTTATCTCCCATACCAAAACACAATCACGTAAGTAAACATGTGCAATGCATTCTAAAACAGAAATCTAAAACCCAAGCATGAATCCACAATATTATATACACTTTTGATGATCACATTATTTTATAAATGGGATGTAACATATGTTGCGATTTATTTTTGGTAAAAAAATTTCGATTTTCCACTTTTTTGTGTTAAGAAGGGCAATTATTTTAAATAATTTTTAGAAAATCTATTAAAAAATTTTTGAATGGTATTTTAGTTCGAAGAGTATTTATTGGGAACATTTGGAATATGTTAAATCTTAAATCGAAAGAAATAAAATAATATATTAGGTAAAGTAAACTGAGAAATATATTATGCAATTTATTAATTCTTTACATATTTATTTAACATATTTTTGCGACATTTAATATATTTCATAAATTTTCAAATACTGTGAGTTTTCTTTAATTTTTTTAAAGCGTATTTTAGAAATTTTAGAGAAAATGTTTTCATGAGTTTTACAAGTCTCCATTCATTATTTAATCCTATATTTATTTACAAACTTTTAGCTTAAATAAAGCATGAAATGAATAATATATGCGTGCTTTATCCAATAGTTCATGTTCGTTGACAAAAAGTAACATTCATTAATGAAGAACCCACGGTATACTTACAAATGTGCGTGTTGTAGATTTCAGTTCTAAACTAACGGCGTAAATTTTAAAGTCGTTAAAAAAAAGTGAGTGATACTTCTAAAGATAGTTGACACCTTAACCTTGTAAGCTTAAGTGCAATAAAATGTTCTGAAACTTAGGATTTCTGTTTGAAATAAAATTTAGTCTTGTTTAATGAAAAATATATTCCTGCAATGAATAATATTGATATATACATCACACAAGTGTTTTCAGTTGCTTTTTTGCTATTGATGCTATTGTTGCACTTGCCATGAAAATAGCGTAGTCATCTTAAATGATTTGCTAGCATCCACCACTTCACTCACATCTAAATGTTGCAATAACTTTTCAAGAGTACAGTGCTGTCAAGAGTTCATAAGCTTAGAAACTGACAGGAAAAATAAATTGCGCACCAATGGCTCCCCCAATCATTACAATATGTTCCATAATGAGAAAGCAGATCAACTTACCAAGCTGAGATGATTTTTTCACCAACTTAACCTCCCAGTTGAACATAAAACTGTTGAAAGAATTATCAAAGCTAGTTTAAAAAGTCAAAGGTAATTATAATATACAGATAAAATTACTGGAAAAAGTTGGGACTGCCTCTTGAAAAATATAATACCAGAAGAGCTTTCAAGGTAGGTCAATGTGGTTTGTTTCAAACTTACAATCTGACATGGCCACCAATAACATCTCCACCGAATAAACCTGATCAATTCACACCTATATGCAAAGAATAGGAGTCGTAGTAGCGGACAGCATAGGATACTAATGAAGACGGAAACGAAAGCGGCGTCATTGTTGGCGTGAGAGTGTAGAAAAATTAGTTTTGGGGACATGAAGCAAGACGTAAATGAAGGTGATAAAATGCTAAAATGGACACTCGGCAGCTATTATGCAAAATATTATAATATGGAGGATGCCATTTCGGATACTGCACATCTTACAAGCGAGATAGAGAGAGAGAGAGAATGTCTCACGGATACTGCATACAGAGACAATTCTAAATTAAACGAGCAAAGCAAAAGATATGATGGATGTGAGGAACCTGAGGGGCTGGAAAGATAGGTGGGAGATGGATGCTGTCTCTAAAAGAAGCGCCCACAACCAGATGAGAAAAGATGGAGAGCTAAGGAAAGTTGGTGGAGTTGATGAGTGCCCCTGTAGATAGTAAGAAGGCCATACAGATGAGGAGGCTCATGGAGGCCGAACAGCCTGCGGGCACCAATTAGGTTGTTACGTAGGTGTCCGCGTATTCCGGGCAATGAAGAAGGTTGTGTTCCAGAGATTCGTCAACGCCCTTGGAGCATTGAAACCACGAGGAGATTGTTATGAGTGTTATAAAGATCATTACATGGAATTTATTTTCAATTTTCTGCATATCAGTTTTTTAAGTTGTGTCTTCGATTTCGTTGACGTAAGTTGAAAGCTTATATACTAAAAATTGGTTGGTATCTTATGCTAAAATGTGGATATTATTATTTCTTTTAATTTGTTTACGGCAACAACTTCTGCCTTGTATTTCTAGCCTAAATATCGTTTGTGTTTGGCTCATGTAATTCAACATGTACTATTAAAAATGAAATTGGTCTTTAACTCAATAAGATTAGTTTTCTGCAAAAAAAAAGCTCTATGCCTTAGTTAATTTAATACAAGTGAATATTATATTGAAAGTTCGAGACTTAATTTTATTTGTTTTATATTTTTTATAGTTCCATTCAAGTACCAGAGTTGGTGATTTTAATATATTTCATCAAAATGTATATATGCAAAATAGCAAATGCATATATATGTAATGCAAATAACCAAATGCATATATATGTAATGCAAAATAACTTTCAAATGCATATATATGTAATGCAAAAATAGCAAATGCATATATATGTAATGCAAAATAGCAAATGCATATATATGTAATGCAAAATAACAAATACATATATGTAGCAATGCAAAATAACAGAAATGCATATATATGTATGCAAAATAGCAATGCATATATAAGATGAATAGTACATGGAAAGAAAAGGGGGCGGGGGCGAGTTAGATGAATAAGGTTGAATAGAATTAAGGTAAGAGAAAAGATTAATATAAAATACAATATTCAAACATATACATATATACATAAAAATATAAGTATACAAATATATATATATACATACATTTAAATACGACGTGATATGAGGCATGCAGCCCCAGAACCGTCATCAGGGGCCTTTTCTAGGACTACATGCTTGGCGCCTTTTCTGGAGGTATGTCGCAAAATACAAGTAAATCAGATAAGCCAGATGTATTTAGCGAGATACCCAAGACTCAAAGGCGAAAAAAAGAAAAGAAAAGTACGAATCCAAATGATATTACATTAAAAACAATAATAATGTATAAAATATAGGCTTATCGAAATAAAGGTTTTTAACATTATTTAAAAGTTCTATGATTCATGTGCATCTTCGTGATGACCACGAAATGCTAATTCTTGTTTCCTGGAGTGAAGAACAGCACAAATAGGCAATTGCATGAAACGTCTATTAAGCTGCACGTTTTCATTGAAGCGTTTAATATATATTGCCTAAAGTATTCTTTTAAAGCATCCTCAATACCACTTAAATTTTTCTTTAGATTTGAAAAACATAATGTACAATCCACATGGTAAAAAAACCTTCATGTTTGTGAAGAGCACGGGTAACGTTACCAAAATCATTCGAAACCACTCTTATTCCACACATTTGATTTAACACCAATGATTAAACATGGCAACAAGTTTATTTAAATAATAACTCCCACACAGCCATTCAAACTCCGAATACCACGAAATCTTAAAATGCCGATTATATACTTTGTCCTTTTTTTTTGCAGCTTTACTTACATTTAACACAGGCATGGGCTTTTCTTTACTTAAAAAATCTTTTTATCATCGTTATTCCACATGGAAAATGGGGTGTCTAATAAAATACATACCTGGTCATTTAAGGGAAACGTCATATTGTAAAGGAACCTCTTAAGTTTAACCTAAAGAATCAAGTAACGGAAGTGTTTTTCTAGGCGGTTTGAGAACTTGCAGCATAGTGCGCATATCTGAACTTTGGACCATATAAAGGATAGACACAGCAGTGTCCCCAGTTTAACGGCTGCTCTTCGAGCGGCTCCACATCACGTGATGCCAATTACGTCATCGGTCACGTGAGGCCTAGCAAGCTTCTCTCTATTCTTCTAGTGCAGTGGTTCCCAACTGGAGATCCGCGAAGAAGTTTCAAGTGGTCCGTGAGACGGGTCATTATTTTAAAAAAAATAATTGAAAAAATATTTATAAAAATTATCATTAATTATAAACATGCTCGTATTACGTCGCATTTATATATATATATATATGGGTGTATATATATTTGAAGACATACTTGCAAAATTCTTTACCAAATGCCTCAACAGTGGTAACATACCAAACCACTGGGATTCTGCAACAGTAATTCTTTTGCATGAAAACCGACCAATTAGCTTGTTACCTGCTATTTATAAAATCTTCACAAAAGTGCTAACACATCGCCTGCAGAAAAAATTAGATGCAGCTCAACCAAGAGAACAAGCTGGATTTCGAAGTGGATTCAGTACAGTGGACCATATTCAAGTATTAAGAGAATTAATTGAAAGAACACATGAATATGAACTTCCATTATGCGTGGCATTTATTGACTATGAGAAGGCCTTTGACTCTATTAAAACGTCAGCAGTCATCAACTCTTTAAGATCAGCAGACATCGAGGATGTGTACATTGACATGGTGAAACGTGTGTATAAAAATGCAAGTGCAAAATTTCGGTTACATAAAGATACCAAAACTATTAAAATTGGTAAAGGTGTGAGGCAGGGAGATACCATTTCTCCAAAACTTTTTACTTCAGCTTTACAGATGATTTTTCAGCAGATAAATTGGAATAACAGGGGAATAAAAATAAATGGTGAATACTTAAATCATTTGCGGTTTGCTGATGACATTGTTATTTTTTCAACGAACCCATCCGGACTCCAGGACATGGTACTGGAGCTCTCAACTAGAAGTAAAAAAGCTGGACTCAAGAAGAACATACAAAAAACTAAGATCATGTTTAAAATTTTCAGAGGAAACAAAAATACAAGTTGACAACATTGAGCTAGAAATTGCTGATTCATATATTTACCTTGGCCAGCTGATTTCAATGGATGGCAACATTATGAAAGAACTCAACAGACGTATTAAACTTGGCTGGAGTGCATTTGGAAGAAACAGTTTTATCCTGAAGGGGAAATTGCCTTTGTGTCTAAAAAGAAAGGTCTTCAACCAGTGTGTATTGCCAGTCCTCTCTTATGGATCAGAGACATGGAGTCTAACAGTTGGAGCAATACGAAAGTTACAGACAACGCAAAGGAGCATGGAGAGGTGCATGCTTGGAATAACTAGGAGAGATCGAAAAAGAAACACTTGGGTGAGAGAGCAAACTAGAGTAGAGGACATCATTGTTAAAGTAAAAGGGCTGAAATGGCGATGGGCTGGGCATATTGCAAGAACTGATCAACGATGGACAACAGAAATTCTGAACTGGATTCCAAGAGACCACCGAAGACCTAGAAAACGTCCTCAAACTAGATGGGTGGATGAAATAAGAAAACAGGTTGGGGTGACGTGGAAGCGAATTGCTCAGGATAGACTTGTGTGGAAAGCATTTGGAGAGACCTTCATCCAGCAGTGGATAGATAATGGTTGAATATGATGATGATATATATTTGTATGTTTATATTTGTATATATATATATTTGTATGTATATATATGTTTATATTTGTATGTGTATATATGTTTATATTTGTATGTACATATATGTTTATATTTGTATGTATATATATCAGAGCCTCCGCCCGGCAAGTGGAAGGTCGTGGGTTCAGGTCCCACCAGAAGGCAAATATTTATTTTTATAACTCGAACGTTTCACCATCTAATCACGCCATACCAGGTCGGTATCCTACGCCAATAAACGTTGATTAATATATGTATGTTTGAAGATATTGTATTTTATATTAATCTTTTCTCATTACCTTAATTCCTATTCAACCTTATTCAGCTAACTCGCTAATGTTTTAAATGCACTATTCATCTTATGTATGCATTCGCTATTTTGCACTATAACTTATCTATTATATAAAAGCGGCTCAATGCACGCTATACTTAGATAATTACACATTTATTTCTTCTTTATATTTTCCTTTAATATTCTTTTCTCCAATTCTAAATTTACTATATTTAAAACCTCTCTCTCTCTCTCTCTCTATATATATATATATATACAAGAAGGGTGGTGTTTTCCTAGATTTAAATATCAGCATCAACGACAACTCTCTTACTGAAATTGACTTGTATGATAAAAGGCAAGACTTCAGATTTAAAGTGAATTTCCTCACAAACTGGGACTCCCAACATATCCAAAACAGTCCACAGTAATTGTATCTGTTCAGTGTTCTCGCATCACTAGGATGTAGTACGAATAACCTTAAATTAAAAATCTTGCAGATACTCATGTCAAAATGCATTTACAATAATGTTAAACATTACTTCACTAAGAATCTGGTTCATAATTTTGTTAAAAATCTTTCTTTTTCCTAAACCCTCCACTTCATTTCATTTTCTACATGCCTTTAACTTTCTCAGTCATTTTTTCCACTATTATCTTCTATTATATTCTACCCTTTGAGTGTTTTTTCACCACAAAAGCACCATTCTAATTTTAAGTCCTAGTCGACAAAAAGCTACTTTTCTAGCAGAAAGAGCCCTAATGTCGTTGGTATTTTCTACTACACCCAAGACATGGAAAATTTCATTTCTTTTAACTACTTCAGTATTTTTTCTTAAATACTTCTTGTCACCTCTGGATTGTTTTTCTTACATTTTTATTTATTATACTAACAAGTTTATCTCTGTAATGTAGGTAAGGTGTTTTGATATCAGGTTCGAGAATTATAGTAAGCTTTTTCTAGCTGTTGTATGCATATTTTGTTTAACTTGTGTGTGTATATATATAGGTGTGTGTGTGTGTATGTTTATGCATATGAGCATATATATGTCTTTATTCTGATTGCACACTTCTGTGTCTATTACGAGTGCAAAGAAACAATTTGTTTATTTTGAATATACGGATTTATTTAAACTTAAACTTATATATTTTTACTAGTTAATAATTAAGTGCTTATCTTGAGTGTGACATATTCATGTAAAACTTTTTACAATTTTTGGTATAATTAATGAATTTTCTCACCCCATCATCTTCTCTATTCATGTTAATTCAACTTTTACACTTTAATCACTTTCAATACCTCTATCTACTTGTTGTAAGTTTGCTTTTGGGCCACTTACAACAATTGAGATTGTTCTCAGTATTAATAAAGAGACCCTTCTAAATTACTAAAATATTGTTAAACTAATTATATTCTGGGTTTATACTGTTTTTAGCTAAGTTTTGGTCAATGCTGGTTTATTCAGTATTGATCACAAATCTCAATTATTGTAGTCAGAAAAAGCAAACCAATAACAGGGATTTTGTGCGGTCCCTGATGAAGAACAAAATTCTTGGTATTGTTTAATCTTTTACTCCTCTTCACCTTTTACTACTCCAATTGCATTTTTTATTCTAAGCTGTTTCTACTATTTTAATTTACTTGGTTTGACTACCTAGTGTTATATTACTTTTCTACTTTAACTTTGTCTAAATTAATATATGCTTAAGTGTAGTGTATGTATATTACATTAGAAGGTACATGTCACAATCATACTACAATTTTGCTATATATATATATATATATATAAAAAATTTTCCTCGCCCATTCTTGGCGGAAACAGGCTTTGGGACGGGCAGAGCGCCATGTTCCCAAGCCTCTTTTTACATCACTTCTTAATGTGCCATGTCTAGAAACTTCCTGACAATGTGACACGTGTTTAGGATTGTGGCTTTTTGTATTTCAATGTAGGTGTTTGGGTCAATGTTGAGTATCTCCAAATTCGTCGCAAGCGTTTTTGGTACTATCCCTGTTGCTGAGATGACTAACGGGATGATGAGGATCTTTTCCATACCCCATATATCTCGTACTTCATGTCTGAGATCTTGGTACTTGGTGATTTCGTTAATCTCCATTCATATAATAAATGTAAATAATTTCAATGTATATAATAAATGTAAACGATATATTTTATAAGGGATACAAAGGCCTATAAATTCATTGAGCTGAATAGGTTTTTTAATAAGTTTGGTCGCATGTGAGCGTATCGTAGACTGAATGTTACGTTAAATTTTCTGTCCCATCTCAGAGAGCCTCTCTATTAGTCTTAGGGTATAAAATTACAAACAATCGAATGTTGAAACATTGGGAGAATCGAAGGTTGAATAACTGAGAACAAGTAAAGTGGTTTTTGCGGTGGAAAATAAACAATTGTTCGTTAATGAATCGAATATACTTTGAAACAATATTTGGTTAATTCTTAATTATTATTCCTTAAGTGTGTATTAGAATTATTATTAGCTTATGACATCAAACGCTTTTTTGTGATGATAAAGATAAACCTTTTTGTTTGTATCCTTTGAAGTATTTTTATTCCAGAAGCGTCTACCAATTTTTCTATCGCTTCCAAAGAAATCTAATAACGATCAAATGGCATAATATGTTATTTATTTGGTGATTATCATGTTAATTTAGAGGAAAGTAAACTAGACAAATTAGGTTTTGTTTACATAAAAAAGACGAAATTTCTTCCATACTTGCTGTATCTTAATATGTGATTACCATAAAAAGTAATTGAATTTTAGAACTATCTGTAACAAAAAGATGAAGCTTGCAAATTGGATGGTTGTTATGCTAGAATAAAAATAAACAATTGTTATGGGTGGATGAAACACAAATAGGAAAATATAATTACCGAATGAGAATTTCATAGAAGAAAGGCGCTTACAGTTTTAATAACAAATGAAAGTTAATTATGCAAACCTTAGTTATACATCCCTCAGAGCAAAGTGCTTAAAGTTGTAATGTAGGCGTCTTAATTATTGTTAATTTTCAAGAATAAATGAATTAAACAAATTATTTTTAATAACGAAAGTTAACCCTTTCAGATTATGTAAATATGGTTTTAGCACAGCTAAAATATTATTTTGGCTAAGAACATGTGTTCATTTACTTGTTTATTATAAATAGCCAAACCTTCAAAAGAAGCAAAGAAAAATTAAAAAGTAAGCAACGAAAAGTTAGTGCAGAAAGTAAGCAATTAAAATTTAGTGTAGAAAATAAGCAATAAAAAGTTAATGTAGAAAGCTCTGGAGGCATAAAAAATTAGTGGGAATTATAAGCACCTACAATAATACAAATTCAGTGCAACATTAAATAGAAATTAATTCTCATTTATAGTTATTGAGAAATTGAAAATACAATACAATACTTTTAGTTTCCATGTTACAGATTAATTAGTCTTTTATTAATTAGAAGGAGTTAACCTAAGGTTAATTCCCTCTCTCCCTACACTGGCTTAAGTTTCATTTCTTATAATTAGTCTTCTTAATTTGTTTTTAAATTCAGTATCTGATGTAATTTTTTTTATTTCGTTTGGTAATGAATTCCACATCTTAATAACATGATAATTTATAGTTTCGGAGCCCATGTTTGCCCTTATTTTTTTAATTTTTAAAGTTTTCCTTGATCAACTATTGTTCATATTTGGTTTATTTTCTATATTTATGTCCTCAATGTACTTCCCTTTTCTTATTCTATTAAATATCATTATCAAGATTTTAAATCTATGTATTTGATCTAAATCCATTATATTATTTTCAATTTTTATTTCTTACTATGTTCATATTATTATTCAAAAACGAATGAAAGAAAATGTTAATTGATAATAACTGGTATAATATTAAATAACATTGTGTTTTGTTAATATTTAATGTATGTTAAATACAGATGAAACTAACATAAAAAAGTTTATAACACTGTCATTATTATAGTTAATATGGCTTTATTGTATAATATGTTGTATTAAAATAGTAATTATCGATAGCAATATCAGTAGTGTGATGAGACTAGTGAACCTAACTAACTGTAAATGAATTTAAGAGTTCCAATATCATGTCCTGGACTTGTTATACTATATAATATACATATTTTCCCGGAACCTGCTACAATATGTAAAAGCTTCATGCTGTGTTATGTATATGTAGAGAATAAATAAAAAGTTATTAATATTAATATTTCGTTTTGTTTTTTGTATTACATTATCCAAAATCTATTCTGAGTATATAGTAATTTTGATTAAATATTGTTAAGTTCATAAATTTTTAACCCTTAAATAATAGACTAAATGAAAATTAGCCTGAGGAATAATACACAAATAGAAATATGCAACATTTTTTTGTATACATGTAAAGTAAACGTGTATAAGTATATTCAGTATAGCCTTCAACACGCCTGCATATATAGAAAGTAAGGTGTATTAAAAAGTAAATAAATGCAATACACAGACTTGCTTTGACAACAACTAGTTTAGTAAATATCTTTATCTTTGCCATACAACATTTCGTTATGTTGTGTTACAATGCATAAGATTGCTGTAAAATGATGTAATATAGAAATAAAAATTCTTTTTCTGTTTTGCAACAAAACATTGATGTCTATGAGATTCCATAATGTTTCTATGTCATTAGTAGGAACTTAATCAGGATTGAACGAAAACAATTATTTTTATTAATTTTATTGC
Organism: Dysdera silvatica; assembly: GCA_006491805.2. Lineage (NCBI taxonomy): Eukaryota > Metazoa > Arthropoda > Arachnida > Araneae > Dysderidae > Dysdera > Dysdera silvatica. The sequence goes on from QLNU02015270.1 coordinate 16,822,697, forward strand.
ATAAATACTCTATTACTGTCTTATCTATATCCTTTTTGAAGCATCTATTGAAATTTCCATAGACATTTCTTCAAAAATGGTCTATAAATTTAACACAATATAATACTAAATTTATATATATATATATTTATAAACCGTTATACGTTTTCTCACACATATAATAAAACTTAATTTGAATTCTCTTCTGCAACACCATCTCGATCGGAACGTCCAACCCTGGGGATCAAAGCCCTGCCTACTCTTGGTTGGAAAGCAGCTCTCGTCTGAATCATCGGATCCATCCTACCAACTCTTGGAATGAGAGCCGCACGCTTCCCGAGATCATCTACTCGATAGTTGGAAGGCTTCTTGCCAACTCGCGGATTAAACATTCCCCTGCCAACTCTCGGATACGGCACAAGTTGTCGGTTAAATCTGACATTATCGTAGAACCTCATTTTGTCTTCAGCAAGCGGATCCATTGGGTTGATTTGCCATTGAAGATCATTCTCCAGAACGTTGTTACTCAATCCTGGAGAAGCTTGATGAATCCGTGGTTTCTGTTGTTGTTTGTCGTTGTCCTCATCGTCACTTATGGACCTTTTCCTGCGTCGGCCAATCCTCGGACTGATCTTGGCTCTTTTGAAAACAGGGATCACGGGAACATCATATGGATTATCCAACCAGTCATCATAAGCGTCATTGTCATCCTCGTAGTAATCAATGACATCATCAACCGAGCGACCAATTCGTGGGAAGGGAATGAGGCCTTGTCTTTTACCATCAGCGCGACCTGTCCTTGGAAACGGAACCAAACCTCCACGTTTGTCCTCCATAAAATTCCAATAGCTACTGCGACCAACACGTGGAAATGGAAAGAGCTGTTGCCTTTTCTCTTCCTCGAATATTTCGTAACCTAAAACATAAAATTTAATATAAAATTAGACATACATATATATATATAGGCCTGCATTATTATACGGGAATATGTATATATTATTATTATTATTAAGTCATTATTTTTAACCAAGAATGACACCTCTAAGGGCGCAGATATCCTTTTGCCTCACTCCCAAAATTTGAGGGGCTGAGCCCTCTCAAAATTGATGGCCAATAAGTAAACGAATGTTGAATATAGTTGAGGGAAAAAGACATAAAATATATTAATTGTTTTAGGTTTGTTTTGTCACTGGTTGTCTCACTGAACTTCACAAGTATTGAGGTTTTTATATCCACACCTCCAAGTTTTTTTAAAGTTGGTACCTTTCTTTTAACCAACACTTTAATGTGGAGGCTCGCTGGGAATTTAATTACATTAATTAAGTTCAGACATTGACTTTTTAGACTTGAACTCTTTGACATAAAAGAGTAGAAGTGAAGAGAATCCGTCGATATATGAACTTAGTTACCTGCGGTAATTGCCTTAAAGAATTCGAAGGAAATTTCTTGCGAATGTCAGCATTAATTAAATTCTATTTAAAATTAAACTAATTTTTTTATCAGTTGCATTTTGAGAACATGAAGACGCTTGCATTTGTATTCACCGTTTAAAGGAACCATCTTCAAAATTTACAAATTGTTTAATTTACACAAAAGCCGTCTCAGAAAAGTAATAAGGATGTATGCATGCTTGTGTGGGGTAGGAGTGAACTGAAATATAAATGGTCACGGGCTTTCTATTTCATATACCTTTAGCGGCGAAATAAATATAAAATACAAAATTAAAATTATATGTAGAAACATAGTTTTAGAAGTGTGGCAATTTAAATATTTATCGATATTTGTGGTCCCGATGAGGTTCTTCTGAGGTTTACTTCAAAATTTTGGTTAGTGTACCATTTAGTGGGTAACCTGCAGTTTGGGAGTGTTCAAATATTACGTAAGCATCTTGGGTAATGAGGGTTGCTGTTGTGCTTATTTTCCTATGTTAGCCAATGTTAATTTTTGCTTACCTGGGAGGGGAGAGGGGTATAAAATGGCCAAAATATTGCTTACGTAATACTTGAACGCTCTCTTTAATGCAGTACTTTTTCAAGAAGACTTTGTGGCGGATCTGCCGCGTGTACGATTTCTATAAGAGCCGAGCCGGCGTTTCACATGGCAGAACATAAATACGAAGCTCACACTTCAACTGCTGCCTCACTCTTCTCTTTTAGCTCTTCCTTAAGTTCTTAATCTGCAATACTCCACTCCTCTTAGTATTCAACCATTTTTGACGTTAGTGCACTAGTGTATGTAGGGATCATAACTCTCCATTGTGATATAATTTTGTATATGTACATATAAAATATGTTGTAGCGGTTTTTAGAGTTTTCCGCGTAAGTTATAATGCCCGTCGTTATCTTTAATATACATAATATATGCGCGAGTATCCATTATTGGAATTTGCATGCCTGATTTCGACATTTTCGTCCATTTTCATTTTATATTTCATGTCTCAAAGATCGTATGTTGTACGAATTTGCTTTCTTAAATATACCATTGTGTGAATTTGCTTTCTTAAATATACCATTGTGTGAATTTGCTTTCTAAAATATACCATTGTGTGAATTTGCTTTCTTAAATATACCCTTGTGTGAATTTGCTTTCTTAAATATACCATTGTGTGAATTTGCTTTCTTAAATATACCGTTGTGTCATTGTAATCGAATAATTATCGCAATGTCTTAGATTTTCTTTTCATGGATAAGTCAAAACCTTCTTTTCACGACCGGCACCGGGCAGGAAACACGGATATTTTATTTTGTTTCGTTGTGTGTGTGTGTGGTTGCTAATGCGACATCCAATTACGGAAAAGGCGTATAATAAAAACTGCTAGTTTGCTATTCCAATACCTTCGTCTAGGGGATTTAATCTAGATTTGCGTGTGTGTACACTCCGTGTAAGATTTCATTTACACATTTAAAGTCTGTATTCTCTCCCTCCCTAACAACTTGTACGGATATCAACATTATCAGAGTTTGATTCCAAGTTCAGTAAAGTAGAAACTGAAGCTTGGATCAGTTCATCACCCAGTCTCTTTGAAAATCATTC
>QLNU02015270.1:16825808-16855218 GCA_006491805.2 Dysdera silvatica
CGGTTATTTTGAGTCATTTATTTTATGAACCATCGGTTATTTTGAGTCATTCAATTATTCGCTTAATGGGAATGGGAATGACTTTCTTTTTCCTTTAAATGAATGAATATTTCCATTCACTTAGAGAGGGCACTTCGTTAAGTCTTATTCAATCCATCTGCACACGCCCTATTTTATATAAATATTCAACATTGTATTGAACACCTAAGGAATTAGTTACAAGACCCCATTGATCTCGGCTAAAACATTATCCAGATCTGCAGACAAAAATCATGTCATTAAACACATGCGTAAAAAAGCAGCTGCGTTTCAATACAATTTTGGCTAATGTACACCATTAATTTCATTCTGTCTGTTGCAACTACGCACTATATTCATGTATGTATACATTACTGGTCCTTGATTTTAATGACAAGCACAGAGATAGACAAGAGCTACCAAACCATATACAAGAAAACCTGCTGAAATTGACCATCTTTGGGACTGGACTTCAAAAATCACCATAGACAGATGGTTACTATATACAACAAACTTTGGTATAGGTATGGCCAAGTCCATACCAGTTCTCACTCTTATAACAAGTGGTCACTTTATCAGGTTTCGATGTATATTGAATAAATAGCTTATGCCACAAGGACGAAAAGCCTGATTTGATCGAAGAAAAGACTTGTCGAATACAAATTAATTATACATGGTTTCCCATAGTCCACGTTACTTGCATATTTCTTGCCTATCTGTTGTGTTCTCCTTGGTGTTGCAATTTTTCAATGGTGTGCAATTTGTATAGTGGATCAAAGTATTAGTGAAATCGAAGTATTAGTGGATTTACATTACCATTAAAATTTTCAAAATTTTATAGCATTTTTTGTAACGAAACAATACAGAGTTTCACCAGGAGATTCCATAACAAACAGTTATTTTGACACTGGCGTAAGGTTTAAAAACACGACGTTTCGGGAGCCAACTGCTCCCTTTGTCAAGTGAAGGCAGAATTTATGCCTTCACTTGACAAAGGGAGCAGTTGGCTCCCGAAACGTCGTGTTTTTAAACCTTACGCCAGTGTCAAAATAAGCATTTTTTGTGTTCACTTGTACAAAAAGTTAGGAGATTTTGGACTTCCAGAGCAATTTATTCTGGAATGCAATAGTTTTCACAAATAGAACTCTTTGACAAAAGCAATGGGCCCTGCGGTGGCGCAGTGTGGTAACGCGTTCTCCTATTGCGCGGCTAATCCGGGTTCGACTCCCAGCAGTGCAAAAAGAACGCTTACTCAGAGATCTCATAAAAGATCGCACTGCTCACTGTAGTCCGGGGTTTGGTTCCCCAGGCCTTAAGAGGTTCGGATTCCTCGGAAAACAGTAGGTCCCGGCGCAGCATGACCACTGTAGTCTTTGAGCCGTAAAACCAAAAAACAAACAAACAAACAAAAGCTATCGCATTTAGACAGATTACTTCCGGTAGGGGTGACTCTTCTTTTGATAATGAGTGGTTTTTTATAGCTATTACCTTTATTTTAACCCCCCTCCACATTATATTTTATATATGCCAGGAAACTATTCTTTAAGGGGGTAGATTTTAAAGTTTTTTAAAGAGCAAGTTGTTCTTGAAAACCTAACATTTTTGGCTATCCCTATGCATCGAATATTTTTAATTAAAAAATCAATATACCGCAAACATTCGGTTTCACAAAATGAATTAAATGCTTTGCCAAATAAAGTAGGTCTAGATTTAAACACTACCCCAATTTTCATGGAATTAATAGTGATTAATATTTAGTCATGGACAGAATTAACTTCCTTTAATCAACTTTTGAACTTACAAATCGAAACGCTCTCAAGTAGGATTTCTATAAAGTACTCACCAGTGAAGTGAGCTAGCTCATAAAATTAAAGGAAATAATTTATTAAATGCAAATGCGATTTAAAATGACATGCTAATGTCTAGGCATGCACCATGTCAACAGCTGAAGTAAACCAAATAAGCATTAATGAAATTTTAAAGTTTATTCCGCTGCGTGAAATTTAAATTTTGAGTTATTTAAGAGTTAAACAAATTAATGGCAATTCAAAGTTGGAATCGAAAGTTGACATTAATGTAATAATACAAACTGTTATTAAAATTAATGAAAGTTGAAGTCAAGTATATTATATGCAAAAATTGGATTTGACACCAAATCTGGGAACTTACAATATAAACTCAATTAAAATCATTTCAATTAGTCGAAGAAAACTATAAAAAAATACTTTCTGGATCTTTCAATTGATTTTATTTTAAAATTGCAAAATTAGCGTCTTGTTTTGGAAAGCAGATAATCAGTAAATAAACATGCCGAGTCTGTACAGCGTTTGAAGACTGATAATCCTTAGGCCCAGCTTAACTATGCATGGCGCAGAATGACCCTTCCATTCCTTGCGCTATAAAAATACAAACCAACGAATGTTAAGTCTAGTAGCGATAATAATTTCGCCTAGCGCGCCGTTAAGCCGGGTTCGTCCCCCGACATCACAGTGAGGTGCCACAGTAAGTAGTGACACCACAATAAAGGATGCTTATCGGCACACTGCTCACTGTATAGTCCGGGAGTTAGTTCCCTACGTCTTAAGGGATCCAGGTCCCTTGGAAAATTGCGGGTCCTGGCGCCGCATGACCTTTGCCCTTCCTGCGCCGTAAAACACGAATTTAAAATTTTCCGTAATTGTAAATGTAAGCGGTCCAGGTGTCTGTATTATACAGCGCAGGTGTGAAAATCACTCACTGTTCAGCTGTAGCAAGATAATCGAGGATTTGGGATTGTCAGAGAATTTGAAATCATCTCAACGTGGAAAATCTTTTGACCGACAGACCCCGATTTTGACGAAAAAAATACAGTCGAAAGTATACACATTAATAACCTCATCACGTGAAAATTATCAGCCAAATTCCCATATGAACTCCGAAAAAAATTAATAAAAAATATAGAAAAATCACCAATTGCAACTCTTGGTGAGAATATTTTGGCGAGATTGAAATTTCAAAGGAAAACATTTCAGCAGTAAGTGGACAGATGCAAACGAGTTAGTTGGTTTCATTCAACTTGCAAAATATGTTTTTAGTACTGCATATATTCCAGTTATTTTATATTTCAAAAGCCTTCTTAAAATTTGTCAAGAGTTATAAGGGAATTTTTTTTTTTTTATATTAGACTTTAATCTTGTGTTCATTTTATTTTTGAAAATAATGACAGAAAAATCCTATAGTTTTATTTTATAGTTTCTTGCAAGTTGCAATTATTTTAATTCCGTAAAGATTACTGTTTTTATTTTATTTTTGAAATATCAGACAATATCTCAAAATACAAAAACATGTTTTCTATAAACTGGTATAATATTATATGAATGCTTTTCGAGGAGTATTCCTAAAAAAATTTAAAATTTTCCACTTACACGAAGGCTGAAATCAATTTAAAAAAATCAGATTGTAGATATACTGAATAATTGTGAAATTGGCAATTGTTTTATGGAAACTGAAAAATCGTTAGCAATAGGAACATCTGATGGGGAATTCTATTGTAAAAAAAAACCTACTGAAAATGAAAATGATATCGAGGAATTTTCTTCTAGTGGCGAAAATGAAAGCAATTGCAGCGATGAAATTTCATTTGCGAATAAAAAGGCATCTGTGTTATAGTGACTGAAATATATTAGCATTAAACGAGGGAAACCATGCCGCAGTCTTCAATCCATCCAAAAATCATTAAAGTTTGTTAAAAAATCCAAAACGACTATAGCCGTGGGAAAAGCAAATTAAAAATACCGGCTGTTGACTCTACAAGTTGAAAGAAACAAAATTATACGATAAAAAACTTCCAAAAGGCAAGAAGGTAAAGATTTAGTATATATGATTCAGACTTCTAAAACTGGGCGTTAGCGAAATCTTTAGAACTAAGTATAACTTTTCGAGAGTCAAAAACGCTGTTGTACAAGAAAGAAAAAAATATTGTATTGTCAGTCGAAAAATAACAAGATTTGTCTCATCAAAACATGTATGTTTGAAAATGAAATGATCGAAAAATCAGCGCAGGCTTTTGTCAACGATGTTATAATTAATATTTATAAATAAATATAATATATATATATTAATGAACATTTATAACAAATATAAATTAATAATTAATATTTATATAAGAGATCCAAAGTTAAAAGATGATCAGAGTTATTTAACGCAGATAAATCAGGCTTCAATCTAGAAATTCATTCAGAACGGACCTCACATTACGTAGGATTTAAACGTATTGAACGCCGTGTACAATCTGTAAATACAATGAAACATTCCTACACAGGGCCCTGCGGTGGCGCAGTGTGGTAACGCGTTCTCCTAGTGCGCCGCTAATCCGGGTTCGACTCCCAGCAGTGCAAAGAACGCTTACTCAGAGATCTCATAAAGATCGCACTGCTCACTGTAGTCCGGGGTTTGGTTCCCTAGGCCTTAAGAGGTTCGGATTCCTCGGAAAACAGTAGGTCCCGGCGCAGCATGACCACTGTAGTCTTTGAGCCGTAAAACAAACAAACAATTCCTACACAATAATGCCAACCATAAGTAAAAGTGGAATATTATTATCGCCATTATTCATTGTATATCCAGAAAAAAACCAGGAAAGTTTGGCATGGATGTAAAAAAGAATATGTTACAAGCAAATAATATTTATACAGTTGCTTCGAAATCAGGAAAACTGGGAACGTAAGTACCAAAAGAATGGATTTCTAGCGTACATTAAAAGGATATGCCAGAAGAAACGTTCCTTCTTGTGGACTCCTGGTCACCATATAAGAATTTTGAACTAATCAAAAACTCTACTCCTCCAAGCAAAGATATTTGTATACTTATTATGCCACCTAAAACTACCTCTTTGTTCAGCCTCTCGATAAATACGGCTTTCGTGTCTGGAAAAATGACACGAGAATATTTTCTGAAACCGTATTACTCCAACAGCTTCAAATTGGTTTATTTCAGCGGAACAATATTTCTAAATTACAAGCTATTAAGAACAACCAAATGTCCTCACCACGCTACATCAATATGTGGAAATATTGATGGCATGCCTGATCGTATTCAGAATTGCAACCAGGACATTTTGCCAGTTCCGTGGAGTTCGCATTTGAAGATGAAAACGCTTTTAATTGCTTATCGTGTAACTTTTCATTTATTAGTTTTGCTAATTGCATCTGGTATAAACTGTCTTTCTGTTTCTATCATTTTTTCAACCTTCCTCACTTAAGTAATACATTTTTTGAATAATTACGTAGCATTTTCAGTATGATTCCAATTGAAGAATAAGTTACACAAGGAAAACATGTGTAATTAGTATAGCACTACTAAAAATGTGGTCCATGTTAAAATAATCAGGGAAAGCGATTATTTTAACATGAATAAATGTTCTAAATGTCCTTATTACTGAAGTTGGAATATGTATCTTATATATATCACCATTTGTTTTTATTTATTGTAAATCCAGCGTCGAATAATGCCATTTATTATTTTTAAATTACGAAGCGCAATAAAAAATTTGAAGTATGCAAATACATAAACCTATTTTAACAAAAAATACTTACTTCGTAAAGTTATTTTTTTCGATTTTATTTCAGTTATTATATTATTTCTGTATCATTCTGATTTTTGGTTTTTAATTTAATAAATCGTTCTTCGTCGAAAGGATTGCAAATAACGCTAGCCGATGGCATATTTAATCGAAGTAAATGCTGCGTGTTTTAGAATATTTACACGCATACAAAGTTTATCAAACGCACTTTTCTCTGACGCCAAGTGTCGATAAAAGTTTCCTTATGGTAACCTGGATCGTATTTTTATTAATTTTTTCCGGAGTTCATATGGGAATTTGGCGGCTAATTTTTACGTGATGGGGTTATTAGCGTATATACTTATGACTGTATTTTTTTTGTCAAAATCGGCGTCTGTCGGTCAAAAGATTTCCCTTGTAAGGGTCAGGGGAAAAACGCGAGATATTTTGTCAAACCTGGAAAAGTCAGAGAAGACTCTCTTAACTTCTGTGTTCCGTGAATAGCTGAATCTTACATGAAGGTGGAACAAATTTTCCCACAAATGACGTTCAGTTCAAAGTTGCTTGTGCCTGGTCAGGGAATTGTGCCGAAAAAATTAAGGAAAAATCTGGAGAAGTCAGGAACTTTTTTCCCCCATTGTGAACGGGAATCCGGAAATCGTTAACTATAAATAGCTAAAATGTTAGTAATAGTAAATAAAGAACTTTTAAGTCTTATGGCGTAGGAAGAGCTAAGATCCTACGCTGGGCCTGGACCTACTGTTTCTGCAGGACTCCTAACCTTTCTTGTCTAGGCAATCCAAACCTGAAACACGAATCAGTAGAAAAAATTTTGGGGAATGGTTTGGGTTGGAAATATGTCGACATTCAAGGAAGACAAAATTCGTTGTCACGAAAAAAGAAAGCAAAAAATTATCTTGTCTCGTCATTGACAACTATTTGCACTTAAATGAAAATGCCACCTGGAAGTCTGTAAAGGAGCTGGATGATCAGAGGTTCATAAACATGGCGATTAGGTTTGAATAGCGTCTACCATGTAATGTCTGTAGTCGGGGGGTGGGGATTACGTGTAAAATGAAAGCTCGTCAAAATAACTTTATTGAAGTGGCACTGAAAAATTCAAAATTAATCAAAATTTTGACTTTAACCACTTTCCCCACGAAATAATCACACAATAGTCGTAATTTATAAAAGCGTCGACCTTTGTTTGCTACAGACTTACGTTTAGGGTTAAAGTAAGACTTCTAAAAAAGGGAGAGGAAAATCCGCCATTTTGATGCCATCGTATCACGTGATCTCATTCACTGCTGTGTTAAAGTTGAGTGATTTACAAGTGTGTTATTTTTAATAAAATAAGGTGAAATGGGTGGGTGTGCCGCTGTAAATTGTTCAAATCACTCGGAAAAATAGAGATGAAATGTTTAGATTTGCAATAGATCCTGCAAGAGGAAGAAAATGGACTACAAATTCTCCTAACGGTAAACGTTGCGTTATGAAACCGGAAGTGTACAACAAAATGGCGGCGGATGCGTCACCCTAGAATTCGAGGTCATAGTATACATGCCACTAAGGCGCTTATGTATTAAAGCAAGCGACAGATAATGTACAGGTAGAAATACCCGACACACACGCTTGAACTTGTAGCATGTGATTGAACTTAGCATATCGATATCAGAGACACTTAGAATATATTTCGCAGTTTACCTCTGACATTAGATATGTGTCTCGTAACGAAAATAGTGTGGCAGATGAATTGTCGCGTATTTCTGCTTTAGATTTTGGTGATAATTTAAATTACAGCGACATGGCTCGCACGCAGGAAAATGACCCTGAGTTAACGTCGGTTGCGTGCCCAGTCTTCGGGGCTCGAATTTAAGCCAATGACGGTGCCCCCATCCGACATACCGGTCTGGTGTGACACTTCAGATGGCACTTTGACCTTATGTGCCAGAGCCATTTCAACGCGAAGTTTTCCTTGTGTTACATAACCTGTCACATCATTTAATGTTAATGCAACCGTCGATCTTGTGAAGAGAAGATTTATCTGGAAATCCATGAAGTGAGACATCGTCATGGGTCCAGTCATGCCTCGATTGCCAGAGAAGCAAAGTATACCGGCGTGTTAAATCTCCACTTGCAGCCTTCCCGCTACCTTCTTCAAGATTCGACCACGTACACCGGGACATTGTAGAACCATTGCCTACTTCACTGGGATTTACATACTTACTAATTTACGTCGACCGCTTTACACGATAGCTAGAAGCAATTCCGATTAAAGAAATAACCACTTAGGCTGTGGCAGTAGCATTCCTGAATGGACGGGTGTCCAGATTCGGAGCACCATTGCAGATTACTACTGACCGTAGACGACAGTTTGAGAGTAAGCTTTTCCAAGCTCGTTTACTTGGCATCAGTAAGTCAAGAATCACAGCTTAACATCCTTCAGCCAATGGTTTGGTGGAGAGATTTCATCGGCATCTCAAAGCTGCCATCAAATGTCACAACACTCAGAATTGGTTCGAAGTTTTAGCAATTGTACTATTAGGGTTTCGTTCATCCTTACGCCAAGATTTGGGAACATACGTTACTGAACTGGTGTACCGTGAGTCAATCCGTCTCCCCGGAGAATCTTTGGGCTTAAACGCAGATAAATCCATTACTATGGAGTACGTCGGAAAATTACAGGAATGTATGCGACGTCTGCGACTTGTACCAACAACCCACGGTCAGTCTAAGGACGTGTTCATCTACAAAGAACTGGCTACAGCTACACACGTTTTTGTGCAACAGGATTTTGTCCGCAAACCGCTGCAACAGACATATGCAGGGCCGTTCGCTGTAGAAAAGACTGGTTCTAAAGTATTTGTAGTAAACATCAAGGGTAAAAAAAGATATCCATTAATAGGCTGAAGAGAGCATTCCTGTTTGATTTGGTTTTAACAACAGAATTAGTGTCTCAAACTTCGACTCCGACAAACCAATAAAAAAATGAAACTACATACTTCAACAAACCCGATGTGGACGAACAGTGAGCTTTAGACTTCAAATTGTACGATGTATCGCCTTCAACCCCCGGCTTTCACGCTGGTAGATGAGTGATGTAACGTGCGATTGAACTTATCATATCGATGTTATATCGACTAGTGATTTAGTTCGCCGCTATAAGCGTTTGTTGAACTCTATAGTAGCTGGGGCACGCGTGATTCGCATACGTGAACTTTAAAAGCATGTTCTCTAAAGACATATTCTCCTTTTCGTTTTCCGTTCGTGTTTGCTCTCACAGTAATGGAAGATAAGCAACAACGTTACTTGTTAATTTGAAGTAATAGAAGTTCTGTGATATTTTGTCAGTTAGTTTTTACCATGGTAGATTAATAAAAATAGGTTTTTTGTTAGTAACGGCGTCCTCCGTTTTTTGATATAATGCATAATGCACTTGCAAGAATCAAGTATTGCGTGGAATAGTAGCTTTAATTTTGGAGTCAGATTGGTAGTGAGAAAGCAACATCACAGCTTTTGGTCAATAGTAGTAACGTGCCATTAGCCATACTGGTAAACACACCACATTACAAATTCAAGTTTTTTATCGTATAGGAGAAAAAGAGACATCGCCCTAGCTTAGAGCGGAACTAGGGTCCCTCTGTTAGACCCAGAGTGCCCTAACAGCTAGACCACCGAGGTACAGAAACGACACTCCTTTTCTCAGCATATAAGGTTGTAAGATATTATTACTCTTTTTAAGGTTAACACAATTGGCAAATAATGGCCAACACAAAAAGTCACCCGAGAGTGTTTCTGCAAATTTTCGTGGGGATATATTTTTTTAATGGATAAGGTATATTTCTCTCTAGTACGTTTTTTACGCCTACTATTAGATTTTATAGAGAGATATATCTCGTAAATAGCCAAGGCTTTATATTCTTTTGCATTTTAAACCTAAAGCTTGAAAAAATATAGTATTTTTTTATTTTTCTCTTACACTGCTATAGTTCTTATATTATTCACGTTATGTGTGGCAAAATATGTATATCGAGATTAATAAAATTATCATTATTACAACCAGTAAGTGGTGTAGAGTTTACCCATTCACAGAAAATAAAGGCCCTATGAAAAAATCATTGTTCTGAGATAAGGGTTCTGAAAGCGGCCAATATCGACCCCTAGAAATCAATGCGATATTCTTAGGCGTCGATTCGGGCTTGAGGAGTCGATAGAGAAAGTTGATTAAAGATCACTAATGGCTATGTAGTTATACGTAAATATCTTAAATGTTTAACGGTTTTTATGTTCCAGATTAAACGTTTTACTTTGCGTAACGTTTTTATTTGCAAATGTAAACGTTTTCAACTTAACTTTCTAAGTTTGGTTCCCTAGGCCATAAGAGGTTCGGATTCCTCGGAAAACAGTAGGTCCCGGCGCAGCATGACCATTGTAGTCTTTGAGCCGTAAAACCACAAAACAAACAAACAAACAAAAACTTTCTAAGTGAACTTTAGTTGGCAAATTAACTTTTTAAGTTGACTTTAGTTTGCAAATAGACACGTTTTGAGTAGACGTTTTTATTTGCAAACTGAAGACGATAAAATTTTCACATTAAAGGTATTATTTATGTTACATTTTCTTATTTGAGATTGCACGCGCAGTTAATAATATAGTTGTAAACTAAACCTTTGGTTCTACTTTCTCATTTCAATTCTATCTAACTGGGTGTTACAGTCATTGGCGTAATTTGGCGGGGGCAAGGGGCACCTGCCCTCCCAATTTTTTTAGAAAAGAGGTAAAATCGTACTTATTCCCATGTAATATTGTTTTTTTGTTGTTTTTGCCCCCGAGGTTACTTTATATCATCAATCAAATCATCATTAATCAATATCATCAATCATTATTTTTGCATAACATTCACAAAAAAGTGTATACAAAGAATACAGGTTAAAATCGAACATTTAAAAGCACCCGCAACCGTGACGATTAATTTGCTTAATGCTCCAAGAAAAAAAATTGTTATGGTAGTTTTGAATTTATTTTTCAGTTTTATTTCTTTAATTTCAGTGGGTATTGTGTTCCAGAATTCGATTCCATAATGATTTATATTATTTTTACCTATATTTGTTTTAATTTGCACTCGTTTTAGTTCGCTTTTATCTCTTGTGTAATAATTGTGTTTTTTTTATTTATTGTAATTGAATTTATGTGTTTATTTTCATTTATTCTTTCGTAAATATATAGCGCTATTTTTAAATTGTGTATATTTGTGATGTTTAGGATTTTATTTTCATAAGTTATTTCTTTTAATTTACCTGTTTTATAACAAAGTGTTTGTATTGCTTTATCAGTTAATTTGTTTATTTTTTAAGTTAGTTTGTGATAAATTTCCCCGTACAATATGTCAGTAGTTAATATAGTTATATACCAGCGCGTAATATAAGTTAATTTTTGTATTTAATGGTGATGACTTATTTAGTTTTGTAAGAATTTCATTTGTCTTTTTATTTTCTTTTCTATTTCTAATATTTGATTATTCCAATTTAATTGTACTTTAATTAATATTCCCAAAAATTTTATTGAAGTAACTCTTTCTATAATAACATCGTTAAATTTTATTCTATTCGGTTGATTTGATATTTCTATATTTTTAGTGTGAAAATTATATACTTTGTTTTATTTGTATTCATTATTAGATTATTATCATTAAACCATAATTCAAATAGTTTTAAATTTTTAGTTATATTGAAAATTATTGGGTCGATTTTGGTATACATCGATATATTCGATGATATAATATCGATATACATCAATATTATATCATCTGCGAACAAAAGCAGCCCTTCATCAAGAATTATTAATTTTATTTAATCCTCTATGTTACGCCCATGGTCACAGCTGATCATATTTCTTCTCACAATCATTTTTAACATTTATTTTTTAATATTCCTAAACGCAAAATCGCTACTCTTGCAGAGAGTCACTGCCAAACCATATCTGTCACGTTGACAATGCCATTCAATTACACTGACTTAATAAACATTGTAATACACCTGATTATATGTAATTATATTACATACTTATATATAATATTCGTAATAAACACAGTAAAACATCAATTTCTCTAAAAACACTCTGAAAAAATTACACATCTCTTTTTTTTAAATAAAGGGGATCGATAAAACGTCGAGGAAAAAAGGGATTGAAAGCAAAAAAAAAAATTGAAGAACCTTGTTCTAAAACCAACAGAAGGTGCTTATTCGGGGGGCGGGGGGTTAGACTTCTCCCAATGCTTTTCAGTTTTGGTGATCGAAAAAAGAACTATGTCAAACTGACACTATGTCAAACTGACACAAACTGACACTATGTCAAACTGACACTATGTCAAACTGACACTATGTCAAACTGACACTATGTCAAACTGACACAGTGGCAGACAACACAAAAAGTAATGAGATGCATGTCCTCTGAACGGTCATTAAGATCTGTTAACAAGTACTTCCATGCAGATGATTGCAAATATTACGGATATGTGAAGAGGAACAGCCACCATATGCCGGTAAAAACGCTTTGTATCTGCAGGGTTTACGTTTAAAAACCGCTATGGATCATTTGGACGGGATCAACCACTTAACTATGAGGGGATAACCGCAAACTTCGAGCATCACAATGTAAGCTTATTGCAAGTGGGAAATATACCAGGGGAATAGAGTCAAGGGCGGATCCAGGGGGGCGGGGTGGCTCACAAGTAGTGCCCTCTCTCAAGAATAAAAAGTTTTCTCTTATTACTTACTCAAGCTGGGCAACAAATTTCATTGGATATATTCAGTTTTCAAACTCCTCCCCCTCCACCCTTGTAACCCGCTAAAATTTACTCTATCCTTGGTCAGAAATGGTATTAATTCATCGTTGGTCAGAATGGTACGTTTGTAGGCATTGGTAGACTCCTAGATAATATGTCTTCATTTCTTTTCTATCCAACAGAATTGACTAATTTCAATACACCCAAGAATTTGTGAGTTGACTTGTTCAAAGCTATGCACAGGTGAGCATTCAAGTGGGTGGATGTGGTGAGCGGATGCTGATTGATTGCAATCGCAAGCTTTTGGATCATTGTGGATATTAAATTTATTTGCGTGAATTTTGAATTCCGGGAGGGACAATGGTTTTCTTGCCTCCTACTAGTAGTCCATAGTTCGAAACTATATACGCTTAAGACGAACAACAGGACGTTGCAAATTACTGGATTAAATTGTTTGCAAAAAATGAACCAATTTTAGCTTTTAGAAATCCGATTAATACAATGCTAAACATTTTAGCACTATCGCCAAATTTAATAAATTTTTATTAAAAATTTAATAATTATCGACGGAACATGAATTTTTCAAGTCTACTATGTCGGTGACACGTGTGTTTAGCGCGAACAAAATCCGTAATTGAATCCCGATGGCATTTACCGTTTTTCTAAACACATCCGTAGTTTGGAACCGGAAGTTCGGATCTTTAAGAAAACTAGCCCTGCGTGTGAAGTGGCAAGGCGTTCGTCTAGCATGCCGCTAACCCGGGTTCGACTCTCAAATGTTCCGAAGTAGAACGCTTACTGGCAAACTGATCATTATAGTTTAGGAATCGGTTCCCTAGGGCTAAGAGTTTCGGATTCCTCGGAAAACTGTAGAAAAGCGCAGCATGATCTTTGATGTCCTTGCGCCATAAACAAAACATCTAAAAATACTAAGTTCTAGACAGGGGCGGACTGAGCCGCCGACCTACCGGCCCCCGGGCTGGTGAGCCATCATGGGCGATAAGACTTGCGCCGTCATTGGCTACAGGACTTGCGCCCTCAGATAATCCAAGGTTTGCGCCCTTTGATAGCAGCCAGTCCGCCCTGGTTCTAGAACAGAATCCCCTTAGCTGCTTTTACTTCATAAAACAAAGGACATGTGAACATTTTAGTTTTTTATTCAAAGTGTTTAAATGCATAAATGCAGTTTACATACCGGTTAACCAAAGGTTCGTAAAAACCTTAAAAACTCATAAGAAAAACGATATATCATGGGATTAAAATGCGGTTTGCGGGAGAAATATTATCCGGATGTAGGTTTTTTTATACAATGCAATTTGTTAGTTCAAAGGTCACCGGTAGGTGGCGATTTATAGATTCGAGAGTAATGAAATGGATACTGTGTGACACAATTGCACTAACAAATCTAACATTCTTGCATAAACGTATTCTCTACACCGAGTTCATTAATGAATAGAATGAAGAATCCATCAAAAACTTAACTCTTTCGTGACAGCTTTATTTGCATATTTCTAGCAAATGGATTAGTGTCAGCGCCACCTATCGGTGACCTTTTAACTAAAAAAAAAATATTGTGTAAAAAATCTCACTTTCAGGTCATATTTCTCGTGCAACTTGTACTTCAATACGATGATTTTTCATTTTTTATGAATTTTTAAAGTTCATATGAACTTTTCGGTGTGAAGAGAGGGCTACAAAAAGATATGAAAAATAATATGAAAAATAAACGAATGTAATCATAGTTTTATATGTCTCAAAATATGATGCTGAAGAAAAATTCTTATAGTTTCCCTACGAAAATTTACATACTTTTTACGCATAAATACGTGTCTATAAATTTTGGGAGTAATTTCTCTAATTTTTCTTTTCAAGGTTTTTGTCAGTGGCATCTTTCACTTCGCATACATAAACCAGTTTATTTGCTTATATTTTTATTTTGACCATGTTTTGGTTTGCATGCTTATATGCATAAACGCACATAATTCTAGATTTAAGCTCTATGCAAAGCTATGCAGCTTTAATAGAATTTAATTTGTAACATACTTAGTTTCACAATCGCAGATATGAAAATTGAACAACAAACATCCATATGAAAGTACATAATCATATTACACATCTACAAAATGTTTAATGTTTCTTCGGATAGAGTTTTGAACCGAATGAATATACCTACTTGAAACACAGTGTATGTTATATGCATTCATTTTATCTCTTTGCCTAGACTTTGTTTCGTGGCGCTGTATTACTAAAATTTTGTAACGGATGTGTTGAAGTAGGAATTTGTGCAAATGAGGCCATCTGAAATTGTCTTGCGTTTTGAGTTAAGCCACGCCCATTATGAACCTCACACCAGATGGCTTTGCAATAAACCTTGGGAATTAATCTGGTGACGTAGCACTACGCAAAATAAATAACCATTTCAGTGCCAGACGGACATGTATTCCTGACGAGGGAGGGCCAAAGTCAGTGCGAAACGCGTTGAAATTTGTCGAATAAAATTTCAACTGCGCTTGAAAACGTTGTTTTTTCTATTTGTTAAACCTTAGGAAGTAAAGGGCGAAAAAAATTAAAGAAGGCACACTTCATAAGAGAGAGAGAGAGAGATAGGTAATTTTCATACTATTCTATAAGTAATATTCCCAAGCTTTTACTAAGATGAATGATAACAAACTTGGGGTGAAATTATTAAAGCAGATGGTATTTTCGTTCTTATAATCTCCCCCCATTATATACTCCATACTGCTTAAATTATATAATATATAAAAAACACATTATGTGTGTATTTACCGAAAAGGAAATACATTTAATTAAGATGAAGAAATTAATTATTCTTTCTAATAATAACACATCTGCAATTAAATGTACATTAAAGAAAAAAAGGAAGCTAATTCTAAATACTTTTTTAACAATTAATTATTCTTGAAAAATTTGCTGCCTTATTTTGAAAGTTTAAAATATGCAAATAACGAAATAATGCAAATTTAAAAATTATGTCCGCTATGGGATATTAATAATAATAACAACAGAATAATAATATAATAATAAATTAGCAATAGAGACTAACAAATATGCCCAAGACTAAAGATACAAAAGAAAGTGGGTAGCAAAGTATAAATTTTAATTGAAACGACTAATGAGATACAGAATAAAATAAGACAAAGTAACGTTTATAATTTAAGTGTTGCTTGATTTATTTTAATTAAAGCACCTAGTGCAACTTAATTTTAATTAAAAGGAAACTCTAGAATGCTTTTTACAAAAATTCTATGTCAAGAGTAATTATAATTGCCAATGTTCCCACCCGATGAGATATTTTATTGAATAAATTTAATTCCTTTTAACTAACTTATTTAAATATCTAGATTTACTTTCTGAATCAAACTTGACAAAATAAAATTTTTATCTGGCCGTTCGAGAATTTTTTTATCAATTTTAAGCCTTTAGATAAATCAAAATGTAAGATGGGGAGTTAAGGCTCTCTTTTTTAGATATATTAAATATTATCCTATCAATCAGAGGGAATTTTTATCAATTAAAATACTTCAAAGGAAATTTTTATCAACAAAAGACTTAAAAATATTCCTCTGGTATTTCTAGGTCCCATATTAGTTAATATGCCATTGTTCTCAATTTATTTAATACTGAATACGTGTTACATTAGGTGTAATCGATATTTTTCTCTATAATCATTCATATTAGGTACCACCGATATTTTTCTCTATGAACATGTACACTATTGATGCAAATATATAATCATAATTCGCCAAATTTGATGAAGAAAAAGGTCAGAACAAGTTAGTATTTTGTAGAATAAGTTTGCTATATTTCCACAATGGCGATGCTGAGGCATAGGCGTAGACAGAAAGTTCATAAGGGGGGTTATAGGCTCAATGAGGGGGGATTTACAGAGCTACGACTCATATATTCCTATGTTAAATATGCAGAATTTCATTGCAATGAGGGTGTTACAACCCCCAAAACCTACGCCTGTGTTCTGCGGTAATGAAAATGCAACGTGTTCGCCTAGCAAATCGTTATCC
This sequence comes from Dysdera silvatica, assembly GCA_006491805.2. Classification (NCBI taxonomy): domain Eukaryota; kingdom Metazoa; phylum Arthropoda; class Arachnida; order Araneae; family Dysderidae; genus Dysdera; species Dysdera silvatica. Next base: position 16,842,187 of record QLNU02015270.1, read on the forward strand.
CAGATTTCACTACCAACCGTGCAAGAAAAAAAAAAAAGCAAAAAGAAAAAACACCGAATAACTAACTGTTCACTCTAACCCCGAGGTTGGTTCCCGAGGCCCCAAAAGGTCCGTATTTCCCCCAGAACTGCAAATCTCGCCACAGCATGACTTTTGCTGTTCTTCGCAGTAGAACTCGGAAACATGCACAAAATGTCGTAGTAGATAAATTATAAATTATTTATGGGATCAAAAATGCCAATCTGATGATAGTTCATATTTTATTATAGAAAATTTATGAATTTCAATTAATCTTTCATGAGCCTCTTGTTTTAACTTCCATTTTTCGAACCCTAATCCATTTTCGTATCCTTCTAACAAGTTTTGATTCCATAAACGTCTCAAAACTTTCACAATTCTCTGGGGAAAGTCGTTATCTTAATAAAATAATTTAAAACCTGCAGAAAAAACGGAGTTGGTGTCGCATTGAAAGGGGATGAATCCCTAGTAAATGTAATTTGATTCAGATGAACAGTATCCGATTATTTACATATCTATCGAAATGTTTCTTCCGTACTCATGAATTAAATTTTCACTTATAACATACTTCAACTACAGGTTGATTTTCAGTTCAGTTACATCGTGATTAAAATTAAGTTAACATCGTAATTTAAATTTTAAATTATTTAAAAATAAATCCATGGCACGAACTCTCCTCCTTAAGCAAATATTTTAGTTATGTACAGATAATCCTTTTGGGTAGTTGCAGTATTATATTAAATATAATAATAATTTTGCTAATAATGATAATAATATTATATAAATAATTATTTATATAATATTAATATTATATTAAATAATACTTGATTAACTCCAGCTGAGCGAAATTCGTCTTCCCCGGTACAATTAACTGAAGTTTTAACTTCAGCAACTAATCCAAAGGTACTTAAGTATTGTTTAATTTGTGTATGTTACTAATTTCTCATAATTTTAATTTTTTTGGGGGGGTGAAGGATCTATATATAAGAATTTTTTTCCTGTATTCGGTTGCAAATTTAACACAAACCACATCTGAACCTAATATCAAGCAGCAGTGAATTACAAATAGTAACTTGGAGCTTTCAAAATGATTGAATTATTGGGGTGGGGGAGGAGGGGGGAGTAAACGCATATTATATATATTTGTGCATTTCAATATATGTAAAATTACAATTTACTTTAAATTATTGGGGAGCTTGGGTCCCACATACACATGTAACTCTATGGCTACAAGAGCTGGGAAGTTCGTACACTGTTGCTGTACAATTTGCAATGTACTGAACGCTGTAATACATATCTTCTCAGTGTATACTGAGAACATACATAAGCATAGATATATTAAAAAAATATAACATATCACATATGTTTTCTCAGTGTACCCATACTATTTTATAAGTGGGCTCGTTGTGTTTTCGGAGAATGATATATGAGCCAGATCTAAGTTGTTTCTCTCCCATTGGTCGCTTTTGAACTTAAAATTACAGAGGGTGTTGATCAGAGGCGGATTTACGATTTTGACGCCTATAGGATGACATATTTTGCCGCTTGTAGGATGACATATTTTGCCGCTTGTAGGTTGATATATTTTGCCGCTTAATCTTATCAAACTTAATCAGAGGCATAACAGAGATTTTGACGCTTTTGTCAAATTCTTAATTTGACGCCGCTCTCTTTATTTGCGAATTTGACGCTTTTTAAGCTCCTCTCAAAACTGCGCCCATTGCAGCTCTCCCTTTTGACAATGCCTAGTTACGCCTCTAAATGTAACAATTCAACATTAGTAATTCAATAGGTCACGAAAAAAATTCAGCCCCACCCTTGCAAACTTCTTGGCCGTAAACGTTTAGTCGAAAATTTGCCGCCATAAGCTTCAATCTACTTAGCTAATCGGTAAATTCGCCACTGGTGTTGATTATTGGGAGTTAGTTAGATGAAATTTTATGGCGCAATGAAAGCAAATGTCCTATTGAGCTGAGAAACTAATTGAAATTAGTTCTCAGTTAATTGAATGCAATAGTATTCAATTAACTAGGCTAACTAGCATTCAATTAACTAGGGTTGCAGCCAGACTGGGGATGAGGGGGGGTGAGCTCTCTAAAAGTAAAGTTAGCCCAGTGGAAAATATTTTTGGTTTTATTTTTTCTCAAAATAAATTATCTTTGAATTTTTCTTTAAATTTTTTGCTTGTAATTTTTTTTGTATATGACAATGGAGACTGGTCTTTGACGATAAAAAAAAACAACAGATTTTTATTGCGGACATTGTGTATGTTACGTTTTTATAACAAACGTTTTAAGTCTCTTCTTATTCTACAGTAAAGGGAAGGAACATTATATATTTTAATATGCCTTTACAAAAGTTTTTAATGCAATATTTATGTCAAAAATGCTACTCATTGAAGATAAATGGATTAATTTAATTTTATTTTTAAATATGACCTATTCATATAAACTATTTTGAATATTAATTATATATTCATATGTACCCGTATACATTGTTATTGATATGTCTTTAAGTTTGGTCGAAGCTTCCAGTACCAAGAATGTACTTCATTAAAATATTTGTACGGATATTTATCATTACGGATATTTGTCATTACGGATATTTGTCACATGGATATTTAGTGTTACATTTTTAAAAAATATTAATTACATATATATATAATTCGCAGCCCACATTGAAGGGCTTCAAGCTACGGTCAGGGCAAATTACCAGGTAAAATATTAAAAAGTATTAAAACTGCTTTAATGAACTACGATTGGAGTTCCAATATTCGACATTTTACTCTATGTTGAAAAATTCATATATTCTACAAATTTAAAAATTATCAATACAATTTTTTTTAAAATTTAAGCAGCATGAGAATATTATCAGCATTTTTGTCTAATTTATATATTTATTTTGAAGTATTTGTAATGCGGTTCAAAGATTTTTAATAAACGAGCTGTTTTTTTTTAAATTTTAATGATATTTCTCCTGAATTTTAGTGCATCGAGGAAAATATTTTCCGAAATATTTCATTCGAATCCTATTATCCAATTATTCAACCGCTTCTCTCTCTCTTTTAAAATTTATTTATCCATATTATGAGAATGGAGTCAAAACTTCAGAACTTACCTAAACAATTTCCAATAATTGCTGTCAGTAATAATGTAATTAAACCCATTTCGGCATTGCCACACCGCGCCACACAAACTTTGAAACTCATCGTTTAGTCACAAGGTTTGGGCCAAGTCCGTGACCACAGTACACCATCCAATTCGGCCACCAGGTTATTACGAAAATCTCCGCCCAAACTTACCTTTTTATACAGATATACAAAATTACCGCCCCACGGATCATCAACGAGGGAGGTGACGTCACCAAACATCGACCAATGACTGGCTTCCTTGTATCTTTCGGAAGTGTAGGATTTATCGTGGGCCGCTCTAACTTCTTAAGGCTTATTTCGGGAAGATTTCTTCTTAAAATAAATTTTTAATATGTCGACACTCATTTTGTTTTTGTATCGAAAACAATTAAAATTTTAATAACGCTTTTTATTGGTTTTGGAATGATCTAGAATGCCTTGATTAGAAGATGAAGACCAATACCTGAATTTTTAGGATGATTATCGAGGAATTTTCGCAAGAAAATTTCTGAAGTGAATAATAAGATAACTATATAATAATTTGCAAGAAATATTGGCTGCAAATTTTATTAATCATGCGTATATTTAACATTAAAATGTAATATTCCATAGTTTAGTAAGTCAAGTAAAATCATGTAACTTAAGACGTTTAAGTGGACTATTATGCATTAAAGATATTGAACAATATAGGAAAATTTATAAAGGACCTAAAGAAATACTTAATAATGCAAATATAAAATAATTGGGAAAAATTAACAAATGTTGCGGAGAAAGCAAAGAGTGTATTATTAATGGGATAAATAATAGCGTGAGAAAATATCCAAGTGGATGCTTAATTTTTTTTGTATAGTAGTGTCGATTGCGGGTGGTTATAATATTCAAATAAGTTCAAAGTCCCAAGTCTGTTATATCTAATTATATTTTTTTGGGACCACTCTGGGTGTGGTCATGTTTTCCTTTTCTTTTTCTTTTTTTTTTTTGTTGTTCTGTATACTGACTGTTCATATGATTGTGCTAGAGAAGAATAAATAAAGGCATATTATTATATACGAATTATTAAAGAATATTATATAGGGAGGAGAAAAGTCATGAACACAGAAGCTAATAATGAAGGATAAAGCTCTAATACATTTAGAAACAAACTGCAAAATTTGTAGATTTATCCAAAAGTTGTAAGCTTTTTATGAATTATCTTTTCTCGTCATTCTATGTCTGCATTTTTAGTATTTGTGCTCTACACGAGCAATATTATATTCCCCTATTTAAATTCTACAATCACTATGACATTTACCCGTAACTGGGGAAGTGAAATTGAAACTGATTGAGACGCAACCGAGGACATCCGGTCTCCAAAATCGCGTTTTGAATAAAATTTTCTGACCAAAATATTAACATAAAATTTTATCCATATTTACCCCGGATACTCTCCTTCAAATAAAAGTAAATATTTGTGTGTTTTAAAAAACATAATGGCAACATAAATAATATTTAGACTATAACCTGAGTTTTCCTTTTATGGGAAAGTACAGTAGAAAGAACATCTTTAGCGTTATGGGTAAGTAAAGTGTTTGATCAAGAGGAAGTTATAAGTGGAAAAAAATAAAATTTAGTGAAGAGAAAATTTTTAACTTCAAGTTACACGAAAATTTTTAACTTCAAGTTACATGAAAATTTTTAACTTCAATTTACATGAAAATTTTTAACTTCAAGTTACATGAAAATTTTTAACTTGAAGTTACATAAAATTTTTTATCAAATTGTTTTTAGCTTGATAAATGGAATATCATCCACATCTGGCTTTTTACTGTATAACAGCTTCTCGAAGACGTCATATAACAGTTCAGGACATCGCACATTTAATATCAGTTGGAGTGTGATGGCGCGCTTTCTGCTTTTGAATGTAGGAACAATAGGTAATGAAAATTAACAACTTACGTAGAACACATCGTAATTAATTATAAAAACCAAGCTTAGGTTATAAAAAAAGTACTTTGAAAATAATCCATCATATACTACTGCCCAAATAAGAACTTTCGGTGAAATGGGTGTCATGAGTTGAAATTAACTTTTAAGGTAGAAATCTGTCCCAACAACACTTCAGCTTATGCTAGAGCTTTTAAAACACAGGAGAAAAAGAGACATGGCCTCGGCCTAGGACGGAACTAGAGACCCTCCATTAAATCAGGAGTGCCTTAACCGTCAGGCCACTGAGGCCAAGGAACGACACTCCTCTTCTCCGTATATAAGGATGTAAGATATTATTACCCTTCACAGGGATAACACAATTGCCAAATAATGGTCAACACACAAAGCCATCGGGGCGTGTTGTTTTTTTATTGATTTTTCGTGGGGAAATTTTTATAAGTAGAAATCTCCAACAAATTTGAGCTAAAGCTAGAGCTTTTAACGTATAGGAGAAAAAAAACATTTTCCCGGCCTATAGAATCGAACTAGGGTCCCTCCGTTAGGAAAAAAGCTTTGACGCTTTAGGAAAAGCTCACGCTTGGGTGACAGAAATTTTTAACTATAAAAATTCCCCATGGAAACACACACACACACACACATCCCGGTGGCTTTGCATGTTGACCATTATTTGGCAATTGTGTTATCCCTGTGAAGGGTAATAGTATCTTACAAATTAACTTTAGGGGTTTGTATCCAGTTTATGATCCTAATGTTAAACGATTCCGACGATGAATATAACAATAGTTTGTTTTGTTGTGTTATTTGGTTTGTTTTGTTGTGTTTTTGGTTTATTTTGTTGTGTTTTTTGATTTGTTTTGTTGTAGTTTTTGGTTTGTTTTGCTATGATATCTGCGTATTTTTTAAATAGCATAAGAGGATACGTTACATATGCAGCATCATTACTATCTGGTAAGTCTCTGTTACATTTTTGTCTGATATATAGATGGTATTTTTTTTATTTTGCATGCCGATTGGATGCTCTGCTATCTAATATTTAGATGGTATGATATTGTCATGTAGGTAAATATTATACAACTATATTTGGTATATAGACGACATGATATTGTCTGATATTTGAACGGTATACTACTATATCGGATGCATAGATGATATTCTATCTGGTATGTGGATAATATATTACTTCTTAATAGCCTGTTGCTATTTGTTATAGATGCTATGTAAAAAAATGGAGTAAAATATTGTTTTATTTATTCCAAGCCATCATTTGAAAAATGCATCCAATCTTCAAAACCAGAAAGATTATGTATATAATATTATGTATATCAATATTATGTATATCAATATTATGTATATCATATTATGTATATCAATATTATGTATATCATATTATGTATATCATATTACGTATATCAAGATTATGTATATCATATTACGTATATTAAGATTATGTATATCATATTACGTATATCAAGATTATGTATATCATATTACGTACATCAAGATTATGTATATCATATTATGTATATCAAGATTATGTTTATATCATTATATATATATATATATATATAATATATGTCAATATTTCAAGGAAGTGCTGGTGCTTGTGTAGGTTGGGTCATAATTCACAAAGGATTAAAAAATTAATAACTTCTTGTTTATTAATCATAGGCACCCGGATTGATTAAATGCAAATGCATATAATCCATTGAATATTTTAGCCGTTTGTAGCGTCAGTGCATATAAATGCATAAAAAGAGTGAATTTCCAGATGAATTGCATATTTTAGATTTTAGAGGGTTTAGTAATTTTAAGCATTTTGTTATTCCATTATCGGGAAAAATTTCCCGCCAACGCTGACGCTAAACTTTCCTCTTACTCTTTCTTCATCTGAACAGAGGAATTTGTAGACGTTCACTTCTGCCCTGAGGTGCTAAATATATAGTCATAGATGAATTATAGTTACTATCCTTATTAGAGAAATCGAAGACTTGCTTCAATTCTGCTAGACTGTTAGTTGTATCAGAGTCAGACTAAAACGCACATTTATATAATGTAAAATTCGACGTCATTATCTATCAACAATAGACGTGGATGATAGTCTCTCACGAATAAACTATCAGTAATAGACAATCCGCAAAATTTTATAAATGCTGTCCAATAACCCTCTTAACTCTGGAAATTATCTTTTTTTTTTTAGCTATAAAAGTGCTATTGAATGATAGAAGACAATGCTTAACTGTTCTGAATGTCAAGAGACACATCTTAATATGCCGTGATAAAAATTGTGCCGTATAAAGCACAGGGGCGGACACAGACTTGTATTTTGGGAGGGTCAAGGACAGAATTTGCCATGGTCTTGGAATAACACCCTTCATTTATCATGAAAGTTTAACTTTTTACTGTGAAAAAAAATATTTTTCGGGGTCATGACCCCTGTAACTTCCCCTCCCTCTGTCCGCCCTTGATAAAGCATATTAGTGTATATCGAATATTTCGACTCAGGAGTGAATAATAATAAATCTATTTGTTTTAAAACGCAAGACGTATTATTTTCAAGTAAGTTGGAAAATATTTAAGTGTGTAGTAGTGGCGGATTTCTAAGTAGGCACACAAGGCACAGGCCTAGGGGCGACACTTTTGTGGGGAGGCATCAAAGAGTTTAAAAATAAAATTTTCCAAACTGAACAATTTTGAAAATAATGTTTCTTTTTAATTATTGCCTTGTTTCCCCCAACAGCGATGATATAGGCGACTACTTGAACTTTTCTGCAAATAAAAACTACAGAATCGAAAGACAAAGAGATATGACCATATGATCATATTGTTTACATTACAATATCCGATACTTCCCACCAGAAACGGATGTATACAGGTATCAACACTTGAAAATTGTCATTAGTTGCTGATGTCAACTTTCTGACTTTGAGAAAAGCCAGTTCGGAATCATTTTTCAGGCGTCATCACAGGTGAACGAAACGACACCGCTCTTTCATTACAATTTTATATTTGTGATTGTGTTTGCTCCTTGTTTCCTTTTATCATGCCGGGCAACAAAAGATCTATATTAAGTGGTTTTAAATATAAGAAACTTGCCGACGAGAAGCGGGAAAAGGAGGCAAAAATCCTCAAAACTGTGATGAAAGAAGGTGGTTTTTTTAAACTAACCAAAAGATAGAAAATGAAGATGCACATAAAACTGATGTGAATCTAGATTCAGCGAACCATGACTAGCCAGACTGCCCTTCAAAATGGGACAATTATGAGTCTCTAGGGGACAGTGGGACACTGTCGCCCAAAGCGGGACTGTCTTATCCGAATCGGAAAGCCTGGTCACCTTACTCATAGACAAAATTTTACGATCGGTCGGTAAGTACGTAGGTAGAATTAGAAGAAAAAAAGAAAAAAAAAAGGTTCGTATCCTTTTACAATTTTGCACATGGGCAAACGTGCCCATTTATAAATCCGGGCTTGACACACTTTTTATATATACTTTATATATATACTAATAGTAAACGAATGAATAATGAAAAATTTGAACTGATAACGAAAAAATTCATGCAAGGATGTGTACGTGTATTTTTCCCAAATACGCGAAATACGCGCAAAAACATGAGATGTTCCTAGAATCCATACTAAAATTATTGTGGATTCAAAAAATGTCTCGAATCCACCAAGTCGGAGACAATGGTAGCAATAATTTTGAGTTGTATCTTATTAGTTTGAATAATTATATGAAAAATCTCCTTTACATATCAAATGTTAAGAGTATGATACGATATGATATGATATGCTTTCTTTCTTTCTTTTTTTTTCTTTTCCTTTTTTTTACATATATTTTTTTCTTTGCAAAGGTGGGAGAAGGGCGGCAGTACAGGCTGTGCCTAAGGGCGGCAATTTTATAAATCCGCCACTTGTGTATAGTTACCCATTTTAGGTGCATGTTTATTCATTTTGAGCGCATAAAGATGCATATATTGAGGCTATTTAATACATATTTGCATGCACGTTTTGCTGGATTTTTAGTGCATATAATCCGAGATCTATGTAATAAAAATAGCTTTTGTATTCTTGGATTAGGTTTCTGAAGGTTGTAAACCTGGACCATACTGCATAGTGGAGGTCCCAAAAGCAGTCGGTTTTAAGGACCAACTGAGTATAATAAATAATACATTTTATTATTTAATGCCGTTAATGTCTTATTATTAATGTTTTATATTGTTTTTTTATTGTTGTGCGTAATTTGTCGATTTAATGTTATCATAGGTGCGTGTGTAAAAGGAAAATAATATATAGGGTTCGCTATCTTCCGCGGTTTGTCTTAGAACGTATCACGAAGAGATGCACGATTGCGAGATGTTCGATTGTCTCGCTTATTTGAACATCTCGAAACCTCTCGATTGTTTTTAAACCTGACTTCATACATCGCGTAACCGTAAAAAAAATATATAAAATTTCGAAAACTATTTCTATTTAATCATTCATATACGATCTTTGACCAGTGTTTGTTTTGAATGATAAAATTGTAGTTGCAATTTTATTAGCCATGCTTTTGGATATAAGTACTACGTTGTACGCTTTATTTACCGTGCATTTTTATAACGAAAAAAACAATTTAAATATATTTATAAATAACTTTAAGACTAAATGCAGCTTAAAATACCAGAGGGTTTATTTTCGAGTTACTCGATGCGATGTCGTATACCCTAATTTGTGGCATTTTCATTGCTTCTCATATAAAATCGTCACAGAAGTTGTAAGCAGATAATTTTTAGTTATATATGGATGAAATAAAATGAAAAAATCATTGTTACAAAAGAACAAAATGAAAACCAAATACTCTATATGAAATAAATAAATAACAATAATAAACAAAGAAGTATCGTCGATTTAGATTGTTGGAATCGGAGTTCAACTCAAACTCTAAACTTACATGAATGATTTTATAAATAAATACCACAGTTCTGTTTTGATGTCGGAACTTGCGGTTAGCCCACCGTATTTTATCAACGACAACGACGTTGTAAATAATGCATAAGCAGTGTGGCTCAGTTGACCGCACTGCAATTGAACATCTCTGATTGGTTGGACCATGACGGCGAACGTTAATTTAAACGCAAATTTCAGCTTACATTTATATTCGCAAAACAACTGCACCTCCCATCACTAACATCACCCAAAGATACGGGGGGGGATTACTATGCTTTTACCCATTTTTTATAATAAAAATTATAAAAAGTAGCGTTTTTTAATTATGTAGGAAGTAATTTCATGCAAGTCCTTCTGTTTGGTAAATACGAACACTTTTACTATTTTTTACGATAGAGTATTTACAACAGAGCCTCCTTCTCATAACAGCCATTCTGGTTGTGTGGGCTCAAATTTTCGTACGAATATTCTGTTTGTGATACCCAATTATCTATGACGTAGATATTCTCTGAATGGACGGGGATGTCAACGAATTGGTTGGTTAGGTTTAAAGCTTTAAATTTATTTTTCAGAATAATTGCTAAGTTTGTAAAGACACTTCATTTATTGACGTTGCAATAGTAACTCCCAACCCGAAAATTACCGCTATGAGATCACAAATGCTAATTTTTGTGGAGGTCCAGAACAGAGTGCAATAAGTCTTCAGATTATTTCATCTTATCATAAACAATTCATTTCTACTCATCTGTCACGTTATGTTTCATACGTGTTTCTATTACAGTGTTTCAATAGCGAGTCGCAAGCTGAAATTTGATTGACATGATTCCTTTCGCACAGATAGTGCAGAACCCTAGTGTCCTAGCTAGAAACTATTCAAAGTTCAAGTAATAGGCTCAAACGTTGGATTTCGCTGCCTTCAACATCTTGGTAATCTTCCGATGTTGTTTGCTGGAGCTAATTTTTGATTAAAATGGGTCGTCATCAATCTCGATAGATCTACCAGAGCGTTTTGTCATTGGATATTTCTCTCGTGAAATTTTTTTAAACCATCTTCAAACCCTTCAATCGCTTACTGTACCAGGCACCTGGAGACCCTTCTCTATGGTGTATACCGTGGCTTGCCCTTTGCGGAAATGAAAACCGCACTTGTTCGACTGTGCACTTTTCATCCTCCATTTTTAAAACAAGAGCCAGTAAAGAAAATTTAATAAACCATGATGGTAGTCTGTTATAGCAAGTTCTAAAATACCATCTTTCAGAGTATGTGAACATCAAAATTAATCGTGAGTTATATCATGAAAACAAATAATGAACCATGATGAATTAAACGCTATTAATTAAAAAATAACTTTATGGATCATGGCATATTTGAACAGGTATGTGCATGTGTATGTGTGTGTGGAAGATAATTTGATTCTTTGATCATAGAGAATTAATAATTTATTCAGGACCATGATCAAGAACTCCAATTCTTAAACGTTCTTGATATCCTCGTGATAAAACCTCATCTCTTTTTATCACTATCGTTCTCAGCTGATCCTTCCGAAATAAGCGTACACTGAACATTTGAAATTTTCTAAGAATTAAAATATCCGTTGAAAGATTTTAATTGAGTAATAAAATAAGCCAATGGTAAGTTCTAAGCTTTCTGGTTAAATAACAAAAAATTCTTATATTCATTTAATAGTTTATTAATGTATATTTCAGATTATATATGCAATTACATTTCATTTATCCAAAATTATGCATCTCATATTTACATTAATTCAAATTTAATAATAATTTAAATAACAACAAATATTAAACCAAATAAACTTGCTATTATTAACAAATTATTATTCATTATCCATGAGTTATTAGAGCTAATTCAATAGATCATTTAAAAACTTTCATCATACGCAAATATTAAATATGCATCGTATTTTCCGTTTAAATTTAAACATCATTTAATTTAATTAACATTAAATTATAATGCAAATTAAACTGGAACCGAATTGGGTCCAAAGTAAATACAATTTATTAGTAAATACAAAGTATTTGCTAATAAATTGTATTTTATTAGTAGTTACAAAGTAAATACAATGTATTAATAAATAAAAAAGAGAAAAACGACGTTTCTAAGAGTGATAGAAATTTATTAATCAAATTTCGATTAATGAAATTTCTACTACGCTTATAGACGTTATTTTCCCATTTTTTATTTATTCTGCGTAGTGCTACGTCATAAGATTAATCTATTACTACGTTCTGGACCTCAAATACGCACATATTATATGCTATCAGGACGTGCATATTTGTCTTTATTGCATCACACCTCTTCCATGTTCTATTTTTTACACCGCTTAGATACGTCATTTAAATGCCAAATAACTTTCTTTCATTCATCTCTATTATCATATACTGTGATGGGCACCCATATAAGTGGGAAGGGGGGCTCGAGCCCCCCTAGGCATTCATAAATTTGATTTGCCCGGTTCTGCTATGCATTTACTTTAGAAAAATTTACAGTAACATTTTAGAATAAGATAGTTTTAATTCATTACTAATTGTCAAGCACTATCAATTATTTGTGTAGAATTTTACCATCTTGTACATTCACTAAAATATTTGACAGCCTTGAAAAGGAGGTAATAATTTTTCTCAGTCCCCACTCTTAGAAGTACTCATATGAGCGACCCTGACCACTGCTCTTGCTCATTCTGAAATAGCCAATCTCTAAAGTGTTTTAAACACCTTTGTTATTCCCGGACTTTATTTTTTCTGGTATTTCATTTCACATGCACGGCCCCTTATATGCTAGATAGTCAAGTTCAATACCCGTTTGTACATTTCGGCAGATGTAACTTCTAAATCTCTTAATGCTCTGATAATGGAATTATTAATTAGTATGCGATTAGTCGAGCAATAAGGGGTAGGGGGAATTTGAAAGAATTTAGATTAAAAGAGGAGGAGAAATATTTAATAATGTTTCAGGTTTTCCGCTTCCACAAATTAGCTATAGATTCCTCTAACATAAATTTTTATGAACACTC
>QLNU02015270.1:16869482-16912532 GCA_006491805.2 Dysdera silvatica
AGCCTCTTTTCTAAAAAAAAACAGGGGCAAGTGCCCCTTGCCCTCCCCGTCAAATTACACCGATGGGTTTATATATAAAATATAATATTTACCTTTTACGTTTAATTTTGATTAATTTATTAGCTTATAACTGCATTGTAATAACCAATATCAAAAAAGTATATATTAAAATTAAGTAGTATATCTTTATTGGTGATGAAAAATAGATTAAATATTATACTATAAACATACATAAATCAATATCTTATCAAATCACAAAGCTTTTTTAAAAAGGGAAAAATCAGTTACGGGGTGTATTATAATTTCATAATAACAATCTTTTTTGACTACGTAGACAGTATTTGATGCGAGGATTGTTAGTCACTGAGATTTCGATCTTTTTCTACACCAACGTATCCAGCACATTAGCTCCGTCATCGCTACTGCTGTGCAGTGAACTCAATCCAGTATCTGAATTGCTATCACCGTTTTCTGTAAGATCACAGGTAGTAAATCTTTCTACTGGTATTGTCTGTACTGCAGAGAACTCCTCCTGCAACCTGGAATTATCCTTCTCCAACCTATCCAAATCAGCTTTCAGGTGTTGCAGGTAGTAGTGCTTGTCTTCAATGATTTTTGTGCAGTCGCTCAGTGTCTGCTCATTTTGTTGTATAGTTTGCTTTTGCGTATCACTGATCTTAAGCAATCTTTCAATGTCGTACTTTGTCCTTCGCAACATTTCTTCTAGCCGTTCAGGCCCAGCGTAAGGCAATTCAGGATCATCGGATTCAACCGAAAGTCCTTCATGGGTATTGCCTAGATCGCCGTCTCTTAAAGACAGTGTCTCTCTGAGTTTCGAGGTAAGTTCTTTGATGTGGTACTCCTCTTGATGCACCTTGTCGCATATCTGGAGCACCTTCTCGTAAAGTTCGATACAGGTATCAATGATATCACATGTTGGTTGAGTAGTTTTGTCTTGTTTACCATTTCCGTTGTCAGTCGCATTCGAATTAATGATGATTTTGTGATTTGCATTGGTTCCCCAGCCGTCGTCACTGGACTCTGCAAGGTACGTGTCCTGCACGTAATTGACTCCAATCTGATGCATACGTTGAAGATGAATTTGGTTTTCGAAGAATTCTATTTCCGTGTCTTTTTCTTGAAGACTGCGCATCTGTGACACAATAGCTTCTTCCTGGGCAGTGATGAGGTTTTTTAGTTCTTCCGTAGTTGCTGGGAATTCTTCATCATCCTCCAAATGATCTTCTTCAGATTCAGACCTCAGTTTCTTTGGGTGCCAAGTCCTTGTTGATTTTCGGGATTGACTGTCTTTGGTCTTTCGTCTGTGCGCTTTCACATCTCTGGGTGTTGACTGATAATGCGACTTCTTAAGTAAAAAGCGTACGTTGCATTGTTCCATTCCCCACGTATTCCATACCTTCAGCAGTCTAGATCTAGAATCCAAAGGTCTTTCCATCTTGTGCCATCTTTCGACCAGCAGATAATGTTTGGACTCCCGTGGTTTGGATTTAGGATGCTTTTCGTCGTTCGAAGCTAGCACTGCTTTGATAACGTCTCCACACGTCGTATGTTTAGTAACACCTGTGACCCATTTCTGTAGTCCACCGATCCAGATAGGGACGTCTGTGCCCATTCCTTCCTTTCGGCATCCAGGGAGATCTGAAATAAACATCAGAACTTGATATAATTTGACGACGACACTGAGCACTAGCATGATTGGGAAGGCAAAAAATAACTCAGTTGAATAAAGTATTTGTTTACAGCTGTTTCAATAGCCCTGTATTATTTTGTTCAGAACGGTTACTGATACAACACAACGTGTAATGCCAACCTGTGTTATAAACGGCGATTACAAGTATAGTGAAACTGAACGTAAAATAAATTAAACACGTGAGTTAGAGGACACGTTTCTAATAGCCCATGTTCCACTACGAGAGACGCTTCCTTTAACTCACGTGTTTAATTTATTTTACCTTTCATTTTCACTATACATGTAACCGCCGTTTGTAACACGGGTTGACATTACACATTGTGTTATATCAGTTACCGTTCTGACGAAAATAGTCCAGGGCTATTGAAACAGCTGTGAACGATTAAATTTATTATTCAACTGTGTTAATTTGTTGCCTTCTCAATGATTTTAAACATAAGAACGTTTAATTGAACAAATAAAGGTTATTAAGGTTAATAAAGGTTATTAAGTAACAGTGAATTTTATTCAAATTCATTTTTGGACAAAATCAAATTTCAAATTAAATTTCCAATCAAAATATAATATCAACTAAGGAACCACGAATATGATTATACATTTTTTTTCTATGATAATGCTTAACAAAATAAAGTATCTAAACTTTAAAAGTATATATACTCTTAAAATATCTAAACTTTAAAAGTATATACTCTTAAAATATCTAAACTTTTAAAATATATATACTCTTTAAATACCTAAACTTTTAAAGGATATATACTCTTAAAGCACCTAAACTTTTAAAGTATCTAAATTTTTAAAACTAAGTTGATTATTTGAATGAAATATTTTTGCCGGTTTTTAGATTTAGTAAAAATGATTTTAGAGATTATGATGAAACACTTTGAGGCACGTCTGTTTAATCATTTTTTTTATATATATAATGTTTATAGCCTAACATTTTATTATCATTGCAAGTTTTCTGTAGAAGATTGTGGGAAACGGGAGCGAAGACGTAATAGTGTATGGAGAAGTTACAAACTATCTATAAATAGTATACGAGTAGACTATTATTATTATTATTATTATTGGAAATCAAGCATCGCGACGAAATAGCATGGGTTAGGAAAAAAAAGAGAGAAATTCAAAAATGAAAAATATGGACACTTTAAATTGGACAACACATTACGGTATTTCAGTGACATGTGATTTCTTCATCAGGACTTCTTCTGTTCGCCAACTATGCCAATAAGGGAAAAATATTGATTCCACCAAAAATATCAGCTACTGGATTTAAAGAGTTTTCATTTAGAAAACTACTTAAATGCATTTTCCAATGAGTATATGTACACTAAAAGATTATTCAGAAAGTTAATCTTCAGGGCTTAAACCGAAATTTGCATAAATAGAGCAGTAATTACTTTTGGCGATAATTTCCTTCCTTTAGATCAATTTAAGCCGTGGATCACTTTTCCACTTCAATTGTACCCGCTGACCACTTTGAAAAATTCTCATGAGATCAGGGGATGATTTAGGGGTGGGGAGCTATCCCCCTTGAATGAAAATTTAACATTGAAAAGATGCAAGGTAAAGGTCCATTTAGGTATCATTTTCAAAACTCAAGTCATTAATCGCCCCCCGAATGACCTTTAAATCCGTCCCTACACGAGTTGACTGCAAGACCTTAATGAAAAAGGGAGCTGAGCCTTTTTTTTGGGGGAGGGGGGAGCAAGATGTAAATGTATAGAAGTAAACAAAGCAGTGTTGCCAACAGTGAAGCCAAACAAAGCAGTGCTGTCAAGGTGAAATCCCTAGTGGCAGCAATGGAAAGTCCCTACTTTTCACCAGAAAGTCCCTACATTTCACCAGAACGTCCCTACGTACAAGAGCGTAGCCAGATTCAATTCAAGAGTGAGAGGGAGTGCAAAATACTAAAAATATACCATCCGTTATATTTTTATATTTAATTTTAATATTTAATAATAATAATAATAATTTTATAAGTATTTTTTTTAATAATTTTTTTAAATAATGACCCGTCTAGCGGACCACTTGGGACTCCTTCGCGGACCACCAGTTGAGAACCACCACTTTAGATAATGCATATTATTTTAATTCATCAGTTGGTTCTTAGCGTTTAAGTCAAGGAAGATTTTCGACACTATCTGTTCCAAAGGATAGGATGCTGCTTTTTTTATTCCTTTTTAATTTCTCCTATCATTAGTTTCTCTTCTATTATTTGGAGATGAATTTTACGGTGAACCATTTACCTTCATTATGATTTTTTTTATTTTACCTCACGCTTTTTGCTCCATCAAAGGCTTAATAAGAGTGTAAATGAACGTCAAAACACCATGATTCGCCAAGTTCATCACGTTGTTGCAATTTTCAACTGTTTCAGTGTATCGTAATAGATTTTCGTGAGGGGTATACGAAATGGACCAGCAATCTTACTCGAGGTCATTTTGCTTCCATGGGTAATTTCACGTAAACTTATGATTCAGTGCGAAGGTGAACTAGTTTAAATTCACGTTTATACATTCGTTTAAAATTCAATTAATTTTGAATATTATATTCTCTGAAACAACAACGTTACTGTCCGAACGATGATATAAACTGTCGTCGAGTTGAAATGAACTTATGCGTACATTTAGGAATGAACTATGAAATACACTCATGAATGAACTATGAAATACAATAAACTATGAAATTCATTCATGAATAAACTATGAAATACATTCATGAATGAAATATGAAACACGCTCATGAATGAACTGTGAAATATACTCAAGAATTAACTATGAAATACATTAATGAATGAACTATGAAATACATTAATGAATGAACTATGAAATACACTCATGAATAAGCTATGAAATTCAGTCATGAATGAAATGTGAAATACATTCCTGAATGAACTATGAAATGCACTCGTGAAGGAAATATGAAATACATTCATGAATGAACTATGAAATACACTCATAAATGGACTATGAAATGCACTCATGAATGAACTAACCTAGCAAGAAAAGATTTCCACTAGCCGATAGCAAAAATCTAGTCCCCAATGACGACAATGCGACCGGATCATTCGAGCCCTGTTTTAACTATTAATTTGTATTTTGTGATAAATATATTCCTTAGTTGGAAGTCTTGGTGTTATATTTATATGTAAATGTATATTTATATGTAAAAGTATATTTATATCTAAAAGTATATCTATACGTCTAAGTATGTCTTACATCTAGAGTATATCTATACGTCTAGTATATCTATACGTCTGAAGTATATGGGTCTAAGTATATCTATACATTAAAAGTATGTCTTACATGTCTAGTATATAGGTCTAAGTATATCTATACGTCTAAGTATGTCTTACATGTCTAAGTATAATTCAATTTAAAAAGTTAGTGATTATATCTTGAATATTTGTAATAATTATAATAAAAATGCAGTATAATTATCAAGTTATTATATTGTTTTATACATTTAAAGTTTACGAGTAATAAGACATTTCGGTATAAATTATTTTTGATATAGAATAAAATTTTGGGCAAATATTTTGATACCATACGACTGTTTCAAGAAGCAATAATTTTATATCTTAAAGGAATAGAACATATTTTAAATTATAAGCTCTAAGGGGAAGCCATTGGAGGTCTTAAATTTTTTAAAATTTATGTTGTTCTTAATAATTTGTTTAATGCATTTCCAATAATTCCTTTGACAGCTTTTACTGAACTGAAATATCTACATGTAACTTACCGTACTTAAAATCCATTAACCTGTAATTTAATGATTATATTAATCATATTAATGTTCCATTAAATACTTTTCTTATCAAGGCACTAATTTTAATGACAGATGATTTACGCTTATTTTTACCATGAAATTTATTGAAAAGCGTTACGCAAAAACGTTATTGAAAAAAGTTACGTTGTCGCTAAAAGATAGGGTTGTATAAACTTTGTCCAAAAAATCCCGAGTGGGTTTAAAACCACTTAATAAAATCCAGAATAAACCATTTGTAAAACCCGATATAAACCATTTATAACCCTTAAAAAATCACTTCCCAATATTGTGTAAAAATTATTACAAGTATATGTAAATTCGATTTGAGCATGCTGAGCATGCTGGCGACGTCCCAAACCATAACACTACAATTCTCCATAATGCACGAATATACAAGGAATATTTAAACTTGATAAAACATTTGAAAAATGTCAGCTAAATTCTAGATATCTTCCAATCAGATAATAAATTCCCATTTCATTGATACGCTATGTTGATAATATAGATATATATATATGTGCATAAAATTAGCCAATTATTGTCTTTGTTTTTGTATAAATAGAAAATATAACTATTAAAATTAAAAACATTGTAGGATCTTACGATTATAGAACTCTGCAAAATAAAATAAAGAATTCATTTATTAATATCCACGTTATGGCTCTGCAAAAATTTATAAATCTTGACATGCTCCCCACCCCAAATCTCTACCCTATATTTGTGTTCTTCATTTCTTTACCTTGCAATATTTTGCAAGGTAAAGCAATGTGTTCTTCATTATTTTAACTTGCCAAATATTGCAGTATCTTCAAATAAGGTCTAAACTTATTCCACTTAATAAACATCATCCAACAATAACTAAATATATAATTTGTCCCCTCATGTAAACTTCATTACATATTGGAATTCTGAAATTACTGAAAATAGTAGTAACACTGGAATAATGCTTCTTTTAGGGCTGAATAAAACCCAGGATTTTTTTTAAAAAACCCAAACCCAGGTGGGCTTTTTTTTGAAGGATTTATTGTATTAGTTATTATCATTAAAAACAGTTACTTAGGCTATTTTCAAATCTTTGCACAAATGAACAATAATATAGATTATCCTATAGACTTCCATTAGTATCTCGGCTATTTACAAAATAGCAAGTAAGAATTTTGAAGCTTTAAAAATTTAAAAACGAAATTGTAAATTTTAAAACCGGAGTTGCAAAAATGTTCCTCTCATGATATCTCATGAGTAACTGAGAGTTATTTACAATTTGTATTGGGACAGAGGTGGTGGAAATTTTTCATGTAGGAAGGCCTCATTAGGTCATCCATAACCTATTAAGTTTACATTTAAGGAAATGCAATTAGGTGCACTTTAAATGTACATTATATTTTAAAAGTGTAATTAACTTTAAAAGAGGAAAATTGTTAAATTAGATCAAATTTAATGTAAGACAAATAAATTCACACACAGAAATTTCAAGTTTAACTTTTCTCTATTCTTTAGAGTGAGCTGAAATAAGAACTAAGAAACTTGCACTTGATTCATGAGATTAGTGATGGTTTAGCTCCCAAATCTCTCCTCTTTTTTTTTAAGGAATCTCTGTTTTTTAGCTTTATTTCCTGTTTTTTGGTGTTCCATTTTTTTGCAATTTAAAAAAAAATCTTTACCTTTGCATTAAATAGGGATTTTTAAAAGTAAAAATTCCCAAACCAGCTTGAAAGTTGTTATTTTGTATGATAGCAAGCTTTTAAAAAGTCATTCTTAGCTTAAAAATATTTGTATTCTTCATAAATAATTGGTGTTAACTTTGGTAATCTGTTGTATAATTAACTTTCTCCTTCATTTCATAAAAATGTGCATAATATATATACGCATCAATTAAAAATCCTTATTTTATGGAATATTTATGCGTA
Source organism: Dysdera silvatica (assembly GCA_006491805.2). Classification (NCBI taxonomy): domain Eukaryota; kingdom Metazoa; phylum Arthropoda; class Arachnida; order Araneae; family Dysderidae; genus Dysdera; species Dysdera silvatica. The sequence continues at coordinate 16,876,869 of QLNU02015270.1, forward strand.
CACATTAAAAAAAGACTTTTTGAAAATTTTTTTTGTGTTAAGTTGGCAGGTATGTCATGGATATGAAATGATTTTTTATCGCAATTATATATTTTTTTAATTTTTTGTCATTTTCTATCATATATAAATAACAGAGATGCTGGAGATATCTAGGATACGTTACATTCCTATTATTCATTTGTGCAAAGATTTGAAAACAACCCAAGTAATTGTTTAATAAACCCCAATTTTCCCTAATAAAACTCATTTAAACCCCGAAAAACCCGCCCGGGGTTTGATTTTTTTTTTAAAAAACAGGGTTTTATTCAACCCTGCTAAAAACTTCCATATAGTAACTTGAACTATAACCAATATACATTTAAAAGCCTTTTGGTGGATGACATTATTATTATTTTCAAACTGAAAATCCACGCTTTTGCTTAATAACAAGAACGTGTATTTTCATGGAAAAAAAATCATGACATCTATAAAATGGAATTTGGGAATTTATGGCAATCTTCATGTCATTTCACATTTGGAAAATTTTTCCATTCATTGAAAAACTAGTCTGATTGTTTTTTAAGATGCAGACGTCGAAAAGGACTACTTACAATTCTAGAGATTGCATTGCCATGATTTTGTGCAGTAACTAATAATACCCTGCAAGACGAAGATTAAAATTTACAGCAAAAAGTTTTTAGTTTTGTTAAGTGAAATTACTTTGGAAATTCTGCTGTTGGAAACCTATTTTGTGCGAATCAAGATTCAAAAAGTGCTTGCCTGTGAAAGATTCAAATAAACTTAAAAATTGCTAACATAGCAACCCAGATCTGCAACAATATCTGCTAATCACATCATATTAGCATGATTGTTCCTTTGGGCCCTAACTCTTGAGAGAACGTTTTTGTAAACAAATCAACAAAATATAGGAAGGGTGAATAAGACACAGTCAAATCGAACTGTTTTGCCATGTCAAAGTCATTATTCTGCCATTCATGGCATGAAGCAGTGGCGCAACACGCAAATAGGAAGAAAGCAGTATGGCTTGCAGCGGGTAAGTCAGGGACGAAAAACCACCAAAATTTGTTTCACGAAATTGGCGTCCCGTGCTAGTAAATTTCAAAATTGCCCCAGTTTATGAAGGAATCCAGACCGGCTGTTTCCGCAACCATCAAAAAAAGCTATTCGACAGTTCACACAGTGAAACACTCGAAGATGAGTATAAAGACAATGTCGTTCTAACTCTATTTGGGGATGAAGTAATCGAGATAGCTAGTCAGCCACAGAAAATATGTTTTGCCTCGTTATTATGGCTCGAACCAACAATGAAATTGGTTTGGGCCAGGGGCTCTTTTGCAGCTGACAGAGTTTACTCTCTGATTTTTGGTGAAAATACACGATCGAGATCGTTAATCATTAGCTGCCGTAAGTTCACGAAGTTTATGTAAAGTTGCACAGTAATGCAATAATCCAAATTTGAATTATATTTTGAAATTTAAGTTGAAAAATTTACATACTATGCTGACATAATTCATCAATTTGGAAGCTTCTGGACTTGAGCTGTAGTAAAATTGTTGTCATTATTATTATAGTAATCACTATCTTATGTTGTGTATGTTTGATGAATATTTCATCGTTTTCTCTACATGTGTTTGTCCCAAACAGTTTATATCAATGCTAATAAAACATGACTCTCATGTAATTCAGATTCTAGTTATCCACTTTAAAAGTTGTAGTGGATGCTTTATAAATTGCGGTGGCATGTTACTTCGATTAAATGTATATATCGAAATTATATGTTGGAAGTCGAATGTGCTCAATATTAATCATTTAAAATGATTATAACTAAGATATTATGATCGGTGAGGCATCGAATCATTTGTAAAGACGTTTATCAACATATTCAAACATGCAGAACTTATTTCAATTAATCGTCACACACCAGCGATTTGCAATACTTTCAAACCTAAAACTGCCACAGGCGCTCGTGTTATTACATTATCTATAAAGTTGTTGGCAAAAAAATTACGACTCCTTAAATCTTGCAGATTTAAGGAGTTGACAGGGCTTGAATTGCGTTCAATTTCCAAAAAGTTTGAATTGATTATAAATATATTGGACTTCAGGGTGAAGTTAGGCCATCTCTTTCCTCCCAGATGACCTATACTGAGCAGTTTTGAGGCGTTAAATATACAAATACAAAATCAAAGAAAAAACAAACAAGACCAGTTTTTTGAAGTGCATATGTCATCTTAATGATCATAGAAGGACAGCCACATTTCGGTAGGTTGGTGGAAGTAGTGGAATGTGACCCTATTATGACATTTCTATGTGACATTATGACATTCTGCAACTTAGAAATCGTGTTTGACCAAGACGACTTACGCTATCTTGTGGTTTTAAACATTTTCTATGCTGAATAATAATATTAAAAATTTTGATTTTGAAACTAAAGATATTTTTAATTTTATACGGAAAACGTTGTTTTGACTTTCTGCATTTTTCAATTATTACTCAAAATTTAAAAATTGTAAATATCGCACTTCATTGGCTATTGGGCACAGCGAAGATAAAAGTTCTAATGGCTTTCGATTACCTCGAATTTGTGTCAACATTACAAAATACACGCACTGATTATTATAATCATAAAATAGTGCTTAAACTCCTTTTCTTCGTCTCAAACCAAAGGCGTTCAAGCCTAAGTCAAATCGGTAAGAAACAGATATATATATATAATCAAATCCGGTTATAACGACGATTCGAAAATTCTTTCGCGAGTCCATGTATAGGAAATAACGTTATTTGGTTAGAGTGTTACTTCAGACTTCCCTTGAATGTCGTTATAACAAAGTTTGGCTCAATTGTTTAATTTTCGTTAATGTTCATTTTTGAAAGTGTATGAAGTCCTTGTACTTTCAAAATATTAAGCATATATATTATATTAAATATATAATATACCCTTCACTTCTACTAATTTTATAAGAAAATATAATTACATTATAAAATAACTATGAGTATTCAGCCATAATTGTCTTCTCTTTCACTGATGTTACCGTTCTCCTCAACCGCGTTCAAAGATGAGTTGAATCTTCTTTGCGCAGTTTTTGAATTCAAAATTTGTTTCAAACCATTTTTTGAAGTTATAAACGAAATTCAAAATAACGTTCGAAATGTTTTTATCCTTCTGCAACTACATTGTTGTTTGAGAAGCAGAAATTTTTAGAGTGTGTTTACGTACTGTGGTTGAAACGCCACCTAGTGAACGACTGAAGCGTTTCTTGACGGTGAATGAACACTACTGACGGTAGCTTAAGTAGCGTAGCTATGGGGGGCATTGGGGGAGACCACCCCTGGCGCTACAATCCGGGGGGGGGGCGACAATTAGCCTTGACAGGCACAACAATTACGGCAATGACAGTCACTCGCCCCGGGCGGCAAAATATCTAACTACTCCACTGGGTGGCTGCAACGCTATATTACTGACCTCTTGTATTATCAATGTATTATCTTGTATTATATCCACTAGAATTCCGCGACGTGATTTAAAAAATGACATTATGTGAGTAACATGAAGAACATCATGGGAATTATATGAATGGTATAATAAAAGACACTATGCGAATTGATGGAAAAATGGCTTGACAGGTGGAATAATGAATGATATGATGAATGACATGATGACTGACATGTGGCGAATTTTTTTTAATTACTAGCGTTTTTAACGATACAAGTTTTCTAATTTTCATATTTTCATGATACTTATCAATGGGCCCATAATACTTTATAATTTTCAGAACATTTTCATGATACCTATGAATCTAATAAAAACCTGGAAATCAGTTTCATAGTAAGCTACAGTTTTATATTCTTTCCCATTTCTTACCTACGTAACATAACGGAAACTCCCAATCATTATTATACCTGTATTTAACTTATACATTGTTTATTATATGCACTATTCAACATATATCTTAGGTAAATCAATCATTACTAGTACAATAAATGAACTTTCATAATATTTCATATATATATGAACTTTTATAATACTTTTATGATGCTGTTTCGCCTTCTGTCAGATAGCATCAAAATAATATTTAAATCCTTTTTCACAATTCCAGAATTTTTCTGTGTTTAAAATCCAAGATCCAGTTAGAAGTTACTACCATTGATTATTTTAGATTTTTTTTCCAATATGTAAGTGTATTGGAAAATAATAATGAGCATATGCAGGACTCAATTGCAAAATCATAGTATTTTACAATTAGAACCGGATAGCTAACTTATTTAGAGTGCTTGAAAGCTTTTAAACCTCATAAATTTTTTAATGCAATTTGTTTTTACAACATACAATGTGTTGTAAATGCAGTAGGGTAAGAAAATATTAATATCTTACGTTATGTACTTAATTAGTACCTGACGCATACTAGAAACGTACAATATTCACTTTAAATTGTGAAAAAAAAGAAAGAGAAAACTCCTTAAAGCCCATGCTGCCTCAATACTCGATGTCACATACTTATTTACTGTGTCACACTTACAATGTCACATATTTATGACTCGATGTCACATATTTATTTACCTTACGTAAGACATCCATGACAACAAAATGAGGATAGTCATATATTTCAGCTTTTTAAATTCTAAAATTAAATTTTTTTACAGCAGTTGCCTCATATAAAACACACAATGGTTTGTATGGCCTTTTTTCTTAACAAAAAAGCACAAAGATTGACTAGAATCTATCAAACTTAGTACCACTTGTCATTTTATGAAATGCAAAAGACGAAGTGACAGAGTAAAGGATAATATTCTCAACATTTTGAAAACTACTATTCTCTCTATCGGGCCAAGTTTCCTCTTATACTATAAAATGATTAAAATATGTTTTTGAATATTTTAAGGTATTTTCCCCTCACATGTAGGTGACTTCAATCCATGAAAACCGACGTCTGCATTTGAAAATATACTATTTACCAGAATAGGTAATTTTATATATTTGATATTAATCATTATAAAAGGTTCCCAAATTTCACATGTACCCGAAATCTGTCTAGAACAATATTATAGGGACTGATAAATGATAGCGCTGTTGGCAGTCATAGACGAACAGGGGAGGACTGGGTTCTCTCAAAGGGCGCACACCCTGGATTTTTGGGGGGCTCGAGTCCTATTGCCCATGAGGGCGCACCGGCTCGGAGGCCTTCAGCCCAGTCCGCCCTTGTAGACAAGGTATTCTTTATAGACAAGGTAGAATCCGATACACCGTCAGGATCCTGGAAAATATCATTACACACGCAAATTTATCGTTATAAGCAGTATCGTTGTATACAAACTTCACTGTGTACGTTTAGTTTGGCTATAAATTAATAGCTAATTTTTTAAGCCGAAGATCATTATCAACTCTGAGAATAATTATCAACCTGGAAAGTCTTTCGCTTAATATAATCTTTGAAGCTCGTGGGCATGATGAGTTTCATGATCCCATGAAAATGATCTTTAATTCTTTGGTAAGTCATTCCTCATCTTTGTAATTTGGCGTAATCGCCGACCTGCGGTTAATTGGTGCGAATGATGGAGGGAACCGTGGTGAGGCGGAAGATGAAATAGACATGCAAAATCCGCTATCTTCGGTGAATTACCAATGATGGACAATGTGCATTGTTATTTCAATAAAATATGTGCATCGTTATTTCAATAAAATATGTGCATTGTTTACTAAATGACTTATTGAAATTTTGCCGCCAGGAGATGGTAACGCCTTTAGAATACGATGCCGCTTACCAGTACTTTCTCCGGTCAAGTTCTGGATGCGGTTCGAGGCCAAGGTTGCTCAGATTGCGGAAGGACACCACGAAATTGGCCACACCTTCTTCCCCCAAAATCGCCTTGAACTCATAGACTTTGTATCTCAGGCAGATTAACATGCAAAAAGGAAGGTCAAGCAGTCACAGTCACTGGTATTTTAAATGATTCATCCTCACACACCACTTAGTAAATCAGTAAGTGGCACATTTCCATGCCGATCCTTTGGGAAGTAAACAGATGCGATAAATATCTTTGTCTAATTTTCATATACAGTATACCAATTGATTTTGTTTATAAGGTATTTCCTTTCCTCGCGGATTCCTCATCAAGCGCAGATTGTTTGTATTCTTTTTCCCCAGTTACGGTTTTCCGGGGAATATGAAAATCTTTCGCTCAGGGATTCAAACCCGGTCTGAAGATCTAAAGAAAAATTTTACAAGCTCTGGGAATCATATCCGGATTAGGATGTAGCCAGACACGTTGCCATTTCAAGGCTAAGTGTGGATGCAATGAACAAATTTATTTTGATGCATTGACGAAGGTACCTTCGAGGATTCAACGAGGAGGGGGGCAAAGCCTCCACATCAATGCTTTGAGTGGATCCTCCATGTATAATTTTCTTTTTATCTGAAGGGGGGTTTTCTCAGGAAAGACTAATCCACTCCTAAATTGCCTCCTATTTACGCCGATGCATTGATTCCATAAATTTTTCTACGACGAAAATTAATACAAACACAAGGATGGCTGTAGCTGTTGTGCTGGCAATTTGTCTCTAAGCTTTGGATTGCTTATACAATGATTTTCGGAAAAAAAATAATAAATAGATAAATATAAAAGAAAAATGAAAAGAAAAGTAAAAAGAAAAGAAAAAATGAAAGTATCATTCTATCCAAGAGAATTATCAATATCACTCTAATTTATTTTATTGAATTATCATCTCGGTTTAAATAATAAACATCAACTTAGATAATCAATTTAGATAATAAACAACATAAAGTAGGAAATTACATTTCTTACTTTAAAATTCAAAATTAAAAAATTCAAATTTCCAAAACTAACGAGATTACGAAGAGGTTATTTTGAACTTAGTGGGTGAATTCTATTAGTAGTTCTATTTGTTAGAGATTAGGGTGTTTCTTATTATTCCTCTAGGTGTTATTGGTATAGTTTGAAATAGTCATATTGTGGCCACTAGAGAGGCGAAACTTGCAGTTGGTATATGAGAGGTGGCCGTAATAAATCGGTTTCGAGAGTTGAGGGGCGGTGGGTATACATCTGTCAGGTGGTCCACGTCATTAACCGCAAGACTCAAAGAGGAAAACACTGAGAAGGTATTTAATATATATTACATGAAAATATTGTAACCTTGTAGCATATGCCACCCACGACCCATTTCCGGTTTAGGTGGACAGCTTAAGTCGGGTCTTCATAACCTCGTTCCCAAGGCTAATATAATCTCCCAAAACACCCTCACGTAACGAATGCCTTAGCGCGTTACGATCCGCCGTGGGTTGGATGACCGGCGGAAAGTTAACGCAAGACATAGTGAAGACCAGGAACAAAAGAAAATGGAGAAAATACAAAAAACTTGGGGCAACTACACTTGCGATAGTTCATATAAGGCGCCATTTCACTGTCTTGATTAAACTTGTGTTGCAACGGGTATTTTTTTTTGCTTAAAAGGTGGACGTTTACGAAAGGCTGAGTGCGAACGTGGGTTGATAAGACAGATCACGGTTAAACTATCTTTAAAACTTTTGTAGCGTACGGTATATTATATAAATGCGAGAAGCGTAAACAACAAAATGGGTGAAATAGAAATGCTGTTGGAAAATAATGGATCTCAAATAGACATAATGGAAATAAGTGAAACATGGTACAGAGAAAATGATCACATAGAAATCTACGGATGGTCTGGTTACCATCTGATGAGAAACAAAAAAGAGGGAGAAGGGGTATAGGTATATGTAAGGAATATTCCCGAGGATTTCGAAAAATGGGTTGGATTATCACACCTATGTGATGAATGGGAAACAATAGGCATAAAAGGAGGTGAACTGTTACAGGAAGATTAAACATAAAAACATCGCTAAAATCATGCAATTTTGGAAAATATAAAAGCAAAATCCAAATTCCGTAATAACGCAACGGTTTGGTATCTAAAAATATTTGTCCTCACCAGTCAAATTGTGAGTTTTACTGTTAGGCAAGTGTTAGAAACTTTCTCTGGTCCAGTTAGTTGCTATCTACAGCGTTATTACTCAAAACAAGAATCCATAAACCACACCACGTGAAACGTAAACAAATTCGTGAATGAAAACGCAGTTTCCTTGCAAACGGCAAACCCCTCCCCACACACACCACCTCATGTAGCCGTTAGCCTACACCCCATTCACAATTCTCTCCGCGATAACGTGAGTATTGTTATAACTATTATAGATAGTCAATACTATTTCGCACTCTATTACGAAACTTTGGAACTCAAAACTGTTACAAATACCCCTCCCAGCTCTTCAAAGCTACTTCATTCTTTAACTCCCGAAAAAAAATTCGTTTTCTGTAGAACGAAACTAAAGCTGCAATTCGAACGTTGTTTTGTAAACAGAAGCGAGTTATCACACTCACAATTTAGATCCCCTATGGATAAGTTATAGAGATAAGCAACTTATTTGTAAGCAATTTTCGCACTTTGTACTACGTTATAAAACTTAGAATAGTCACATACATCTGAGACAAGTATCACATAACTTAGAAAATGTTACACTCCTTAAGTTTGCAAACAAAACAAACACACTGAAATACATACTTTTTTGCTTAAAAGTTACGTCTATATAAGCAATCTTAGCTTTAGATAGATATAATAAAATTTTGGGAATACCGAGTAATTGATTAAAGGTGATCGAAATGATATTTTTTTTAAAGCTAAGTCGTACGAAAGTAGTACAGTGTTGCGTACTTCTTTATTGATTGCAAACCACGCAATCAAATGACCGAACATTTGCTTACAGTAAATAAAGCTACGAGTATAAAGTGCACTTCTCACGCATTAACTACAAGCAGACTGTTGTCCATGAGACATGGTTAACGACATACTGGAAGGAATACATCGAAAAAGAAATCGATGACACCGGCGCAAGACGGCAACCTCATAAGCATCCCAAGTGACTACATGCCGTACTCAAATGTGAATGGACAAAACAAACTTCAGAGGTTTCAAGTAAATGGACAGCACGTGCTTACAAAACACTACTAATAAACTATTATTCGAGCCCTGCGTCAATTACGAAGGTACACGCAAATGACACCTTCTGGAAAGATAGCCCAAGAGAGTAGACGGATGATGACGACACACAACCCCGACTAGCGATTTTAAAGAGACGACGACATTCATTTGTTACTACAAGAAAAATTGGTGATTCCATATTTTCAGACGACGAATATATTATGAACGGATCTACGTCATAAAGAGACACTCCCTAGCCAATTGCCATTGGACAATGCGAACAATCTCTAAGCAATTTATCCATAAAATCTCTAGGAGTCATATTCCTAGGATGTATTCTCTGGACACTTTCAGCGAAGAGGGAGACTTTTCCAGAGATAGATTATTTTACAACGAAAGTCATTTTCCAAAGATAATACCATTTCTGAACGATAGACGTTTCTCAACAATAGACATATCTGCAGTGATGGACTATAGTGCGCCGCAAAAATCGTCATATTGAACTTTTAGACTAATTATATTTGATTATTATTTCAGATTCCATTGACGTTATCGAGATACAACGGAATTCAGTAAAATGTCTTCTAGAGATATGAAACACGGGAAGATTGATATGTATTGATTCAGCGGCTTTTACTTTATTTACTTGTTCATATTTTATTGTCATTTATAATTGTACATTTATTATGTTCATTTTATTTTCATGTATTTTCATGTATTTTCAAAATTACTATTATTACAGAAATGACATTTGTGATTTACCTTCATTTAGGAACTTTATGTAAGCTGCATGCAAGGAACATATGGAATTCATATTTTTATAATGTGTTTCATTTTATTCAAATGTTCCTTTTTTAGCAAAATTAGGAACTTCAGTTATAGATTGTGTTTCAGTATTGTATAATGTTTTATTCTGTAGTATTTTCTAACATTTCGTAAGTATTCTATATCACGCAGTTTGCCAGAGGAAAATCTTCACTTGTATTTGTTCAACCTTGTTCTACAGTGCTTAGATCAGACTTTGTACATTTATAGTCACTTCCAGACTTTGCTTACTTCTTCACAGCCACGTTGGACTTCGCCACATTTCATAAACATCATAAGCAATTTTTATTCTTTCGACGGTGGGTGTATGTTACAGGAAGATCGTCCTGTAACAAAGTTTTGTTGTAATTTTTTATATCTTCCCCTTAAATTTTTACGTTAAGCCATAAAAGGAAGAACACACTTTCTCTTACAATGCAACAGCGGGAAGAAGATGTTCTCATGCACAATACCCTTCCTGCAATAACTCTCATCCTTTTGTACAATCTAAAAATCTCTAGAATAGTCCAAGATTTTATGGCGTAAGTAAAGAACAGACGCATAAAGACTGCCCTGGTTTTGATCACCGCGCCTGGACATGCCGTCTCTTTAGGGTTGCGTCTGCACAATACAAACCCTGCTAATTGGATAATTCAAAGGTCCGTACATAGAATCTCTATCCATGAAAGTCGTTTACATCAATTGAAGAAACCTCGCAAATGTCAGCAGAAATTATTGTCTTCTTCGGAAGCGTCCACCGCAGGGGAAATCTGGACCTCCTTGCACCAAAACCACAAGACACGGACACCTCACTGATAGGTTAAGCCAATAACCAATCACAGGTCCAAACGCCATTCTTACTTTGAAGTTTTAAAAAGTTTAATCAGTTTCAGGGCAGAAGAGCATGAGATTAGAGTCAGTATAAGACGAGAATAATCAGATCAGTATGAGATCAGTACCAGATGGGACCCAAAGATGGTAAAGCAATATTTTATATGTGAGGTGACTAGCTCCCTTGAACTATGTACGTTCTCCGCCAGTGATGTCGACCAAATTGATATGCTCTCGTACAACTATAACAAACATCTGAGATATCGAGGCGAATTCTACGCGGGAGCTGGGTAAGAGAATAATATTTTTTGATCATGCCTCGTCAATTCCGGCAATCTTCCCCTAAGAGTCAGATTAGACATATAGAGTTAGATACGTAATCTAATTAATGATAGTCACATGACAGTTTAATTATTGGATATTATTGCTGTTGATAATGTATTTCGTAATGATTACTATGGATTGCAATATGTGTTCCAAAACTAAAATGAACTCCAATAATGCAGTTATAATTGATCGTTTTATGATATGTGTGTAATACCCAAGATAGGCTACGTCCATAGTCAAATTGTTAGAATAAAGAAAAGTGTCGAAAGGTCAGCAATTTAGAGAGGAAACTAATGTAAGCACACTTCAGATGAGCTATTTAATAGATGTCGGCATGTTTAGCCGCGCCATAGTTAAGCCTCAGACGAAGTTATCACAATTATCATTTTTCATGCTTTCTACTAGTCTCATGTTATGTTTAGCTATTAATAAATATTTTATGTATGCTACCTACCTCCTAGTACTTATTTGCAGTCCCGTGACATTTGTTAAGATAGTTAAGTTATGTCAGTAAATGAGGTAGAACTTCGCATTATAGTATTTCCCTTTAGATCACCTGTCTTCGCCGACAGAGATAGCCGTTTCAAGTAAGCTTCGTTCGCCGGGAATTCACCCCCCCCCCCATTCAAAGGGAGACGTAGTGGTCTATTTAGTAGATCCTAAGCTTACAGAACTTAGGACAGAAATTGTATATAGAGATCCAAGAAGAAATGTTCACAAGCTACTAGATTGGCTATACTTAAAAATTGAAGAAGTACAAAGTAAAAATATAATTATAGTAGGTAGCCTAAATATTGATGTAAGTAAAGAATCTAGTCATAAAAATTATTTGATAAATGCAATGAAAATGATGATACTAAAAAACATAATTAGTGACTATATAAGAATAACCGATAATTCGACTACAACGATTGATTTATGTTTTACGAACGTATTGGGAATTCATTCAAATGTTTTGGATTACCAAATAAGAGATCACAAAGCTATACTCATCGAAGTTCAAGAGAAAACTAAACTCATGATAAACAATAAAATTAAAGTCAGAGATTTCAGTTCAAAACATCTTGAAAAGTTTAAAGAGAAATTGAGTTCTATAGATTGGAATGTAGAATTTAGCGATTTTAATAAATATGATGTATTTATAAATAAAATCAAGGAAATATATGATAGGAATTTTAAACGAAAACTCATAAAGGACAAAATAAACAAAAAAAGGTCGGATAAATAATAAATTAAAAATTTTCATAACGAAAAGTAATTGTATCTTCAACAGGCTTATAAGAACTGAAAGGTTAATATACTGGTGTAGATTTAAAAAATTAAGGAATGATATAGTGAGGAAAATTGATCTCCATAAAAAAAAGATTTATGGAAAAAAATTGTCAACTGACAATAAAAACAAATGAAATTTTATTAATAAATTGCTGGGAAGGGTAATTAAAACAAATGATAAGTTGATAATCAACAATAACATGAAAGTAACTTCCAATAATGAAATTGCAAATTGTTTTAACAATTTTTTGTGGAAATTGAAGAGAATACAGTAGATAGAAAGGTCAATATGAACAATGAGTATAATGAATATATGTGTCATAATATTGGTAAATCAATTTATGTAAGTCAAAACTCAGAGTTATTAAATGACTTAAGCAAGATTAATAATAAGAAAAGTGCAGAAGACTACGTCAACCAATGTCTCCACTCAAACTAGACTTTTTAGAAGCGTATTATATTAAAGCCAACTCTTCCACCATAGTTAATGACCATAAAACTACGCCATTTTTCAGCCGCGTCTGGACTGCCCTGCTACCAGAGACGACACCAACAACAGAGCCCTAGAACAGTGACCACAGCAACTTTTTAAAATAACTGTTCCAAAGAATGGCAACACGTCTCGTGTTTGCAGTGTTGTTTATCTCCTGATGAAGACCAGCGTGTCACTGGTTGAAATGCGATTGAGTTTTTTTTTTTTTTTTAGTTTTTATTTGTATTATATGCAATAAATAAGTTGAAAATTTCAATTTAGTTTTAATTACAAAAACATTGTAATTATTTTACTTTTTTTATAACAAGCAACTTTTTAAGAAACTTTAAGTTAATAGTGCAAAGTCAAGCCAGCTTGGTTTCTTTGAAAATTTGTCAATCACTTTATTTACATCAATATGAATGTCTCTGTGGGTGTGCATTAAAAGTTTCTTCTGTCATCCGCGTTCGAAGCCAAGTTTAACGGCGCTTCAACGATGAAAACTTACGTTCTGATGTAGCAAAACCTATTGAAAATGTAAATTTAAAGAGCGAAAAAGTTGCAGATTCGTGGAAGAATGTCTGGTTCGTATTTCTCTAAGACTTGGAGAATTTGTACACCAGTGTAAGACCATTATTTATTATCGTCGTGACGAACAACACATAAAATATTCAAATATTCTTCATGGACTTTATTTCTTTGACCGGGGGGGGCATCGCCCCTCCGCCCCTCACTGGATCCCCCCTTGATATAATAGAATAACATGACTCGAAAATTTTCGAATTTCGATTTATGCATTCATTTTATGGGAAATAAGTTATAAAATAAAACGCCTCATTATAGTAGACACTCCCCTCATAGAAAAATGTGTCCTTAAAACTGGGGTATTAATATGAAGGAAATTATCGCCTAGAAATTTTTATCTGACCGTAAAAATAGAGTGACCATATTTATGGGGTGTCCTTTACGAAGAGTTTTACTTTATTTTCAAAGAAAAAAGTTCCATAAATGTGTCTTAAAAACTGCTTATCAACAGTACCATGTGTAACTATTTTTATCATAGTAGCTAACTATCATATCATGCGTATATCAGAGTCATATATAACTATTTTATTTTATAAATGTTTACATGTGTATATATTTTTATGTATAACTATTCTATTTGGTTTATTTTAATATGGTACGGCGAAAAATTCTTGTGTTTTTCTTGTTGAGTTTAGCAGGGGGCGACTATGACTATTGGGGGCAGGGCCCCAACTTTCGGTTGGGGGCCCCCTAATGCGCATATAAAGATTGGATATAAATCTGAGAAATGTGTGTATCTTTATTCCCATTTAAAAATGCAGGTATGAACATGTTTTTCGATCTCACTGTCACGCAAACATTGTATACAGTTGTAACTGTATACAATGTATACAGTTGTAACTGTATACAATGTATACAGTTGTAACTAGATACCAGCTGTGATTTCTCTGAATTCGTTTTGGATTGTAAATCCGAAGGAGGAAAAAGAATGAATCGTTTTTTTATCAATTTACTGTATTTTACATTAAATAAAATTGTCAAATAAATATTTGGGGGGGGGAGGGGGCCCTTCCTTTCGCGGGGCCCGCGCCCGAGCTTCGCGATTAATAATTTGGCCTTGGAGTTTTGCCGCCCTTACGCCTTAAAACAAACAAACCTTTGCCTTTCTTGTAAAATTTACATATTTTGAGTTGCCATTTTTCTTGCGGGCGTATATTATGTTCAGGGACGAAAGAAAGGGAGGGGCTTGGGGGGGGAGCTCAAGAATCTATTGGACATCTTGACCATTCTTCTTGTTAACGCTGCATCGCATTATCTTTCATACAGCCACTTGAACAACCCTAATATTCGAGTTGCTACGCCCTTGATTATGTATCTCGTGGAAGTGTATTTACATTATGTTCCGTTGGATGTCAATGGCGTAAGAATAATGAGAGTCATGTTCCGCCAAAACGACTACAATCAAACTTAAAAAAGGAGTTTTCTCAGAAGAAAAATAATTTGTTTGTAGTACGGTAAAAATATATATCTTATTAGCATGGGCGCTAATATGAGAATTTCTAGCGGAGGGTGAAAAAAATTATTACTTCTACCATAGTGGCTGTATCTTATTTTAAAATGTGACTGTAAGATCTCCGAAAGCAAATGCATAGCAGAATCAGGCAAATCCGATTTTCAAACGTCTATGGGGCTCGAGCCCCCTCTGTCCCCCCATATGGGCACTCATGCTTATTAAGACTTCATTGGCATTAATAGTGACTTAGGAAGTCAGGGGCGTCTTTATGCATTCGAGAGACATGGGGTCAATCATTTTCGGAGAAGCATTTTGACCTTTTTCACACTGACTTTTAAACTTCCAAAACTTTTAATACTACAAAAATTATATAATAAACGTGAGCTAACTTTTCACCAAATTTGGAGTCCTGTTTAAGCCCAAGTATCCTTCCAGTGTGGGTGGGAGGTCATACAGATGGCACCGTATGAAATTCATTTCCCTTCGGTAACATATCGCTGCATGTCATTTTCTAAGACCCCATGTGACTGAAACACACATGAAACCCACCGTGGAAACATCAGTGACTTACAAACATCGTAACTACCGTAAACGCAAACATATATAAAACAAATGCCATAGTTATGTATTCAAGAATAAGTTTCTGAAACGCTGTTGAACTTCCGTACAAATGGAAATTTACAATCTTGTAAATTAGTTTCTTCTCTCATAATTTTGCGATTTTCCAGTAAAATATACACTAGTTAACATACGCGTACCTTGGGTAGGTAAACTCCCATGAAGAAACTATAAATTGCTGAGGAAAAGGCTAAATCACCTCCCAGAAATGTAAATGACTCTTTACCATGGCCATAATCAGGCGAAAAGTCAATATATATTCAACTGCGAGTAACACCCTTCCTCCTCCTCCTCCTCCTGCGGAGTCGCTCAGGAGCAGAACCCACCAAGCCACACCGTCTATCTCTCATCGGGACGACAAAAAGTCTAAAAGAAGACATAAATAAAATCGTTCGTAAATCACAGAAATGCGTTTGTCGAATGAAAATATGGACAAAAATAGAGTTGGGGACAACGACATACAACGTAGACTTAACGAATATGAACGACTTTCATGCGGAAAAGAAAAATGACGTGTCTACGAACGTCCGCCATCAAACGTGTCAGGATATTTCAAGTATGCACTCTTCTTTACATGCACAAGTGGAAATCTACAGCTGACTACGACCGAGAAGGCGCTTTTTTGGCTCCAGTAGGAAGGTTGTTTGATGTTTTAAAATAGTTCATCAGAAACATTTACGAATGTGTGCGTAGACGTTTCGTGATTTGCTGTTTATGTCCGACGGATAGAGAGGCTCACTAAATAGTTGCTTTGGACCAATTTTCAACCTTTTGGAAGTTAAAAATAAAATTGCGATTTTCAACGTATTTATCGCACATAGCACTAACAAAAACTCTAAAAAGGGACTAATAGCATTTGGACCAGTCACGCCGTGGTCTTCATCAGGTCGAAATGCTATTGAGTCCTTTTTTAGAGTCTGTATTAGTGTTATGCTCAATAAATACGTTGAAAATTGCAATTTTATTTTTAATTTCAAATTTGTGTAGCATGTCAACAACCATATTTTCATATTCGGAAGTTACTTGGAATAACTTTAATGAAAAAAACAGTTGCTACTACCATCGCTATATAGAAATTGAAATATATTTTTTTTAAATTGAATTTTTTAATTCAATTAATGGAAAATTTATGGAAATTGAAGTAACTGGATCCTATCAAAGGGCGCGTACCTTCGACTTTTGGAGGGCGCAAGTGCTTGCCCATTCGAAGGCGCCAGTTTTATCGTACATGAGGGCGCACCGACCCGAGGGCCGATTGGCCGGCGACACAGCCCGCCCTGATATATTACAATGTATGATAAAACCACATTTTCTTCGATTACCTTACAAATGTTTAAATACGCGAAACAGTGTTTTGAAAAATATTGTGAAACTTATTTATATGGTTGAAAATATGATCGTTTTCTACACCGAATATCAAAAAAATAATTTAAAACCATAAGAAGAAATGAAAAATATCGGGATCGGGTAATTTATATATACACAGTCAAACCTTTATTTAATAACCTTTTATTTGAAGAAATTCTTCATTCAATGAATTTTCATAAAATGAAAAATCATGAATTCAGCATATCATTTCATAAATTCTATATATTCCTTTATAAATTTAATATAACGCTTCACAAATTCAATATATTATTTCATAAATTCAGTATATTAAAATTGATATATTATGATTATTCGTGAACTATAAAATTAAATATTATGGAAATGTACAGATTTAAAATTTTGAACTTCAGAATTGTCATTCTAGATTTAAAATGATGCGTTTTACTGCGGTTGTCGTATGTCATTGAAGTCTGACTAATGACAGCTTGGATGAGAAAATACTATTTTTTTCATAATTTGTTTTTCATTTCAGCCTGAAAATGGCTACGTAATATATTGCTGAAGGCCAAATCTATAATTGAATAGAAAGCACCACTAACCAACCGCGGAAATACTCTTGTGTCTTAAAAGCCCGAAAAGAAAAATGCTTGGCTTATTTCTTCCTTCAAAAATAGCAATAAATTCCTTATTTTAAGGAGGATTTGGAATGAATACATAGAAGAAAATAAACCAACTAAAAGACACAAGAGATCAATAGATAATGGATATATAGTAGTCAATATAAACAGTAAAACTTATTCTGCACTTTCTCAACAACAAGGATTATATCAAACAACAATATATTTCCATTTATAGAAATAAGGGTTATATTTTTCATCAGGGACTGTATTTTATTTTTGTAAAGAAAATATTTTGGTGAGCATAAAGGAAGGCTAGTAATATAACAACATTTACCTAAACTATTTAATAGTCCAAAAGTAAAATTTTCCCCCTAAGGGCTCCCGAAACCGCCCCTCCCCCTAATAGCATTCTGGATCCACCCTTGTATTATATCCGATATATATATATATATTTGTTATATGCGATATACGTTCGATTATTCTATGTGCCCTTCACATAGAATGTTGAATAAGGTCACTTTACGCTCTAAACAGAAAATTCTTATCAACTAATATATCATACGTCACGTAAGTTTTAAGGATAGTTTAAACGTGCTGTCTTATCAACTCACGTTTACACTCAACCTTTCGTAAACGTCCACCTTTCAAGGGAAAAATTACCCGTTGCAACAACTTTGTTATCAGGATAACGTTTTCTAATGACAATCAAAAAGGAACTGTTAATTACGTTTAAGTAAATTAATAGAACAAACTTTTTTTATTTTGGACAATATTTTTGGAAATATCAGTTTCCATGATTTAAGATCCTAAATGTAATTCACACCAAATTTCTAATTTCATAATAAATAACAGCAATAATTAAGCCCGGCTTTAGTCAATTTGACCGATAAGGCTTAATCGGGTCCTGCACCCGAAAAGGGCCCCACATTTTGTGGTAGGGTAACATTTTTTATATATTTATATATGCGGGGCTCATATAAAGGGGTTCCGGCAGAAGTAACCCAAATTGGGCCCC
Organism: Dysdera silvatica; assembly: GCA_006491805.2. Lineage (NCBI taxonomy): Eukaryota > Metazoa > Arthropoda > Arachnida > Araneae > Dysderidae > Dysdera > Dysdera silvatica. Next base: position 16,895,202 of record QLNU02015270.1, read on the forward strand.
TCGCCGGCTTCGACCGGCCCTGATTATAATTACTAAACCATTGGAACTAATCTCTGCAATGTAAAGCGTCTGCCCGAGGGTTACGTACGTGTCTTGTTGAGCAATATGTGACTTATATGCGATATATCTTAGATTTAAATATTAAAGAATACAGATATACGTGTATGTTTATAATAACATGGAATTACCCTCAACGTCTGCTGAAATTTACAAGTGTAAGTATATACAAAACGCCTTTATATATGATTTTCGAATGACATTACATGTGTACACTGTCATAAACGAAATTAAGTCGTCATTTGGCAATTTTTACTCTTAATCGACTTAATTATATACAATTATGATAAGAAATAGATATAGCAATTTTTATTTCTTCTTCTTATTATTATTTTTAGCGGGTTTCAATAGATATTGAACCCGCTATTGTTTTACGGTTTTCTTTCTTTCGTTCTTTTCTTTCTTTCTTTCTTTCTTTCTTTCTTTCTTTCTTTCTTTCTTTCTGTCTGTCTGTCTGTCTATCTGTCTGCAATAAAAAGGGTAAGGTAAAGGTCTTCCGTAAATGCGATAATGATGGCTATTGTTAACGTGGAAAATCTACCGAGTTACTTGAGAATTAGAGAGTTGCAGATTAGAGAGTTGCGGACTAGAGAGTTGTGGATTAGAGAGTTGCGAATTAATGTTATTTGAAACCCGCTAAATTTAAATATCGACCTTAGGCGGTTTTCTTTCACTTGTTTGTTATTATTAAATTTTGTTTTCTTATTTCATCTGCTACTGATTAAAATGTCTGATTACATGAACTCACTATTATTGAAACCAAGCCCGTATGTACGGGGGGGGGGATATTTGGGGATTAAACCTCCCCCAATTGGAAAATTTTATTACAATTTCATTATGAGAGAGAAAACAGAATTCCATCAAACCTCCCCCGTTTTCAGAAAAACCTCTTTCCCCCCATTTTGAAATCAATTAATGAAATTGATTGGAACGTGATTCAATACTAATCAGTGGCTTAGATAAGGGAGGGGCTCAGGGGTCTCAAACCCCCTATTGAATAGACTCCACATTACTTTCCCTAACACCGCATCGTAAGATATTCTTTAAAGCTACTTTAATCCCCCATAATTTTTGTACTGCTGCGCCACCGATCCTTATTATTCCACTAATGTAGTTAGTTATGCATCAGATAAATTTATTATGTTAGTTCTAGTGTCTTGTTATTATTATTATTATTATTATTATTACTAGTGTCTTGTTATTATTATCTAGTGTCTTGTTATTATTATTATTATTATTATTATTATTATTATTATATTATTATTATTATTATTATTATCTAGTGTGTTATTACATGTATCCAGTGTTATTGTGTATTATTATTATTACAATCTATTATCTAGTGTATTATTATTATTATTTTTATTTTGTCTTGTTATTATTATTTTATAACTTATTATTATTTTATTGTCTTGTTATTATTTTTAATGTCTTGTTATATTATTTTATTATTATTTATTATTATTATGTTATTTCTAGTGCCTTGTAATTCATGTTCACAAATTACGTCAACATGGCTATTTAACCGACTACTTTTAGATTGCGTGCTGTCAGGGCCCGATTATCGCATAGACATACAAGACAAATGGCTAGGGTTTGCTTTTTATAGAGGTCCGGGGCAGTGAAGACTCAAAGCCACTACAAAATCGTTGTCAATCGGATTTTCTCACCAGGGCAGTATTTTTATCACGACGCGAATTTACGCAAATTTTAAAATTTTCGCATATGCACGCTGTTGCAAATATGTTACCCGTACCAACTTTATTTTCAAAGTTTAAAATTTAAATTCCAGAACGGATTTAGGATCGATCATATATAGCGAGCATTTTCATTGGTCCCAATATCTTCCTTTCTATATGAGTCCCACTGAAATTACATAATTATTATTAATTATTATTATTAATAAATTCCTTAATTTATACTACAAGAGGGCCCCAAAAAAATGTTACCCAGCCCTCTACGAAGCCCTAATCCGGCCCTGCGTGCTGTTAGAAAACTATGTGATTATTTCATAAAAGGAAACGTGATCTGGCCAGTAATCCTACGTTGAAAGGAAAAAAAAATCTTGTTTTGTTGTAGAAGAATCTGGGACAAGTTTTCACTAAACCTATTTTTTTTTACGGCAACGAATAACTTAACTTTTGTCGAAAAATAAAACCCTAGTCACAAAAGAAACAAGGCGTTATTATTCACTAGAAGAGTCTATTCAATGAAATGTAGGCTGGTTTGGTGTTGTCTTTGTAGTAAAGCAGAGTGTTCACTTCTACTGAATTTACAACTGTCTGATTTTACCATGTTTGGCGCAGTATAGCCCAGATGCTCTTGCGCCATAAAAAAATCCAAACAAACAAACAAACTTCTACTGAATGAGAGAATAAATCTGGAAATGAAAATTGTTGATTCCGAAGTGTGGTGCGCGGCATCCAGAGGGGATTCTTAGGGATCGGCCCCCCCCTGAACTAAACTTGTAATAGGACCCCAAAAATTCGTATATGCATGTAATTGTCAAACCTCTAAATATGGGAGAAAAACCTCTTTAAAATCCCTTGAATAATTATGAAAATTCTGACCACAAGATCTCGTTACGTAAACCACTAATTTGAGAATACTTCAACGGAAAAAATATAGAAACCATTTACTTTAAAAGTTGAGGGGTCATTTTAGAAAAATTAAATTTTGATGGCAACACTAAAGTAAAAATGTAAAATAATGTGCAGAAACAAAATTGGTAAATTCTCATTTATTTTTGTCTAACATATTTATATTTTTTTCTTTATATGATGAAGATGGCGCATCTTTATTTAACTTTATTTTTCAAAAAAATATTGAATTTCCCGAAATTGATCTTGGTGACGGTCTATGTGCCCGTTATGTGGTGAAGGAGGGCTTATATTTCATTGTTTTCATTTCAATATGGTTATGCTTTTATTAGAAATAGGACACAAGTATTAGGTATTAATTCTGATAAAGGACTGCTGCTGACGCGTCCGAAAGCTTGGGTGATCGTTCTCATTTGCTATTTTGTCAGCATTTAACCTTTTGTATGTACATATGCTTTCATTGTAAATTGGTCATATACACATGGACTAATTTTTTGCAATCATTCTGGTACTTAGTTCATTCAAGTAATGATACTATACGAATAAATAAATTTTGTATTTGCTGGCTGTGGTATATAGACGCCCATACAAGTACTTCTAATGGGGGCTGGGAAAAATTAAAGAGTACTTCGGGGGGGGGGCTGAGAAAAATTATTACCTCTTTCTCATAGCTGTCAAGAATTTTAGTGAATGTACAAGATACCAAAACGCTACAAAAATAATTGATACTGCTTGACAATTAGTAATGAGCTAAAAAGTACCTTATTTTAAAATGTGACTGTAAAACTTTTGAAAGTAAATGCATAGCAGGTTCGAGCAAATCAAATTTTTAAACAGCTAGGGAGGGCTTGAGCACCCCTCTGCCCCCCCATATGGGCGCCCATGATGTTGTTTGATTTCTTCGTCATTCGCATTTGACAAACTATTCTTGGAATTTGGAAGGCCTGTTAAAGCGGAAAATTTAATTATTTCAAAAAAAGTAATTATTTTTAATAAAATTTAATTGCTTCTGCAATTAAATTGAAAACGACATTAGTATGGCAAATTTGTTTTTATACCCTTCCACACACTGTCTTTCCAAAGTAAATTCGAAATTTTTAAATCGTGTTTTCTATAAAGTGTTTGTGGTGTCATATTATGATTAACTGGCTGATAACTAGAGCGCCACTTTGTGACCAGCGGGAAAACCACTTATGAGCGACTAGTGCCCCACCTGGTGGTGGATTATTCCCATGGGTAATAACTGGAGGACCACATAGGACTTTATGTAGTACGTAGATGATACCTAAAATACACAGTACGTAATAAACAAGCAAGTCAAAGAAAATCGCCTGAGGTTGATATTTAAATTTAGCGGGTTGCAATTAACATTACTTCGTAACTCTTTAATCCGAAACTCGCTAAAACGAAACTCTTTAATCCGAACTCTCTAATTGGCAACTCGCTGCAATTCTGCAATACTCTCTAATCTGCAACTCTCTACTCCACAATTCTCTAATCTGCAACTCTCTACTCCACAATTCTCTAATTAATAACTCTCTAATCCGAAAATCACTAAAACGAAACTCTTTAATCTGAACTCTCTAATTGGCAACTCGCTAATCTGCAATTCGCTAATCTGCAGCTCTCTATTTCACAATTCTCTAATTAGCAACTCTCTAATTAATAACTCTCTAATCCGTAATTCTAATTCGCAACTCTCTAATTCGCAACTCTCCAATCTGTCACTCTTTGATCCGTAAATCTCTAATTCTCGAGTAACTTGATAGGTTTTAAAGGTTAACAATAGCCACAATCATTGCATTTACGGAAGACCTTTGCCTTACCCTTTTTATTCGGTACAGATAAACAGACAGAAAATTCAAAAGCAGTACCGGGTTCAATATCTATCGAAGCCCGCTAATAATAAATAATCAAGGGATTTTCTAGAAGCCGGAAGTGTAAAAGTAGGCAGGAACACACAACATCCACGTTATTTCTGATGAAGGATTGCTGCTCACGAGTTCGAAAGCTTAAATAGTCTTTTTAATTTGCTATTTTATCAGTATTTAATCTTTTTTTTTATGTAAATATACATAATAAACTTCAAGAATCACCGTAGTTTATTAGTGCCGCTAATCTAGGTTTGATACAAGTGGTGCCGTGGTACGCATGCCGTTTTCTCGGCATTGTAGTCCGGGGTTGGATTCCCTGGAGAACGGAGAAATTCGCCCCCACCCTCTTGAACCTGGATTACATCACGGAAAATGAAACGAAATATACTGGATCCATGGCTAAAAATATTAAACAGAAACAAATCGTTGCCCCACCACACCAGTTGAAGATTTCTGGATCCGCCCCTAGTTTTCCTAACACCGTAAAGCATAAGAAAATAACAGTATTCCGGGTCTCGGTTGAGAGAACATAGTGCAGTCAAACCCCGCTATAGCGAATCCGGCTTATAACGAACGCGTTAGTATATGAACGAATTTTTGGTCCGTCCATTGTCCTATACCAATGATATGGGCCACCCGGATATGGCAACTAAAAGTCCTGCCCTTGAAGTTCGTTATAGCGGGTTCTGGACTATAAGGCTAGGTTGGGGAATCGTTCGTCTTAATTAACAAACTAATTAACGTTGATTGATTGACATTGTTGTTTGATTTAATCTGCGTAGTGTTCGATTTATATAAAATAAATACATATGCTGCAACGTGCATTTCGATCAATTTAATACCAGTCTCTTTGCAATTTGGTTTAAATAGTAGTCTATGTACTACACCATTCTGCGAAATAACTGGCAACAATATATATACGTTCGTAAAGAGATTATATATTGTCCTTCGTAGCTCAGTGGGTAGAGCCTCCGCCCGGCAAGTGGAAGGTCGTGGGTTCAGGTCCCACCGAAGGCAGAAATATTTATTTTCTTTCGAACGTTTCACCATCTAATCACGCCATACCATCGGCGTTGGTATCACTACGCCAATAAACGTTGATTGATTGACATTGTTTGATTTAATCTGCGTAGTGTTCGATTTATATAAAATAAACTAATTAATGTCAATAATGTCTTAATTAACAAAAGATGAATGATAAGTAATTAAATTTGTCATTAATGAATTATATGTTCAGAAAAATACAACATTATTTTTTTATTATTAATTTATATTTTGTGATTTATAATAATAACAATAATAATAATAAGTTTATTTATTTTCACTTGTACAGTACAATAATACACATTATATTATTTCTTCTTTCAATATGTGGAAACAATTTCAGAGTTTTTATTAGCGAGTTTCAATAAATATTGAACTCGATATTGCTTTTGGTTTTTCTGTCTGTCTGTCTGTCTGCCTGCCTGCCTGTCTGTCTGTGCATATTAAAAATGGTCAGGTAAAGGTCTTCCGTAAATGCAATAATGGTGGCTGTTGTTAACATTGAAAACCTACCGAGTTACTTGAGAATTAGAGAGTTACTAATCAGAGAGTATCGGATTAGAGAGTGTCGAATTAGAGAATCGCGGATTAGAGAGTTTCGGATTAGAGAGTGTCAAATTAGAGAATTGCGAATTAGAGAATTGCGAATTAGTGTTAATTGAAACTCGCTAAATTTAAATATCTATCTTAGGTGATTTTCTTTCATTTGCTTATCAAATAATTTTGTTTACATCACTTTCGCCTTTTGTAGATTTGTTGTTCCCCTTTTTTTCTATATATAGTGCAACAATTAAATTTTACGACTATATATAAACGAGTAACAAATATATATTATGTAATAAGCTATTGTTTTCTGTTACCTTTTATTTCTATCCTAACCATTGCACAAAATTTACTTAATTCGAATGCACCAATGTAACAACATAAAAATCATGCACCAAACTTAGTACTAAAATTTTTCCATAGGTTAAATGAACTAAATTACTCTACTTGAATAAATAACGGACAAAGCTGAGAGAGTTAACTAAATATGAACAGAAAACTAAAGGCATTTTAAGTGTAGAAATGAACAGTTAACTACCCCGACAGGTAATTTCTGTTTGTTGATGATATGTTAATGACTTGGAACGTATCAATGGACGTTTAAAACTTTTGAAAACAACATGCCATTCTTCATACACTTTCGTGAGAGGAAATTGTGTTGTTTTGAAAGACAGTAAGTACAATTGGAAGAATGATAATAGCTTAAATGGAGATTTAGTATTTGTGAAAAAAGGAAAGGATGAAAGGAAAAATTTCAGCAATTTCTCTACGTCGCTGCTTGCTGGACTGGGAAATAAGAAACACAGCTGTAGTTAAATAGCGAGAGATTATAGAAAACGACAATGAAATGGACTAGTCACAGTGGAATTGACGAGGTCGTTTCTTACAACCATTAGTAAACTTGTCAAGCAAGGAAGAGATTCTTAGTTTTTAAAAACTGGATGCTTTAATCTGGAAATGGTTTCTCTTATTATGTCAAAACGATTGTCAGAAAAAAGAGAAATATACACCGAGTGAAATTGAAATTCCAAAGCATAGAAAGAGGTGTACAATTGGCCCGAAACATGTGGACAAAACTGTCTAAGAAATAAACAAGGTGCAGTAATACTTCAATAGCGAAAGCACACATTTCTAGCTAAAAATTTGCGTACATGGCTATACTAGTACAGAACTACTTTTCCATCGTTAGCGTTGTACTTTATTACCCGTCTGGGCAGTGAATAGTACAGATATCATGTAGCTGGCGTCCTACGATGTCCTAGATATTTTCTAATATGGATGAATTCGAGGATTTGGTTGGACAAGATAGCATGCTGGTACTTTGGAGAGATTCTCGTGAGGTATTTTTCGTATATGAAGACGCATTACCTTGCTGAAATAAAGAGATTCTCACATGTTCTGAAGAAGCATGCTAAAGGATTCAAGATGTCATCGGCATTTCAGGAAGCTGTTAAACCGTCTGTAATGTATACCAGACAAGACAAGCTAGCATATCCAATCAACTCCCAGATCGCTTTGTCCTGTATTTGAGTTTTGTATCGTACGCCAGTGATTCCGTTTGCTAAATCGCCTCCATATGCGTATGCGTCCATCGTCGAAGTCAGAGCAAAAATGAAATTCTTCACTGAAGACGACTTGGCGTCATCCTGTACTTTAGCGTCCCTCCGTTGAGCCCTAATTCAATTCAAGACCGAGAACGATGTCTCTTTTTTCTCCTATACCAAAAAAAATCTCTTAAGTTGAGACCAAACGTGGGTGTTGAAAATTATTAAGTACAATAAATTCCTCCCTTCCTGATGAAAAATCACTAAAATTCTTCTTAGTGGCTTTGTGTGTTGACCATTATTTGGCAGATGTGTTACTCCTGAGAATGATAACAATATCTTACAACCTTATATTATATACGGAGAAATGGGGGAGTCACTTCTGCCCTCGGTGGCCTAGCGGTTAAGGACCTCGGATCTCGACGGAGGGACCTTGGTTCATCTCTAGGCAGGAGACGATGTCTCTTTTTCTCATATACCAAAAAGGTCAAACTTGGGTGTCTAATTTATTAACTATAAAAAAAAGAGACGTGTTAAAAATTAAGAAAATCAAAAATAATTCTATTACTGTCAAACCCTGCTACAGAGAATCAGGCTTACAACGAAAGAATTTTCTTGGTCTCGTTTAATCACCCATTATTTTTATCGAATCGGATATAACGAACCAAACGTTCGGTCCCTTGAGGTTCGCTATAGCGGAGTTCGACTGTATATATTTTAGCATACTCAGTGGCACATTTTTAAGTAAGCACATATGACACAGACGTATGTTCCTACTATATATTATATGCCTATTATATAAAATTATCAATTAAAATATTAATTTGAATTACGATGAGAAAAATTACTTTTTTTATATAAAAAAATTAAGAGTATTTTTTTCTTCCCTTGTGAGGCAGAAAAGGGACAACTATACAGTGTGTTCCTAGGATCGGAAATTTCCTAAAGCCACTTACGAGCACATTTAATTAGAAAAAGTACACCTTTAAAAATACACAGAAACAAATGTCAAGTATTTATTTTAGATTAATCAGAATGTCGTCTGTCAGATTTATGATCTAGCTTACGAATTTTTTCTTCTGATATTTGGGCATGGATTTTTTTCACGAAGGCCATTTAAAAAGCGGTGAATTTTGAATAAATTCGGAACATTTGGTCAAAAAACGGGACGGATGTGAACTCTGCCTCAGTTTAACCAAACTACATCCATCGTGTCTATTTTCCACTACGTACATTTCTCTAGTGTCAAATGACACACAAGTCATCGTAATGTTAATATTTGCAATTTGAAACGTAAAGATTCAAACAGTTATAAATTTAGGAGTAAATATATATTGTAACTGCAGTCGTAATTTCTAATCTAGCAACTAATACAACACACAATCAATGGTAAATGAGCCAAATTTTAATATAATTCTACCCTTTCATAAATGTACACAAGCTAGTCCTTGCAACGATGGGCACTAAATCCTGATTATACGCTTTTCCTGATTATACGTATAATCCTGATTATACGTATTATGACGCTTTTTACATGAAAAAGGTTACTGAAGAGGTTAAGAGACGGCCTACGTCCTCCCTAATGGCATATTTCAAAAACCTATATTAGTATAGTGCATTCGTAAAACTGCAATTATTGTGCACCTATTATTCGTTTACCTGTTAGTGACCTTTGTGTAGGAGGACTTGATTTACGGATATCCCATAATACTTATAAATGGATTTAATCTTTCTATCATACAAGGACACTAACAAGTAAATTAATAAAATAATAATCAATATTACATGATATGTCTCTGACGTATCATGTAATATTGATTATTATTTTATGGATCAGAGACATGGAGTCTAACAGTTGGAGCAATACGAAAGTTACAGACAACGCAAAGGAGCATGGAGAGGTGCATGCTTGGAATAACTAGGAGAGATCGAAAAAGAAACACTTGGGTGAGAGAGCAAACTAGAGTAGAGGACATCATTGTTAAAGTAAAAGGACTGAAATGGCGATGGGCTGGGCATATTGCAAGAAGAACTGATCAACGATGGACAACAGAAATTCTGAACTGGATTCCAAGAGACCACCGAAGACCTAGAAAACGTCCTCAAACTAGATGGGTGGATGAAATAAGAAAAGAGGTTGGGGTGACGTGGAAACGAATGGCCCAGGATAGACTTGTGTGGAAAGCATTTGGAGAGACCTTCATCCAGCAGTGGATAGATAATGGTTGAATATGATGATGATGATGATGATATATATATATTGAATTTTCATTATCATTTCTTTAGAAACACAGTCCATCAAAAGACAATGAATGAGTTCACATGGTGCATGTAATTGTAAAAAAAAGTCCTCACATATAGAATATATATTGTATTATCACGGTCGATACAGTCTATGGAGTTTATTTCTATTAATTTTTAATTTCATATACTTACTCGTGCGATCAGAACTGAGTTAAACTCAGTAAAGAACTGCGAAATTACTGAACAATGTTATTTGAAAGATGCAATGGTTTTTTTTTATTTAAGAAATAAAAATTTAAATACTACTAACGACGTGTTAGTTGCATTCATTATTATTATTATAGCTCATAAGTTCCTTCCACCCATCCGTTTGAATAAAACTAATGTGTCCTCGTTCTCATGTACGAAACTTGGGCAACCTTGGCAGACGGGTCTGCTAAGCGGAAATTTCCTCTTTGCTTTAATAATCTGTTGTATAATTAAGCTACAAAGAAGCGTCAGACATGGTGTGCCACATTTCTAACTTATTCTGAAGTTCGCACAGGTGAGCATAGCCAGAGGCGTCATAGTCAAAGCATTTGCTTTTTTCTTGTTTCTGTTGTGTGGTATCTGTGCTGTAGTAAGTGGTTGAGCGTGCCTGGCCTAGATGTTGTCGCACAGAGAGGTCTGCCTTCGCCTCTGGTGGCCATGTGCAAAGTAGGATCAGAGGTTGATGAGCTTGTATGTAGTTGAATTCTTTATCTCCTAGAACTAAGTGAGCGTCGTCCAGCTCCAGACGCAAACGAGTTGGGAAAGGAAAGTCTCGAAGACTCAACGAATCCAAAAACCAGATTTCCTGGAGAACACTTGAATTAATGTAGAAAGTTTTTCCAATGATACCAACTAAAGGTTTCTTTTCCAGTTTGTGGGAGAGAATAAAACTCCATGAACTCTACAAGCTGAACGTCTTTAAAATTGATGTATGTCGATGTTCGCAAAATCAAAGCTAGGAAGTGAAAATGTTCTCTGAAATAAGGATGATGCCTTTGAGCGGACCAATCATGTAGCATATTTGATCTCCAAGTAATTCTTTTCCGTTCATAGATTTGGCACATTGTACCGCACACTATAGTACAGTTGTGCCAAATCATTTCATTGAACACATCAATGAATAATTGTGCCCATTCATCGTTAACGAGCATACTCGTTCAGTGTTTCGGTCATTTAAAAAGTTGGCACATAGCTACAGCGCCGGATTAATACGTGGGCTTTTGTGGGTTGCACCCCAGGGGCCAACTACAGGTCCTCCAGAGATGTGTTCTCTTGTAGACGATCCTTTTCAACTATTTTACTGGGGCCCCATAATTCCAGTAGCCCAAGAACACAAAATCTGTAATCCGCAATTGCATGGCTATATCATGTATAATGTTATTTTCGTTACATTTATTGCTTTCTTTTATATTCAGATTCTTACATGACTGCATGTAGTTTCTGTTTTTAGTACATGCTTTTTAATTATGCGTGTCTAAGCGTATATACTTTAATTCAAAATTTCCGTAAATGTAAGCCACTTAGCAATAGGAAATATTAAATACGAACATGTAATATAATAGATATATAATATCAAGTAACAAATTATATAACTAACATATTTTGAAGACAATGTGCACCAAATTCAATAAATAGAATAAAGATAACGACACATGTTGAATGGGTCGAAAATTTATTTGATAATTAACATTTCGAGCCAGTCACGCGCTTGTTTTCATTAAGAAAAAACACTGTAAGCGGATGTTTGTCAACACACGTATGTTTGTTTAGAATGTTTTTTCTTAATGAAGGTCAGCACGTGCCTGGCTCAAAATGCGTCGAGTTTTATTATTAAAGACATTATATATATATATATAAATATAAATTCTATATAGTTTATATATATATGTATATATAGTTTATATATATGTATAAATTCTATATAGTTTATATATATGTATAAATTCTATATATTATATATATATGTATAAATTCTATAGTTTAGAAAAGCCTCACGTATTTATAAATAATTTCTTTATCTCGCTTTGATTTTATAATTTTGATTTTATAATCTGAATAATAATATAATAATATAAAATAGTATAAAATATAATATAAATATAATAATATAAAATAATCTGAATAATTTGATTTTATAATCTCGCTTTGTGAATTTTATTTGGGCTTTTCTGGAATGTGGTTTTTATTCATGTAAATACATGGTTTAATTTTACATTATGGTAGTTTCTTATTCCTCTTAAATGAGTTAATCTAATCAAATAAATAATAGTTTAATGGAAAATTGTAAATTGTCTTTCTTGTTTTCCTTTCCCCAGTAAGTAGAGCTAAAATCTAGCATTTTTTACTAATTTGGCTTTTAGTGTATAAGTAATGACAAATAGATGTTCCGCCGAACCAAATCCACATGCACATGTCGGAAATCATCTGTTGTGCAAGCGGGCTTCATTAACCATGTGTTAGTTCTAAGCAAGAACCAAACCTAACTTGGTATTATTACGCTTGAAGTGTCTTGAAAGCTACTGAAGAACGAACTGAGACATACTTAGTAAACTTTTGCATCGACAAATCTTCACCAGGAAACCTACCATGACGGCAAGTTGATGAAATGCTGGCGCAAACCCCGTTGCAGCTGTCAGCTATCTAAGAATGTTGCGACAAAAGATAGGAAATGTGCCGGTTACTATTATTTTCAGAGTAAGACTATTGAGGATGTCATTGTCTCTTCAAATTGCACTTCGCCTCCTTGTAATTCTGCTGATGATGATCCATACTTTCACATTTATCTTCAGCGCTATCGCCGAAAGAGGATGCGAAACAAGAATGACAAATCAGTCCCAGGACAGCCTTGTCTGCTGAAGACAGTCGCATGCGCGATGGCCTCCAGACAGCCACTTCTGCCCAACAAATTTATCTAACAACTTTGCATCTCAGAGGGAATCTTGGGCTGACATTTATCATTTTCGAGGGTAGCTTTAACGGTCTGAAGACGTTTCGCGTAATTTTATCCCATTCCAGAGACTTATCCGAGAGTGAGCATGCAAAATTGTTTCCATTAAAGGCAATTTCCAACTTGCTGTGCAGTTCAAACCGCAGACCGAAACGCTAAATTTTCCGCAATACCAGTCAGGCATGCGATTACCAACGGAACAACATCGAATTCAGCAGATTGATCATCAAGATCGTTCAATAACTACCTCTTTTAGAGAAACAAAAATTAGCAATGCATATCAAGTGAGCACACTACCGAGGAAGATGTCTAAGCAGAGAATCTTGGCAACTTTTTCACATCAACAACAACCATGATCACTTGATAGCAAACCCTCCAGTAGCATTCTTGCCTCTCATGCAGAAAATCTGAATGTGAATTCATACGACATTGAACTGTTATCGATTTTTTCTATTAATCCGTCATTAGAAGTTTGATTTTCTATGTCACAGAGGTAAAAATTCTTCAGAAAATTTCAGATTCTGGCGCGTTATGACCCTGGCTGTCTATACCATGTAAAATGCAGACAAACAAAAACGGGGTATAACCTGAACAAAGAAAGTTTTTCAAATAAATTATGAATATTCTTGAATTGCGTAAATCAACATTTTAGAGATTTCTTTCCCAGGAAAAACAGGAAAAACAATTTAGCAAGTTGTCTATCTTTTTAAGTCAGTCATTTCAAATAGCTTGGAAAAATATTATTGATTACTGGCTAATTTTTACATTCCGTCGGTTTGTTCTCACTTATGAGTAAAAATTTTGCATTCGTTAAATTTAAAATTGTCGCATTTTGAGGAAATGTGTGTTATACATAATAGGTCCAATGAGATAACGTTGACGAAAGGTAAATGTATAAATAGATAAGCTACTAAAATATATTGCATGTCGCCTCCCGTGACTGGGTAAACGCATGAACCATACATATGACTAATTTTGGAGCTGACCCTGGGACCTCTAAAGTAACAACTTAGAAGCAAGCAAGTCGGCCTTTTTAACCGACACGGCCTTTTTTTTTTATATCGTTAGACCTAATCTGACCTCCCACTTGAAAAGGCTCACCCATGCAGCAAGTTCGGCCCAACCTGAGACAAAAAAGCCTCAAAAAAAGGAGCCACCAGAAATAAAAGACATCTCGTGCAGAGAATACGGCTAAACGCAAACCGTAAAATATGAAAAAAAAAGAAAAGCGTCACTTAAAATAAATTGTATTCGTTTTGTAATTTTATCTCATATTGGGTTAACCTCTCGTTAAGGTCGATTGGGTCTAATAATGATCACAAATGAAAAAATAGAATGAAAGAAGAAATTGCTTTTTCCACCAATCTGATTTTTTGGTTTTTGCCTTGAATAGGAACTCGGGTGTTTGTGGTGAAAAGAGAATACAGCATATATGAGCCTCATTTGAGTTAATGTCTGCAGCTGAACGTAGCGGAATTACAGATCATAACACAGGAAATTGCTTAATGAGGAACCAGCTGTTCTCTTTCTTCAGTTCGACGTGGGAACAACATAGTCAATATTGGGATTATTGTTCCGTATAAGTACAATATGCTTTTTTTTCATGCTCTGTTCATGCATGCTTGGATATGCCAACACTAACATCATTTCTGAAAGAAACACTAAAACGTTTACCCATATGCTGGGAAGTATGCAACTTTTAATAGATTCGTAAAATGTTGCACCTATTGCGGAAGCACATTTCTTAGTTGCAACGTATTTTTTGACAAATATTATAAATCGTTGAAGCATTTGATTCATTTTCAAACTTAAATATTTGGTTCTCAACGTAAATGACTTTTTACGGGAATAATTATATAATGTAATAAATAATAATGTAATAAATAGTGCGCGTTCTGGCACCGAGATTATATTTAGAAAGAATTGGAAAATTATCGATGATACAATACCACAAAAACTTTTTACAATTTTTACACCATATGCAGATTGCTCGAATCGGTCGTTTTCAGCGTATTCCTGGGTGTCCGTTTTATAAGAGTTTCATCGTTTATTGTTTGGTATTACTTCGTGAAAACATTCGTCAGCGGTATTTAATACGGTAACAAGTAGAGCCAGGAAGTGCAAGCAAAATGCCATGAACGCCATTTTTTTTTGCCTATTTTTAAAATTTTTTCGTACAATGCATGCCTTCTAAATTTTTCAGCCATAAATGCCATTTTTTTCTACCTTTCTGCTATAAATGCCTTTTTTGTACTTTTTCTGCCTTAAATGCCATAAATTTTGACATTATTTAGATTTGCATTTTTATATGCATATTAGAATTCTTGTACATATATATACGTTCAGATGAAAATCCCGCAGCCAAGAAATCCTACAACCTATTCTCACAAAATGGGGAATTTGGATACAATCGATATCACATTTTTGACAAAATTACTACAATTATCAATAGTTGTTTGGATGAAGAAGTTGTAAATAAATATTTATTTGGTAGCTTTAAAGTGAAAAATAAATTGATATTCATTTCGAGGCATATTTTAGAAAAACAGCAATAATACGTAAACCGGAACGAAGTAATACCGATTACGTATTGCTTGCATTCTAACGTAGTTGTACTCGGGTTTTCAGATCGGGACATGGGTGCTCGCCACAGGGCAAGAGCTGATTCCATACAGATCATGAGGGTAGAAGAGATACCTGCTTCTAAGTGTCGAAGACCGCACGTGAAGCAGTTCCACGTAAGTGATGCATAAAAATTGGTAGTCAATTTTCTTCCTGTAAATTGGAGATGATTTTACTGTTTTCTCTCCTCCCCGTTTTTTTAATATGCCATCATGTTTTTAGTATACCCATCCATCGTGGTTGAGAATTGCAACATAAGTGTGCCATATGTATTACATATACGTTTTATAATTACTCTATGTGTAAAAGAACGTTGCAAAGGACAGTGGTGAGCCTCTATTTAGCAACGTTGTCCAGGGTTCCCTTTCAACCTGGAATTGTCATTGAAATCTCTCCTAAAGGTCAAGGGAAAATTTTCTTAACTTCTATTTGGAATAGCCAAATTTCCCACCAACTAGAAAGCATTGTACCCACAACCAAAATTCGGTCAAAAGTTTTGTGATTGGTCAGGAATTTTGTTGGAATTATTGGGAAATGTTTTCGTGCAATGTGGGTGGGAACCCTGATTGTATTTAGAAATGAAATTTACATTAAATAGGTTGTACAATTATATTGCTTCCTTTAATACAGTATTTTTCAAAGTGTGTTTTGTGGAACCCTCCCTGGCGTTGTGCGTTGACCCCTTCACGGGGATTTTGCAAGCAACTTGTAAAACATCTTGGAGATTTCCAAGAAAGTTTGTAATATCTCCTCCCCCCCCCCAAATGACATCTGTTTAGATTAATCAACTAATCATAATATCCTGCAACGATAGAAAAATATTACTTACCCTTTTATTCTGATTTTTTTGCTTATTGTGTTTATGTCCAAGTGTGATCAATAATGGTAGTTTAGGTTCTCCCTCGAATAACATTTATGGAGCAATTCTATGGTTAGGCATGTGTTATAAGTAAAGGATTGCCTAAAAGTTTAAGAAAAAAGGATTTAATAACTGTCGACTAAAGGAATTTCGTTGACTGCAACTGTATTGTTGAAAGTAATATATGTAACTTCCAAGTATTGTAATTTTCATGTACAAATATTTAATATATATTATATGTTTTTTGTTTTAATTCACATTAAAATGGTGGTTTGTGTGGTAAGACGATGTGGAGTTTTATCTGGATGTTCCAGAATTGTCATTTCAACATGGGTGAAAGGTTAAGAACACAATGTGTCGAGTGCAACTGTTACCTTCTTTGATTGAAGTCAATCTATCTTCACTTGATGGAAAGAGCAGTTGGCTTCTGTAATGTTGTGTTCTTAAAACTTTACAATGATGCTGAAATAATGTATTTTATGGAAGGAATTGGGTCATTTTATATATATATCCACGTCTTCCGTCTCAAATTAGATCTCTTTTAATCCATAAAAACACTGAAGTTATTTGGTCAAAGGAGCTGGTTGATACTGTAAAAGGGATTACACTATATAAATGCTGTAAAAGGGGTTTATGTCTGAACTTTATCTCATCAGGGCACATGTGTATCCAAATTTATGTTTGTGGTGCACTGTAAATTTATTTTAAAACAATGGGATTGAGAACTACCTTGTGTTTGTGTGAGGATAAAGGATCAATTTAATCTTTGACAAATAGAGTAGCACCAAACCTAAGCCTTACCAAGTATCTCTTTGTAAGGTTCATACCGTGCTAAAATCAATTGTGTCCTGTCGCCTTTATTTACAATGTTGTATATAAAGTGAATCCAGGACACTATATGTACAATGCATGTATACTTATACTTTTTTTTTTTTGAAATTCGAAACCTGTTTGGTGGTACTGAATT
>QLNU02015270.1:16912632-16925876 GCA_006491805.2 Dysdera silvatica
GCCAGAGGCGTCATAGTCAAAGCATTTGCTTTTTTCTTGTTTCTGTTGTGTGGTATCTGTGCTGTAGTAAGTGGTTGAGCGTGCCTGGCCTAGATGTTGTCGCACAGAGAGGTCTGCCTTCGCCTCTGGTGGCCATGTGCAAAGTAGGATCAGAGGTTGATGAGCTTGTATGTAGTTGAATTCTTTATCTCCTAGAACTAAGTGAGCGTCGTCCAGCTCCAGACGCAAACGAGTTGGGAAAGGAAAGTCTCGAAGACTCAACGAATCCAAAAACCAGATTTCCTGGAGAACACTTGAATTAATGTAGAAAGTTTTTCCAATGATACCAACTAAAGGTTTCTTTTCCAGTTTGTGGGAGAGAATAAAACTCCATGAACTCTACAAGCTGAACGTCTTTAAAATTGATGTATGTCGATGTTCGCAAAATCAAAGCTAGGAAGTGAAAATGTTCTTTGAAATAAGGATGATGCCTTTGAGCGGACCAATCATGTAGCATATTTGATCTCCAAGTAATTCTTTTCCGTTCATAGATTTGGCACATTGTACCGCACACTACAGTACAGTTGTGCCAAATCATTTCATTGAACACATCGATGAATAATTGTGCCCAATCATCGTTAACGAGCATACTCGTTCAGTGTTTCGGTCATTGAAAAATTTGGCACATAGCTACAGCGCCGGATTAACACGTGGGCTTTTGTGGGTTGCACCCCAGGGGCCAACTACAGGTCCTCCATAGATGTGTTCTCTTGTAGACGATCCTTTTGAACTATTTTACTGGGGGCCTCACAATACCAGTAGCCCAAGAACACAAAATCTGTAATCCGCAATTGCATGGCTATATCATGTATAATGTTATTTTCGTTACATTTATTGCTTTCTTTTATATTCAGATTCTTACATGACTGCATGTAGTTTCTGTTTTTAGTACATGCTTTTTAATTATGCGTGTCTAAGCGTATATACTTTAATTCAAAATTTCCGTAAATGTAAGCCACTTAGCAATAGGAAATATTAAATACGAACATGTAATATAATAGATATATAATATCAAGTAACAAATTATATAACTAACATATTTTGAAGACAATGTGCACCAAATTCAATAAATAGAATAAAGATAACGACACATGTTGAATGGGTCGAAAATTTATTTGATAATTAACATTTCGAGCCAGTCACGCGCTTGTTTTCATTAAGAAAAAACACTGTAAGCGGATGTTTGTCAACACACGTATGTTTGTTTAGAATGTTTTTTCTTAATGAAGGTCAGCACGTGCCTGGCTCAAAATGCGTCGAGTTTGGCTCGAGTTAAAATATATTGCGTACATATGTTTATGTTCTGCTAGTTTTATATATATATGTATAAATTTATAGTTTATATATATATGTATAAATTCTATATAGTTATATATATATGTATAAATTCTATATAGTTTATATATATATGTATAAATTCTATATAGTTTAGAAAAGCCCACGTATTTATATAAATAATTTCTTATCTCGCTTTGATTTTATAATTTTGATTTTATAATCTGAATAATAATATAATAATATAAAAATAGTATAAAATATAATATAAATAATAATATAAAATAATTCGAATAATTTGATTTATAATCTCGCTTCAGAATTTTATTTGGGCTTTTCTGGAATGTGGTTTTTATTCATGTAAATACATGGTTTAATTTTACATTATGGTAGTTTCTTATTCCTCTTAAATGAGTTAATCTAATCAAATAAATAATAGTTTAATGGAAAATTGTAAATTGTCTTTCTTGTTTTCCTTTCCCCAGTAAGTAGAGCTAAAATCTAGCATTTTTTACTAATTTGGCTTTTAGTGTATAAGTAATGACAAATAGATGTTCCGCCGAACCAAATCCACATGCACATGTCGGAAATCATCTGTTGTGCAAGCGGGCTTCATTAACCATGTGTTAGTTCTAAGCAAGAACCAAACCTAACTTGGTATTATTACGCTTGAAGTGTCTTGAAAGCTACTGAAGAACGAACTGAGACATACTTAGTAAACTTTTGCATCGACAAATCTTCACCAGGAAACCTACCATGACGGCAAGTTGATGAAATGCTGGCGCAAACCCCGTTGCAGCTGTCAGCTATCTAAGAATGTTGCGACAAAAGATAGGAAATGTGCCGGTTACTATTATTTTCAGAGTAAGACTATTGAGGATGTCATTGTCTCTTCAAATTGCACTTCGCCTCCTTGTAATTCTGCTGATGATGATCCATACTTTCACATTTATCTTCAGCGCTATCGCCGAAAGAGGATGCGAAACAAGAATGACAAATCAGTCCCAGGACAGCCTTGTCTGCTGAAGACAGTCGCATGCGCGATGGCCTCCAGACAGCCACTTCTGCCCAACAAATTTATCTAACAACTTTGCATCTCAGAGGGAATCTTGGGCTGACATTTATCATTTTCGAGGGTAGCTTTAACGGTCTGAAGACGTTTCGCGTAATTTTATCCCATTCCAGAGACTTATCCGAGAGTGAGCATGCAAAATTGTTTCCATTAAAGGCAATTTCCAACTTGCTGTGCAGTTCAAACCGCAGACCGAAACGCTAAATTTTCCGCAATACCAGTCAGGCATGCGATTACCAACGGAACAACATCGAATTCAGCAGATTGATCATCAAGATCGTTCAATAACTACCTCTTTTAGAGAAACAAAAATTAGCAATGCATATCAAGTGAGCACACTACCGAGGAAGATGTCTAAGCAGAGAATCTTGGCAACTTTTTCACATCAACAACAACCATGATCACTTGATAGCAAACCCTCCAGTAGCATTCTTGCCTCTCATGCAGAAAATCTGAATGTGAATTCATACGACATTGAACTGTTATCGATTTTTTCTATTAATCCGTCATTAGAAGTTTGATTTTCTATGTCACAGAGGTAAAAATTCTTCAGAAAATTTCAGATTCTGGCGCGTTATGACCCTGGCTGTCTATACCATGTAAAATGCAGACAAACAAAAACGGGGTATAACCTGAACAAAGAAAGTTTTTCAAATAAATTATGAATATTCTTGAATTGCGTAAATCAACATTTTAGAGATTTCTTTCCCAGGAAAAACAGGAAAAACAATTTAGCAAGTTGTCTATCTTTTTAAGTCAGTCATTTCAAATAGCTTGGAAAAATATTATTGATTACTGGCTAATTTTTACATTCCGTCGGTTTGTTCTCACTTATGAGTAAAAATTTTGCATTCGTTAAATTTAAAATTGTCGCATTTTGAGGAAATGTGTGTTATACATAATAGGTCCAATGAGATAACGTTGACGAAAGGTAAATGTATAAATAGATAAGCTACTAAAATATATTGCATGTCGCCTCCCGTGACTGGGTAAACGCATGAACCATACATATGACTAATTTTGGAGCTGACCCTGGGACCTCTAAAGTAACAACTTAGAAGCAAGCAAGTCGGCCTTTTTAACCGACACGGCCTTTTTTTTTTTATATCGTTAGACCTAATCTGACCTCCCACTTGAAAAGGCTCACCCATGCAGCAAGTTCGGCCCAACCTGAGACAAAAAAGCCTCAAAAAAAGGAGCCACCAGAAATAAAAGACATCTCGTGCAGAGAATACGGCTAAACGCAAACCGTAAAATATGAAAAAAAAAGAAAAGCGTCACTTAAAATAAATTGTATTCGTTTTGTAATTTTATCTCATATTGGGTTAACCTCTCGTTAAGGTCGATTGGGTCTAATAATGATCACAAATGAAAAAATAGAATGAAAGAAGAAATTGCTTTTTCCACCAATCTGATTTTTTGGTTTTTGCCTTGAATAGGAACTCGGGTGTTTGTGGTGAAAAGAGAATACAGCATATATGAGCCTCATTTGAGTTAATGTCTGCAGCTGAACGTAGCGGAATTACAGATCATAACACAGGAAATTGCTTAATGAGGAACCAGCTGTTCTCTTTCTTCAGTTCGACGTGGGAACAACATAGTCAATATTGGGATTATTGTTCCGTATAAGTACAATATGCTTTTTTTTCATGCTCTGTTCATGCATGCTTGGATATGCCAACACTAACATCATTTCTGAAAGAAACACTAAAACGTTTACCCATATGCTGGGAAGTATGCAACTTTTAATAGATCTTTTGTAAAAAAGGTTGCACCCACAGGAAGTTACTCTTAGTTGCAACGTATTTTTTGACAAATATTATAAATCGTTGAAGCATTTGATTCATTTTCAAACTTAAATATTTGGTTCTCAACGTAAATGACTTTTTACGGGAATAATTATATAATGTAATAAATAATAATGTAATAAATAGTGCGCGTTCTGGCACCGAGATTATATTTAGAAAGAATTGGAAAATTATCGATGATACAATACCACAAAAACTTTTTACAATTTTTACACCATATGCAGATTGCTCGAATCGGTCGTTTTCAGCGTATTCCTGGGTGTCCGTTTTATAAGAGTTTCATCGTTTATTGTTTGGTATTACTTCGTGAAAACATTCGTCAGCGGTATTTAATACGGTAACAAGTAGAGCCAGGAAGTGCAAGCAAAATGCCATGAACGCCATTTTTTTTTGCCTATTTTTAAAATTTTTTCGTACAATGCATGCCTTCTAAATTTTTCAGCCATAAATGCCATTTTTTTCTACCTTTCTGCTATAAATGCCTTTTTTGTACTTTTTCTGCCTTAAATGCCATAAATTTTGACATTATTTAGATTTGCATTTTTATATGCATATTAGAATTCTTGTACATATATATACGTTCAGATGAAAATCCCGCAGCCAAGAAATCCTACAACCTATTCTCACAAAATGGGGAATTTGGATACAATCGATATCACATTTTTGACAAAATTACTACAATTATCAATAGTTGTTTGGATGAAGAAGTTGTAAATAAATATTTATTTGGTAGCTTTAAAGTGAAAAATAAATTGATATTCATTTCGAGGCATATTTTAGAAAGCTTACAGAATCTATCGAATCCATGAAAAAAAAATACATCCTTTTAGAAGTTGTAAGTAATAGCTTACAAGACTTTATATCTGTCCCTGTACAATACTGTGTATCTGACAAAACTGGCGAACTCATAAAAAAGAAATGCAAAAATGTGATTTAAGCAAATCAAGATTTTAAATTCATTAAGGATATATAAAAAGTTCTTAGTAGTGATGATGTATCAGAAATGTCCATATCTCCTGGCACGAGCACTTTGCTTTAGTCTGTGAGCTCAGTAGAAATGGAGATACTTTAAAAAAATATTATTTTTCAAGATTAAAAATATAATTAACAAATAGACTTCAAAATTTCACATTTGAGATTTAAAAAATATGTAGATGTGTCGTGCATAAAAAAAATAGATACCGAATCAATAAAATCGTCTAAAATACTTTTGCAAGTAAGATTCTTCCAATTCAAATAAGAAAATTTTTTGAGATATTAAATGGTGAAATAATTTATTTTCAATAACACCAATATTTTTATTTTAGGTTTAGAAAAGTAGAGGGAATATGTATATTAGATTTTTAGAGCCAGTCTTTAGACCTGAAGTCCTTTCTGAAGTGGGTATCTTTACTTTTGACAATCGCCATTTTTCAACGGGTTTCAATAGATATTGAACCCACTATTGCTTTTGGCTTTCCTGTCTGCCTGTCTGTACGCAATAAAAAGGGTAAGGTAAAGGTCTTCCGTAAATGCAATAATGATGGTTATTGTTAACGTTGAAAACCTACCGAGTTACTTGAGAATTAGAGAGTTGCGAATTAGAGAGTTGCGAATTAATGTTAATTGAAACCCGCTAAATTTAAATATCGACCTTAAGCAATTTTCTTTCATTTGCTTGTTATTATTTTGCATACCCCTTTCTATAATTTCAAATGCTTTTTTAATGCTTGTTTTAAACTTTTATGTTTCTTTTTGTCTGCCTTTTTTCGTCAATTTTTGCATCTATACTTCCGTCTTTTATTAACGAGCGTCAAGTTTTTAAATACATTATGAACATGTGGGTGTTATAATTGTTTGAAAGCAATATAAACGAAAGCGCGAGTTTTTCTTACACCGGGAATATGAATCTTTTTCCTTTATTAGAATTATTAGACATCTCACTTACAATTGCAGGCTTTAATAGATCCGAGAAATATTCTAATAAAGCTAAAATAATAGCTTGAAAATTGGGTATTTTTTTTAATTAAGTGTGTTCAGTAGAGGATTTAAGAAACTGCCGTCCTTAGATACGGATTGAATGGGTGACTTCGTCCTACCTTTAACAAAATAGAGGGAGAGAGAGGGTGAGAGAGGGGGGAGGGAGGGAGGAAGGAAAGAAGGAAGGAAGGAAGGAAATAAGGAAATCACACACAGCTTACTCATGCATAAATGTGATTTTTGGCACATTTATTCAAGCTAATATATTAACTTAATGTAATATCACAAATCTTGGTAAAATAATAATGTAAATAATGTAATGTAAATAATGTAATGTAAATAATGTGATGTAAATAATGTAAAGTAAATAATGCGTTGTAAGTAATGTAATGTAAATAATAATGTAATAACTAACGATTTTAGTTTTGTATCTTGTGCCCAATCAGAAATCCGCCACTGAGTATGCGAAAATATGTAACAGATTTATTTGTAGTTTTCTTGATTTTCAGCATGTCCCTTTTTTACAAACTGTCCCAGGAATTTTAAGTAAAAATTTAAAAATATCTTGGCTTAAAAATAATATCTCGGAAACTCTAAACATATGTGCTCATTATAAATAAAATACGCGTGTGCATATTTCTTTTTTAAAATTAGCACAATATAATCAAAGTCGTTGGCCAAGGCCACTATATTGTGTACGGTTGTTCCCTGTTTAACATAGAAAGTCATAATAAAAATAATTCGGCAGGCCAGTCTTTCCAAAACCTTTTGATAAAAAAAATTGTATTAGTTTTAATATCAGCTGCTGATTTTTTCCGGTAATCTGCTACGACAAATGTGCTGATTAACATAACTCTTCGATTTGCGTAGAACACATCACGTGTGTAGGTGAGTTGCTTGTAAAAGCTTGCAGTGATATGATCCGAAGAAAATATGTCAGAATGCACAAATTATTGGAGCCCTGCGGTGGCGCAGTGTGGTAACGCGTTCTCCTATTGCGCGGCTAATCCGGGTTCGACTCCCAGCAGTGCAAAAAGAACGCTTACTCAGAGATCTCATAAAGATCGCACTGCTCACTGTAGTCCGGGGTTTGGTTCCCTAGGCCTTAAGAGGTTCGGATTCCTCGGAAAACAGTAGGTCCCGGCGCAGCATGACCACTGTAGTCTTTGAGCCGTAAAACCAAAAAGAAAGAAAGACAAATTATTGGAAGTGTGCTATCAGAAGAATATTCTACCTTTTTCTTATTCCCAAATTAAAAAGAAACAACTATTCCAATACCAAAGGAATTATTATAGTAAATATATATTTTATTCACAACGACTTCCACATATGTATCCTAAACTTCATTATAATATCGAAAAAGAAGAAAATGTTTTACTTAGTTCTCTAAAGACAACATTAAATGTGATAGTCGAAAATAAATGCGTGTCATGTTAAATACATACATGCAAATATCATGCACTATGAATGATATATGACATGTATGTCATATTTATATGTCGCTCAGGCTATTAAAATATTTCGAGAAGAGACTCCGTAAATGACAACAACTTAAATAGTGAAAGCAAAATGACAAGGAGCTCATTGCATGGAAGTACGGTCAATAGGACAACATCAAATGAAGTGAGAAAAGCCAGCATTGCAATTTGTTGTTCCTCCTTTCTAATTTTCTCCTCACTTGAATCATTCTACTTTTTGCATCTCATTCATGGATGGCTGACTAGCTGGTGGATGGCAATGTAGGGAAAAAAGAATTTTATTTTTCCTGTCACTTTCTAAATCAGTTTCTACATTAAGACCTTTCACCACACTTTCTTTGTTCGTTTCGTTGTTTAAAGAGAAAGATCGACAGAGCTCCTTGTGGGGTATCGGTATAAATACTTGCGATTGCTCGAAAAGTATCATGAATACTTCTAAACTGAAAATGACATGTACTGCTCTCTTGCGTATTTAATCGAAAAGTAAGACGTTTTCCTTTTACAGGCAAAACGGAAATTAATTTGCATCAATAGCTCCATCTTCAGCTATTACTACGCTTGTGCCTCGTTGAGCGAAGTGCATGTCAAATTTACAGAATGGAAAATTCTGCTTTTTCGGGGAAACAAATTTACGAGAAGCCCCAGAACTTAAATTTTTCTTTTGTAAATACAGCAAACTCCCTAATAACCGGTTCCGGTTTAACCGGCCCCCTCCGCCCACTTGGCCGAATGAGGCATCAGAAAACGACGGTTGTTAAGAAACGAACGAAAGTGTCACCGACTTTTTTAAATAAGGAGCATCCCATTTTGTACCCACTTAATAGTCAATGATGTACTGACACTCAAAATTTGGATAGGTGTGCCTTTTTTTTTTTTCATTTGTTTTTCAGTGTTCTTCGTAGCTTCTAAAACACTGCTACGGTATTTTGCTGCTACGTGTCTTATTTGTCTAATTATCTCATTTGAAAACCAATAAATATAGAAGGTTTTGTTAAAATACCTGTGGTCTATGACCTTTTTCCTATGAACCGTTTAATTAAAAATTAACCCGCCAGAGGGCCCCGCGATGGCCTGTTTAGGGGGGTATCTTTTCTTATGATATTAGTTTTTCAAGAAAGGTTCCGTGTAGTCAAATGAAAGAAGTCGTGGATGCAGTGGCGTAGCCTGGGGGGGAGCCACAGGGGGCGAAAGCCCCGAACACAAAATTCTAGGGGCGCAACATTTCAATATTGGATTGGTGGAAGGGAGTGCTAACGGGTTTTTGCCGGATAATACTAAACTTGCCCCGGGCGCTGGAGAGTAACACTACGCCACTGCATGGATGACATTATTTTTATGGACATTAAAACATCATAATCATGTATATTATTTTCTGACGCTCCCCATTTATGATGCATAAGAATTGCGAGGAAAAACGAATCGACCCTGCACACGGGTTGGACACGAACGGGGATTTCTAGCTTAACTGCATGGCTAATTCTTTCCCTTCGGAACCTTTTGAATTAAGCAGCACGCATTGTCATAAATTAAATTATATAACAATATTTGCATAATAATTAATAACATTTCTCGAAACACGTTTAGAAGGCAAGTACAGCTTCTATCACGAAGGTTTGCTTTTTAATTTGTAAACAATTTTCTGGTTGATGATTGTGCAACGTTATTAAAGATTCAAATTTTAAAAATTTAACGTTTTCGTTTGTCTTTGCGAATCTTCTTCAGAAGAGTGTTTAATCAGAGATCGTAGCCGACTGATAATAATATTTTTCTCGCAGTTCAGATGTTTCGGAAATCGCTAAACAATGCAATTTTTTGCGTCGACGACGTCACAGAACAATCTCCTAAAAATTCAAAAATTCAAGCATTTAAAAATTGAAGCCGTAATATCGTTACACAGATCTCAACCCAAAAATCGTTTGAAATTTAAAATACTCTGCGAAAGTCTACGTAAAACACTGACTTTTAAGGTTTGGAAGAAAACGAAGTATCGCCTCAATATTCGGTGTGTTACTGATGAAGCCCATGAGAAAGTTTTATGAATTTAACGATTTCGATAGTTGTTGTCTAAACCTTTGTAGTCTAATTTATCAGAGCAAAAATATGTTAAGTCACTCTGCAGATTGCAACAAATCGTTTTTAGATAGTTCCTATAATGGTATTAAGGTCTATTATGAGGGTCTATTATTAAGGTCTAATAATGAGGTGGTTACTCTACTCTATGGACACACTGTCCATACGCTTCATGTTCCAGCACCAGCCGCAGAGGATCTTCAACGGGACCAGGTGAAACCCAAGAAGATCGGAAACCAGAAGGCACAATACTAACTCAATAGCGCTATGCATCCAAGCGTTACCCGAACATTGTGTGAAATTCCCACACACTCGCCCCCGATTCAGCGCCACCCCCCTCTAAAGTCAATGACTGGGACTTGTTTCAAAACACAAAGTTCTTGAAAGAGTACTGATATTCCGCCATGAGGAACAAATGAGAATTTGACGATTTACCTAAAAAAGGACTCTTTTCTGGGCGGCGGATAGTTCATTTGCTAAATTAATCAACCTTTTACTACAGGCAAAACACATACGCCTTTTTTTTTTTGTATGCAGCACACAAACCTGACAAACAGAAGACAAAGCTTTGCAAGTTTGACTAAATGCATGAAACTCCAGATATGATTTCAGCCACTGCAAGTCATGTAAAAAGAAACGAATTTATGACTCTATTAATACTTCAGTTTTGATACCCATTATTTCTCACTCAACTAGAAGAGAATTTTATAAAAAGCTATTGTTTTTTGGTCTTCTATATCCCCCGCTTAATCTAGTGACTGTTCTCTAAATCTCAAAAACATCAATAGTAACATTGGAGACATACCGAAATAGATGTATCACCTTTAAATCTATATGAGTTTTGTAAGATATTATTACTCTTCTTAGATTGAACACAATTGTCAAATGATCATATATTTTATAATAATATAAAAAAATATGTCCCGTTGCCTTCGCGTGTGATCATTTGGAAATGATGCCAACTCCGAGAAGGGTAATAATATTTTACAAAATCTTGTGTATTAAGAAAGCGAGCATCTTTCCTTTGCCTTGGTGGCTGAGTAGGTAAGGCACTCTGGTACATACGGAGGGTTCTCGGTACGACACCGGAGCAAGGTGTGATTTCTTTTTCTTCTATACGAAAAAAGCTCTAATTTGAGCTAAAAAAAAAAACGGGTGGCAAAACCATGACTAATGTATGTGGGTTAAATAAATTTGTTTTCGTTTGCGTGCAAAATTTTCCTTCAAATTAGTTTCAAACAAATGCTACAATTTCTATCGCAGTTTATGCATTCCTTCTGGAAAAAAGGAATTTGTGATTATTTTATGTTAAACAGTTAATTGTGTTAAATATATATATATACACACACACACATATATATAATAAGTTAGAAGATAATTAACTAGAAAATCTTTCTTAAATAACATTATTAATAATATCATTAAAATATAATTCTGATTGTGATCATGCGCAACGAATCGATAATAAAAGAAATAAAGTTATTGTGTAATAAGCAATATACGTAAATAAGTGAAATACAGCAATTAAAATAATAATAAAATGAATTCAGAAATAATAATACAAAGTTAAACAAACAAAAAAAAACTAAATGAAAGGATATGAAAGATATGAAAAAATTTCAAAAACCTTAAAAAATTCCTCGTCAGAAGAAATATTTTCTAAGGGTCTGAATAATGGGATATTTCTAATATATAGCCAACCTGTGCTAGGAAAACTGGATAGGCTTTTTAGCTTTATATACAGCAGTGGTTCCCAACCTTTTTCAAGCCGCGACCCATTTTTATAGTAACCAAGTAATCCGCGACCCCCTTTTATAGTAACCAAAAGATCTGCGACCCCACCTCTGTCTGCCGCCGCCACATTTGCATAATAAAGGCATTTTTAACAAAGTAAAGAAAACATATAAAATTATATTATGATAATTATAATATATTGAAATGTAGCCATGTTGAAATATAAAAGCGTTGGAAACATTTGGTATGAAATTCCTTATAAAAATAATTGCAACTAAAAATAGTTGTGGTGACCCCCTTGAATGTCGCAAACCCCAGGTTAAGAACCATTGATATACAGTTAAAAAATAGGTCCAAAAAGTAAGATTGTATACGACACACACAGCATATGACTGGGCCTGTTCCAGTTTTAGGATTGAGTGATAAATAGTTAAATCTAATAAAGCTATATTAATTATTATAATTTCTATAATCGTTTTCTCATAACTAGTGCGCATCATTTGTACATCATTGCAATAGAAAACTGCATTAGAAAATTAAGATTTGTTTATTGGATCTGTTGCTTGATGTTGAAATTACAGATCAACCTTACATTTATGCATATGCACACGGCCATTCCTAGCGGAAGTGCAGTATGTGCCCCCGCACTTGGAGGGTCATCAACCGTTTATTATATTCTTGTAATATCCTGAATACATATAATGATGTACATATGATTCATATACATATATATGAATGTAATATCCTGAAGAAAATTATTGAGAGTATGTGGTGCTGTCTTGATTAAAGAGTATTGTAATTACGGGGTTACTCTGGACTTGGTGGGGTCACCGCGCCACACTGACTGGTATTTAACTGGTCTCCTATCGTCTATCCAAGCCCAAGGTGGCAGTTGCCCCCAGTGGCGTAGCGGGGAAGGGTGCCATCTGAGCGAAATCCCAGGACGCAAATTTGTCTTTGTTAGGTATTAGTTTTAAACTTACACATGGAGAATGAAATACTCATCTTAAATAAAATTATTTGCATTTTTAAGGACCTTCGTTCCATTTCATTAAAAAATATATATTTTTGTATGATAACTGAGTAAATGTGTGTAAATAGATGTTAAAGTAAAGATATACCAAACTTTTGATTAAGTTAAAAATGGGGGTGGTATTGTATTTGCATCTGGACTGCAAATATTCCAAGAACGGATCTGCATGCACTGGTATTTATTTTTACAAACCTGATAGAAAGTGATACAAAATCTGACAATTTATGTTGGGTCCATGAATAAAATATATATACTTTTTACTTGGTCCAAGCCAGCTATTCCTAGGTTCAGCCAAACGCTAGAGTTAAAAAAAAACCGAAAAGAACTAAAACTTGCTCGTTCACTCGCATCATAATGACCAAAAGAGAGACATTAAATGGAACCACGTGAGCAGTTTTGAGCAAAGCGATTATCTACCCAAAGGCAGCAAAAAGTGATTTGCGGAGTCCGCGCGTCTGCTTTGCGCGAATGTAACCAGGAAGAAACTTATTCTTCAATTACCCATTTGTCATAATCACCTTTGCCTGACCCACTGTACCAACCCCTGCCTCCCGGGTTCCCCACACGTATTTTGCATATTCTTTTTCTTTGATTCTATTAATCCTCCGAATCGATTCCCGTTTCTTGTTATGGCAGAAGACGGCTAGAGGCGTAAAGGCATTGTTGCTGACTGCTCTTGTTGAGATAATGAAACTGAAGAGGTAATGTAATCGTCCCGAGTGCATTCGCCCGAGTGAGACGAAATGTATTGATCTAACTTTTATCATGCCAGTTCT
>QLNU02015270.1:16925976-16945425 GCA_006491805.2 Dysdera silvatica
CAATATTAATTTCGTTGCACATAGATGTATTTTACAGCGACAAGGACATATGAAACCATCTTCTGTGTCTGGAGTGACTGGCAATATAGTTCATGTCTCATCCAGAGATCTGTCCATATATCTTCTTAAAATGTGCGCAGTGCGCAGAAAGGAAGGTCTTTTTTTTTACGGGTAAGCTGTAGTTAGGTTTATTACGTTCATATTTTCCAAGATTTTGTTAACCCTTTGGGTACAGATTTATTTGAAAAATTTTTGCGTTTGGAACGGATTTAATTTGCTGATTCGCATTGGAAGAAACGTCCTCTTACAACTGATACCAATCCCTATTGCCATGAACAAGAATTTACATGTTTAATTTTGTCCTAGTTTGAATGACGAATTAGACTCGTCATCCATAACTTAGGCAAGACAAGTGCATGATGAGTCTCAGTCGTCAAATGTACCCAAGGGGTTAAGTTGGATGTGATGGCGCCCAGTATACCGATCACTATTGTGATATGAGTTAGACGTATTTTCAGGAGTCTATTGAGTTCGTTTTCGGGGTCACCATATTTAGTGACTTTTTTTCAAGCTTTTTATCTTTAATTTTGCTATCATCAGAGATTGCAATGTCTATGACGTATAAATCTCATCTTTTTTAACCAGTGTACTGTTAAGTGTATTGTGTTCTATGGATTCATCGGTTCGTAGATAAAAGTCCAAAAGGATTTTAACTTGGTCATTTTCAGTTACTTTTTATGATTCCTGCCTCCAGTAATTATTAGTTATTGGAATATTATATTTTTTTGTGAAGATCTCAGTGTATCATGGAGGCCATTCTCTCACGCTCGTTTTTTGTAGCCAGTCAGTTGTAGCTATTTTATTACACCCACTAATTAGGTGATCCAAATTTTTATCCTTTATTTTACGAAGCCTTTATTTGCTATTATTGTATTTTAAAAGACATCACATTTGTTCGTAGTGCCTGTTCCTGCGCTGCAAAAGTAAAGATTTCAGCTTCCCTTTCCGGAGTACCCAATTCAAATCTTTGTCAGTTTCTCTGACTGTCGACTTATTCCCTCATTGCTTTCACGTATTAGCCATAGAGAGATTTGTTTTTCCGATTTAAACCGTAATCTTCTCATGTAATTGAAACAACTTTTTTGAAACTGGCACATTTATAGTATTTTCCATAGCCTCATTCCGTCAGAAAATTTCCTGTGCTTCTTTTTAAGTACTCACTTAAGTATCCTTTATCTTCTTCAATTGCTTATTCCTTCTATAAGAGAACACGTCCACCTTCTTTTGAATTATTATCATTTTGATATATCATAACAACGAAGTAGGCATCGTCTCTGCTCTTGAGGAAGGGACGGTATAAAAGAAGAAAATAAATTTTCACACGACATAATTATGAGAACGACGTATCGGCAGAATTGAAAATTATAAAGCCATAAAAGTATTTATATGTTTAAGTATCAAAGCACATGGGACAAGTCACTACTCTGCCTTTGCTAAATTCAATATATGAGCGTATTAAAATTAGTCTACTAGATATAAAGCCCAAAAAAATTTTGCCTTAATTAGAAAATTCTAAAATTAAATGAAGATGCCAATTATTTTTCTGTTTCATTTTTAACTTCCCACCTTTAACCTAATTTACCTTTGTATCAACGCGCCTCTTTAATCATCGGCGATATTGCCCTGTTCTTCCCCCCCCCCATGGTGAACAGGTTGACCGGCTGAAGAATAAAAATATCATTAAAGGCCAACCGAGGTACGATAATGATACTACTAATGATAATATAATAGCATAATGAAACTGTCGAGAGCAGTTATCGAACGGGAAAAACTCAATGTACAATAACAACTTAGGACAGTGTTTTCTAATGTGTGGTCCCTCTGGGTCCACGAAAAGGATTTGAGGAAGGTTTTCAAATTTGTTTTCATTTTCTACTTTGAATATTTACTTCCATTAGTCTAATCATTCCTTCAGTTCCTATTTGTATATAATAATCAGGTCAGCCTTCGATACAAGGTCAACCCGCTTATAGGTGACCGTTCAAGGATTACGTAAGCACATTTCTAGAGATTTTATGTCCCCTCCTCCCTTGTAAGAAAAAATAAGCAAATGCTTCCCTCCCTCACTTCATATTTAAGTGAGATTTCGGTTCTCTAATAGTTAGGTATAAGTTTTTGAAATAAGAATGAAATGTGTGCGATGCGAATTATAATATTTATTTTTGTTTTTATTGTAATACTGAATACTTATTTGTAAGCTAGTTAGATTATGAAACGCTTATTTATAAATAGAGAGTAATCACAACAAATTATCGCATTTAAAAAGTTTTAATGGTGGTTAATAGCCATCTTAGTGACATTATGACATTAATGAACAGCTATAGACATTCTGACATTACGACGACTATATGGAGCAGCCCCTATGACTGACTGAACCTTATTTATTATGACATTATGAACATTATGACATTATGAAATATATTATTACATTTCTATTATTAATATTTCTTACGTTGTAGGCAAATAGTGTGTAATAAATAAGAAACCGATTTGATAAAATACATTTATTAAAAATACCACATTTATTGTAATTAAAAAATGTCAGGGGGTCCCGGATGAAAAACGGCTGAGATCCACTGATTTAATTAATTAAATATGTAACAGCGATTTCGTGTACTTTATATTTCATATCTTTTACTTGCCGTCGTATATCCAAGTATTGCATTTCTATCTGGGCGGTTGTCACATTGTGACTATATGAAAGTTTTATTATTTTCTGTGACGTATGTAATCCTGGGTGAGACCCCCCCCCCTTCCCGTTGTCAGAAAAATAAGCAAATCTAAAACCCAACCCCAAGAATACTCACATGATATTTGAAAGGTGCTTACTGTCAATTTACAAAGTCTCTGTGTCTTAAATAGACTTCTTTCTTTAAATTCTGTACACATCATCCCTGCTTATTAATTCAATACTCTCAAGCTCGTAGAGCTTACGTTGAGGTTCGACTGTATATATATATATATACAACCTCATTACACATTTATGAATGAGTACTATATACAGTTAAACCCGCTTATAACGAAATTTTCTCCTGGTCCTAATATAGAGTGCGTTATTTTGAAATTTACACACAACAACATACTGCCCACACCCAAAATAGTGACTTTTCGCAGCCCCTTGAATATCGTTATATGGGATATACTACATATATAATATGTATTTAATAATCTACAAATATACATAAATATTTTATGGGATATACTACAGTAAGATTTCACTATAATATATCCCATAAAATTTTGCTTACATCCAGATAAAATTATTATGTAAATACATAATCTCGTTTGCTCATGGAAGAATATGCCTGTGAAAAAATAATAATAGTAATAAATTATCCAACCTAAGATGCATGTTGAAATTTGCATATAGCAAGTTTATGTATGAATTACATACAAGGACGATGATGGTAGATTACTTGTGCAATGATGAAGTTAGAAATGAAGGACAATAGAAAGCAATAACCTGTTACAAAATTAACTTTCAGAGTTATCAAACATAAATAATTCATATTTTAACTTAAAACGGAAGGTCGCATTAAAGTAAAAAGGTGCATAAATATCTTATATCTTGGAACCTCATAGTATTTCTTTAGAAGCATAATCAAATAATATAGTTCGTAAAATTGTTATATATTAGCATAATGATACTTATGAAGATATTTAGGCCTCATGTGAGAAAGTTATCATAAATACGTAACTAAAGATTCACATTTATAACTATCAAGATAGATGAGTTTTATAAGCTTACGAATACTGACTTGAAAGAGTAATACTATTTATAAATAATTTAGCAAGTTATACTAAAACTGCTTTATTTTCTAACACTGAATATTTCATTTTGAGATATGCACAATATCCTCAAAAGAACGAATAAATGACTAAAAACAAGAAAACAATTTCGTTTCTCAGATTGAAAGCGACGAAGATAGAATTACACAGGTTGATCACTTTCATTTGCTTCGTAGATAAACAACACATGGAAGCGTCGGAGTTGAAACAAGAGAAAAACTGGTCAGTTTTCCTTTTTTTTCTTTTCTTTTGAGATTAACTCACCCATTAGACAACTCTACAATGTCCACTGGAAAGTATTTCAATAAAATGGGCATTTGTTTACTTAGGCACGAACGAAAGAACAAAAATTATGCACTCGTCCAAAACTGACTACTGAAGGTAAGTCTCATAGAGCCGAAAACGAAACGTTAGAAAATTAATAGAAATTCATTCTGCATCACTTCCCAAAATCACATATATAATTGTTTCATGAATGCACATTAAGAAAATTGGTATAAGAATTAAGAAAACTAGTATAAGAATTAAGAAACCTGGTATAACAATTAAGAGAATTGGTATAATAATTAAGAGAATTAGTATAAGAATTAAGAAGACTGGTATAATTATTAACAAAACTGGTATAAGAATTAAGGAAACTGATACAAGAATTAAGGAAACTGGTACAAGAGTTAAGAAAACTTGTATAGGAATTAAGAAAACTGATATAAGGATTAAGAAAACTGGTATAAAGATTAAGAAAACTGGTATAAGCATTAAGAAAACTGGTATAAGAATTAAGAAATGATGCTTGAAAGTATTGATCTAGAAATCTTGATTACAAATATATTGTCGAAAGTGTCGAACAATGTTATTTATTTGCTTTGGTTTAGTTTGGTTCCAAAACCGAACAATAGATAATATAAGACGAGACCAACGACTCAAGATAATTTGCGAATTTCTATATTTCTATATACAATCAAGCTCAGCTAGGTTAAAATAGAGCTCCGTGAAATTAAGTCTTCATTTTAACCGCCAATCATTGGGACCCTAAAATTCCACTAAGAATTTTGGAGGCGTTTTTCATGTACGGAAATTAATACTACATATGTTCATATCACTAATTAATGAAAGAGTAACTTTTATCTTTAATGAAAGAGTACTTTTTTTTAAAATTAATGGAAGAGTTACTTTTTTTTTTAAAGTATGAGCCCACAAAATCCAACTAACTTGTTTAACCCTTTTTTACCTGTTTCTTCCTACATCGAAATAGTCTTAAACAGGTTATAGAAACCCATAAAATTGATTCTTGGAATTATTTTTTTGATAGCTAGCTAATTATGATTGATGGGAACATAATTGTGGAACATATCATCCCCATGGTTTTGCAAGGTGTAATAAAAGCTCACGCAGCATGGTAAAAACACGCTTGGGATTCTGGGACACTGTTGCTTCGAAGGAAGCAAATTTCTCTTTGGGTTCCAATGTGCAGACAGAATAAGCTACATTCGTATTGTGTAATCCGTTCCACGTTAATTAGAATGTTTCATTTTGGGGAGGAAAATTTTAATTTTCGTGATGTCTATTTTTTTCAGTAACTTTGAGTTCAGTGACGTTGAGTTCTAAGAGCTGCCGCCCAGATTATTTAGAGGTTGTCCTTCCTTCGTGACGTATTAGCGAAGAGGGTCATGTAATATTTTATATAATATATAAAACCTTATATCATAATATAACAAATTATCAAATTATGAGGAATAATTAATTCGGCCATAGTTCGGGAAGTAACGTGAAGTTCTTGAAAAATTTTATATTGGAAAAAATTCTGCGTTTTTTTAAACAAAAGTACAAATTCGAAAATTCGAAATAATCAATAATAAAAACGATTCCAAGTCATACCCTAGCCTTATATGCAGCCGTTGTAGTTTTGGTTGAATTTTAAATAATGGATGTCTTCATCAAAATGAAATGGCGGAATGAATATGCATGTGTGTGTTGTTCGTTGACTGCATTTCTAACAATATGTGGTGATTTGTACTATTTGCACATGTTCACCTTTCATTTAGTTTTAATATAATGTATGATTCATATAAACAGATCATACTGAACCATGGGGGCTCATATAAGTGGGCAGGAGGGCTCAAATCCACCGTAGCCATTTAAAAATTTGATTTGCCCGATTCTGATATGTATTTACTTTTAAAAAAAATGTATACTCGCATTTTAAAATGAGGTACTTTCAGTTCATTACTAATTGTCAAGCAGTATCAATTACTTTTGTAGCATTTTAATATCTTGTACAATCTGTACAATCACTAAAATGATTTATAGCCTTGAGAAGGAGGTAATAATTGTTCTCAGCCACCCCTAAAAATACTCATATGGGCTTCCATGTATTGAACTATATAAATAGTTTCTCTCTTGATAGTAGAGAAGGGAACACAAAAAAACGGAAGGATCTAAGCAGGTCCTAAAATCTGCAAATGCAGATTCTCTTGTGGATATTATTTGCATAAACATATCACATTAAACTGCATAACTATTACATTCTTGATAGTATAGGATGGGTACAACAACTCAGGAAGTACCCAAGTGGGGGGAAAAGCACAGAACAA
Organism: Dysdera silvatica; assembly: GCA_006491805.2. NCBI lineage: Eukaryota > Metazoa > Arthropoda > Arachnida > Araneae > Dysderidae > Dysdera > Dysdera silvatica. Next base: position 16,932,417 of record QLNU02015270.1, read on the forward strand.
ATGCAAAAGTGCCATTGTATGCCAAATGTTGAGGACCGCTGCTATATGAGGTATGAAAAAATACTCAGGAAAAATAAGCTTCGCATAAATTGCAGATTCGGAATTAATTATTACCCCGTTTTCCTCGTCTTAAAAATTAAATTGAGAGTGTGTTCCCAAAAAGCTATTCTCTCCGGCGAGTGCAGAATGAGAACCGTACGAAAAACATACGAGATCCTCCATTTTATAATACTTAATTCTGCTTATTACTACAGCTTAAGAAACTTCACTGCAAAAGAGAACAATTACTCTTCGAAATAAATATGCGGAAAGCAATAATCAAAAGAATTTCTAAAATATAAAATTCATAAAAATCTTACCAACTGAAATGAATACCCATTAGGATATCTTATAACTTTATGATAAGTGCATTTTGAACTTATGCACCATCTGATTATGTAGCTTCATTTTTGGCAAACCTAATAAACGAGCCCTAAAATGTTCACAATTGAAAATTAATAGTTAAAAAAGTAGAACCACTTACACCTAATAATATAAGCAACGTCCCACTTGTAAGAATTTCCCATTCACAACGTTTAAAAACGTAATTGAGATCATATCTACTATAGCTTAGCAATTTGCAAATATTCCATCCCCAAGTGGAATATATATGTATGTACATACCATACACACACCTAACCAAAAGCAAGATTTATGTTGCTACATTAATGTACGTATGTTTTGTCCCCAGAAATAGGGCAGTAAATAAAATCTTCGGTCACATTTCCAAGGAGTTGTTCAGTGTGTAGGTATTAATTCCCCCCTGGTGTGTCACAGCAGCGTGCCAGTAGCGGAAATATAAAGGCACACCCGCTGAGAGAAGTCTTATATCGAGGCTATTTTGCTTCAAAAAGACGTGCTTGTGTTCTGTTGGGGGAAAATATGGGGAAAAGATGGGCATCCTCTGAATTTCTGATTGGATTGCTAAAGTGTTAGAAAAATATTGATGAACTCCAACGCAAATGTTAGATTTGAATTAAATATTTTCAGATTTAGTAGATGTTAATCAACTAGCGTTATTTGGTTGAAACTTTTGCATAAAACAAACTGTCCATACATAAAATAATAAACTCTCCGAAATACTTGAAAAAACTATAAGCATTTTATTTTTGTTTGGAAATTATCAAGAACTGCAACTTTTATTCAGTCTTCAAGTTCATTTTATACAAGTATTTATATACAAGTATTCTCAAGTTCATTTTATACGAGTATTTATATGCAAGTATATACAGTAAAACCTCTCAACAACAATATTATACGGACCGAGAAAAATTATCTTTGTAGAGGGAGTCATTGTTATAGGGAGGGTTCATTATACAGTAAAACTTCTCCGCCACACTATTATACGGATCAAGAAAAATTATCGTTGTAGAGGGGTTTATCGTTATATCGTATATCGTTTTTGGGAGGTTTTACTGTATATAAATATAAGCGGTATGGTCTTATTTAATCATTTGCATTACGATTATTCAGGCTTAAAGACTAAAAACATTAATTTTTGTGTTTAAAGCGTACATTTGGAGTTTGATTGTATTTTTAAAATACAATATTAATCCTTCCTAATTATTTATTAATATTCCACTGCAATTTTTCATTTAAGAAACTGATTTCTAAATTTATTTTACTTATTTATGAAAAGAATCATAATCAGTTTCTAGTATCAGGATTTATCTCATTTTTTACACTTATAAGATACATTCAAGATATTAATTCTGCAGCTTAACGAAGTCCCAAATCATCATTCAAAATTAAATCCTTATGAAAATGCCTGTTAATCATGTATTTACCCATAATCCCCCTGAAACATGTTGGCCAATCATCTTCTTGCCCATAATCCTGCTGGCATGCATTTAATTGCGCATCAACTCGAGCAGACATTAATGCTATCCCGCCCATTGTCAAGAAGCGTCGTGTTCGCATTATTGCAGGCATTCAAATGTAGCATTATGTAATGGGAACAGGGCTAACCGTCTTGTCTAATTTGCATAAGGTCTTAATCTTTAAAATTGAACGTCGCTGCGGACGTTTGAGGGTGACGTTTACTGTTAGTTTAATGAGATGTTTAAAAACGTGCTCACGTATTTAAACAGGTCTCCTGAGATGACCTTACAGCAAATAATGGCTGCAGGGTCTCTTTTTACTGTGTGCTCTTGTACATAAGGTGTGTACACACACACAGCCTTGAAAGGTGAACAACGTAGTTACATGTTGATAACTGAGTTGACCATTGAAATGCAGCTGCACCGGGTACTAAATTACGCACTAAATTGTTGCAAAATGTACACAAATAATGAAATATAATGCTGATATAGAATTCAAATTAATAATAGTGATGTACATTAATTAAATAATATATAATTTGTAATATGCAATTAATTACACGGATCAGGTGTTATAGAAGGCGTATTAATAACGTTTATGAATAATAGCATATAATTCATAATAGTAAGGGCATACCAGTGAAAAATATGCATTGGTTGTGTGCATAAGTAAAGAAATAGTGACAATGGACTATGAACTAATTTTTCCTTAGACTGTACATAAGCAAAAAAGTAATGACATATAATATATAATATGCACTGAGAGCGCTATAGAATGTGCACATATAAAGAAATAGTGATATGAAATATGCACGAAGATTGGCTAAGAATATGCACAAAGAACTAATGAAGCATGATATGTACTAGGGTTGGCTAAAAACGTGCATTAGATAAATCATGAACGTGTTTTTAGAAAAATACCGTGGAATTAAGTGCAAAGAAATTAAATGAATTAAAAATTGGGAATAAGAACAGAAGAGAAAATCGATGACAAGAAAGAAAAATTTAAAACAAAAAGGAAGACGGAAAGGCAAAAATTATAGAATGTAAGAGTGAAATATAGAAACGAAGGCATTAATAGAAAATAATACAAAATTAGAGTGACAAACTTTTTGATTTATTTTTTTGAGAGCTACAATTCTCTTCATCGAGCAAAAATTTCTAACAAATAGAGCAGGCACTGAAATTATAAAAATGCTCAGCAAAATCGTTTAAAGTTAAGATTATGAAAAAGAACGGAAGTTCAGCCCAAATGAAATCAGAACATTTCATAAAATAAATCCAAATTGGAGATAGAAGTCCATCTAAATTATTTGAATTAAAATTTGAATTGAAGAGAGGGGGGAGAGAGAGGAGGGAGAAGAATGGTGATTTTTTTTATTAAATTAAAGTCTATGTTTAAGAATGTATGATTTTAAATTAAATTAATTTTTATGAATAATTTTATCACAACTTTTATTTTCATATCCACTTTTATTATAAATTATGTCGCCAATCAATACTAGCAGCTATAAACACAATAATTTAATCATTATATTCATCATTATAAATTAGGCCCTCCGTATAGTTTATCATGGCATTATTTATCACATATGGTATTCAATTATCAGGGACCGACAAATCTTGTCGCCTGGTCGCAATTGGCGATTAAATTTTTGCAGTTGAAGAATAGGAAATTATTATTCCTACATAAAGGTACCGATTGATTAATTGATTGACTGACTGATTGATGGACTGACTGACTGATTGATTGATTGATGTGAGTGTGTACTGATCCTGTTTTGCAAACACGGTTCGCCTTGACTTGTCGAGCATTATCTCAATTAGTATCTATTTACGTGATTTCTTTGCTACAAGTCTTTCACTCCCTCTCCCATTGTCTACATTGCAGAATATCTCTGTAATGAATAATAATATAAATTAGGTACTTCTACTACATTAGTCAAACGCTTGCTTTCATTCAAAATGAGATATAAAAGAAATGTCTTATAATATTTATTTGAATGAAAAAACTATACAAAAAAATTATTATATAAAAACTCTATACGTTATATAGCATATTATGATATATAACATATTCGATTTTCGAATCTTATAGACATTCTATGTGTTTCGTCTGCTGTTGGTTAAAAAAAAAAGTTAAAATATAACTAAGTAATAGTGTTCCAAAGAAAGGTAAGAAATATCATTCTTGCAGACAAAGATAAGCGAGTATTTTAATTAATTGAAATTGACTTTCGATTAATGACGCAAAATTTTTTTAAGAAGTAAATACAATATTTATTTTCATTAAACTTTTTTTGACATGAATTGGAATGAACAGTTATATTAAATTTCGTTTTTCAGAACCGGATTTAATTTCAATCAATTTCGGTAGTCAATATATATTATACATGTCATTTTCTGCGATTGATATTTATTTCCGTAACTGGTTGTCATTGTAACTGAATTTTATCTAATTTCAAGGATTCCAATTACAGCGAAATTATAGGTTGAACATCAAATGGTTCTACATTTTCTTCGTCAATTTAGACAGATGGCCAACCTTATAATATTTCTTTGTAGAGTACCACATGCTTTTTCTTTTACTTTCAAGGTAGGTAGGTTGCCAGTTCGAAAGATTGTCAATTTAACAGGTTTTATTGTATATTTACAATTTATAATTTTAATTACATAATTTTCAGTTGACGTCATTATAATATATATATATAAAAGTAAACATTTGTTTATTTATTATATTTAAGGGACATAGCACTTTTAGGATCTTTAAAAAATCTTTTTTTTAATTATTGTAAAACAAGTATGTACTTTTTGAACATTTTTAGACAAACCTGGTGAAAATCGACTGAGTATTAAGCTCAAAAAAGCAGCAAAAACATAAACACCAGTAGTATATTATTTAAAGGCAAATAAAACTTTGAAGCTTGTTTTCACGAAACGTACTTTATGAAGTTTGCACGCATATTTTCTGAAAAACAGTTTAATATAATTTAACGAAACTTTTAGAATAGCCTCCCTGGCTTAAAGTTGCAACATATACTGTATTTTATAAACATGAGGAGGATTCATAAAATCAAAAAATTACATAAATATCATACTTAAAAGTTAAAATTTTTTAAATGTGTCTAATATTTTTCATGACTTTTTTTTTTTTTTTGGTAGAGTGCAAAGAGACAACATTTCTAAATAATTATTATTAATAAAAACTCATATTAAACTAAAATTTAAGTTGTAATCATTCGCGCAGTAGGTTTGGCTCGGTGTTTTGTTAAGTAGAAATTAGGCATTTCATATTTTGTAAATTAAAATAAAATTATAATGTATCCTAAAGCGATACTGATACGCTGAAAGTGCAGAATTTATGAATATTTTAACTGTTTTTATTTCATTTCAATTCATATAATACTTTCTGAGTTAACAAGTTCTGAAATTAGTGAAAAACTTTGTATTTTTTTTAATTTTAAAAGTCCTATGTCCCCTAAAGTTAATACATTTAATTTACAATCTATTATTTGAAATCTCTCCCCACTGTTTCGCCTTATTTTGATTTGTTTAAATGATACTAAAATTCATTAGCCTTCCTAAATTTCGCCAAAAAATACTGAAATTCCGCTAAGATATAATGCCACCAAGCAATTTTATATATTCTACTAAAAATGCTATATATAAATCTTATATAAATTTAATTTAATTTAATTAAATATATGCATAATTTTCTTTAATTTTACTTTTTATTATATATATGCATTTGCTGCTACGTGAATGGGTGATTGTTAAAAGGTAATTAAGGGAAATTTGCACTGTATTTTTTAAAGATTACAAGATTACAAGATTTGAAACAACACAAGACTACTTACAAGATTTACAAGCTTACAAGATTTGAAATAGGTAAGTATAAATGAGCGATTCCCATTGATATACTTAAATCGGATTTGCCAAAATGCAATTTGATTTAAAAGATTTAAAATATAAAATATCTGCATAAGAAAGTGTGATTAAATATTTAATATAATCATGGAGAGCATTACGTCTTTTTAAATTGTACATATTATATAACTTTATTTTCGTTTTTCTTTTATTTTTACACAGTACAAATTTGACTTCGATCGTCTTAACAATCACCCATCCACATTCAGTAGTACGCGCTTTGTAAATAATATAATGAATTGTAGGAAATGCATTAAGTAATCGGTCGAATTTGAAAAAAAAAAAAATTGCATTGGGTACTTATGTATTTAATAGACACATTTTGTTAACATTTTAAAAATTTAAATAGGTTTTAATCTTTACACAAACTGCAAATGCCAAGAAGAGTTATAGCCTATAGAAACAAAGCAAATTGCAGATTATTTTTTTGAGGAAAAAGTCACCTTGAATTAAAATCCGCGATTCTTTTATTTTTAATTCCTTTGCTTAGTGATCATAACCTCGCTAATTATAATACCTAACGAGTCGTTAGATTTTCCGTGCATGTAATTAACCTAAAACTGTGGCATTACAGGGCATCCATTACTTGCAGCCTCAAACTTGTGACATCACGCTACAAGATGGCCTGTTCAAAGCAATCTGTGGCCAGCTTTATGTGAAGAATGGTCGTAGAATTATCAGATGGAATAACAATAAAAAAACAATGGTACATTTCCGGCAATACTCCTACGTCTTCCGATCACCAATTGTCTGTGTACCTAATTTTAATCGACGGAAGTCATTCAGGGAGCTTAGCGGCTTCAAGTAAAGAAATTCAAGAACAATGACTGTACGATAACATGCGTTACATGACGCTAAAGCAATGTCCAAAATGCAAGTTCAAACAAGACAATGTCTGCTATTCAAAATATTCTAGCAGAAAATTTTCTAATTGGTTTGTACTCGGTTCTGTCAACAGAATTTGAAACCCAATCAAGCGTATTAATATTATGAAGACATCAAAAAGAAATACATACCTTTTTTCCGTATTTGAGGTCAAGGAAATATGGATCTGGTAAGAGAAAATGTCGTCCTCTTTAACCTTTTCGTGGGAAAACGTAATCCTTTGGTCTTTAGTATCCCGAGAGGGTAATATCCGGAATTGTGTCCGACCACTAAATTGATATAAACGGGAAGACTATAACGTTATATGAACGCAATATCAAAGGCACGTTGATGATGTTTTCGTGGTGTGTTGATACTTAGGACTAGTTGATGTTCCTCCTTACCAACAACAGAGTTGCAGTGATATAGGAATAAAATCTTTGGTTTTGGGCGAAAAGTACGGATAACACCTTAAGTTCTATATGCTACTAAATATATAGATTATTCCGCAACAGCTTTTCCATAATATTTCATACTTTTTCTTCAGACTCGTGTTGTAAATGTTTTCTACACATGACAGCTGCATGTGTCAAAGAATGCATGGTTTATGCAAGAAGAAATATGTACCATATGCAAGAAAACAATGGAGCACAATACATAGGTACGCCATTCCTGATAATGTTATCCATTCTTGGTTCTCGTGTTTGGCTCACCAAGAGTTTTTATCGAAGCAACACCAGGTGGCATGTCCTCAATGAATCTTCAGCAAGGCAAGTTGCTAGATCGCGCGCGCTTTCAGAACTAAATGAACCACGTGCGCTCAACTCAACGTGCTCGCTGAATCGTAAACGAGTACAAGCTTAAAAAAAGAAGTATAAAAGAGACCACCCCGGTTTCCAGTTCTGATTGGATGAGCGAGTGAAACCACGTGACGACGGCTTGTTTCAAAAGGAAGTGAGCTTCGTATGTTTCGACGATGTAAAAAAAAAAAAAATGAACTTTATATACTTAACTGGGCGTTGTTTCATGTGTACAACCATTTTCTAGTTGTCGTGGTTACGGCTATGAAAAATGGGGGGTAGAGAAGTTCAGAAGAAACTTGCCATAGGCCCAACAAATACGTGATTCAATCCCGAAGTGGGCTTAAATTTCTTCATACGTAGCGAAGAATTTAACTCCTGGCGATATTTAAAAGTGAGGTTTCGTGATATTTCACCAATGGACCAAACTAGTTTTTGCCATGTGTTAAGCATGGCTTGCATGATAAAGAATGTATTTCGCCCCCAGAAATAAAACTGTTGATGATGTAGAAATACAACCTGAAAGTAATTGTTTCCACGGTTTTGAAGCAAAATTTGATAAAATCAAGGATTTCTAAGAACCGAAAATGTAACACGAAATTTAATTTTACAGAACAATTTTGAAATTGACCATTCTTTAGTCAGTTCCGTATTTCCCAACAGGCTATAGAATGGGATGGCAAAAGTGTATGTATTGAATCCGATATAACAAAATCCATATACGATGATATAATCAGATGTTTTGCCGAGAAGAAAGCTAGACGTCATGCTTTCCATTTAAATACCAGTGTTCGATAGGCTTTTATTTTTTGCTAAAATTAAAATTTATTTCAATAAAATTGAATTTGATTTATTATATACCAAGAAGAGATAATACTTCAATATAAGTTAATATTTTTTAATATTTACGTTTCAATTTATGAGTTTGTTTTTCAACATATTTATTATCAATACAATATTTTCGACTTATATTGATTGTAATAATTTTTATGTTCCCAATATTGATTAGTTGGGGGGGGGGAGACGAAACGGGTAAAAATAAAAAGGGGTGGCAAAAAAGTCAACTTGGGGCGGCAAAAATTGTAAATCCGTCCATATCCTAATTGCTTCCAATGTAGAAATAGATAAATGAACATTTTATTCTGATAAGTGTGATGCCATTACACTTAAGCGATCTTCCGTTTTTCTGAGAAGTGAGAACATATAATAATTGATATATTACTGATTACAGTGAAATAATTTAGGAAAAGGTAGGAAAATTAACATGAAAATATATAATAACTATATAAATATATTCTAATTACATTACAGCAGTACAATTAGATATTGGGAATCAATGTCGCAATGCCAGACAAACTGCCAGGGCAGCAGTGGGAAAAGGCTGTGAAGTTAGGGCTCTGAGAATTTTTAATTATATAGTTATTGAAATATTTACTCTTTTATCCAAAGCTGTCCCCAAAGGGTAAGCGCTGTGTGTGCCGCATACTCTCAAGAAATTTTGAAAAATACAGGGTACGCGCCGCATACTCTCAAGGTCTCAAGAAAGTTTGTCTATTTGCTGGTTTTGGGGCAACTTTCAACCAAGTTCAGCCTTTTTTTTTTCTAGTCATTTACAAACAAATGAAATCAAATGAGGAAATGAGGAAAACCTCCTGAACCCCCAAAGCTTCAAAATAATATCCTGTGTACGACCAGGAGAGAAATGAAAACTGATGAAAGTGGCAACAGCCAACTTGGGCTTGGATATACGGTAGACGATCAATTAAACGCCAGTCAGCGCGGCGCGGGGACGTCACCAAATCCAGTAACTCAGCAATTTTAATACTCTTTAATTAAAACAGCACCGCATACTCTCAATAATTTTCTTCAGGACAAACCTGGTTTTATCCACTTAACTTATCAAAGATAGGCTTGTGATAAAGGGAAGGGTTTTGTGGGTTAAACCTAGGGGCTGACTGGGCCGCTGGCCAGCTGGATTCCGGGCACGTGCACCCTCATGGGTAATAAGACTCGCGCACTCTGAAAATCCAAGTTGAACCTTTTTGGGGAGGACCCAGTCCGCCTATTGAACCGCCCCATATAAAAAGTAGTAGTAGCAGTAAAATAAAATTCACTATGAGAGAAAATTTTGTTTCCATCAAATCCCCTCGTCTTATTTTATCGAAAACATTTCTCCTCTTGGAATTTTCAATAAATGAAACCTGCATTTTAATGTGAAATATATCGCTCAATAAATTTTAGTGGAACGGCCTTACGTGAAATTTGGAACACCAAAAGAGCCACAGACGTTAATATATATATATATATATGGCCTGCAAAAGGGTTGCTGGTATCTAACTGGAAGGAGACCCACACGCTGAACGTATGTGACGATGTGTGGAACCGGCCAGGCCAGTAACCTAGTGTCCTACCCCGCCTTCAAGTGGTGCAGGCTGAGCTTTCTATTTATGTGGCAAATTAATATTTGCTACACGGATAGAAAGGCGGAAGGGGAGGGCTAATTCACCAACCCGTCTAGCCAGCGTGGTGAAATTATGGCTAATTCCTCCATTATGTTGACACACCAGAAACCATGGCCCCTAGTCTCCAGGTGCTGGAGTGCTCCTGATCAAGGCAGCGGTCAGTGTGGCATGAAAGCAGGGGGTGCTAAGAATCACTGGAATGGCCCAGGCTGCCGTTTGTTATTGACCTTGGCTACGTTTAATGGACGATCCCTTGCTTCTGAAGCAAAACTTCAGGAATTGGAAGAGGAACTAGACAAGATCAAATGGGACATTGTAGGACTCAGTGAAGTTAGAAGAAAAGGTGAAGAGTTGGTGGAACTTAAAAGTGGACATTTGTTTTATTATAGAGGAACGGAAACTGGAAGAACAAGTGGTGTTGGCTTCTTAATCAACAAAAGAATTAAAGACTACCTTCTTGAAGTCGAAAGCACGTCAGATCGAGCAGCGAGGCTCGTTGTTCAACTAACCCAGCGATACCAACTTCAAATAGTACAGGTATATGCACCAACATCAAGCCATACCGACGAAGAGGTTGAAGAATTTTATGAAGAAATCAAAGAGTTACACACCAAAGGGAAACAACATATCAAGCTCATCATGGGGGATTTCAATGCAAGAATTGGACAACAGGAACAAGGAGAGACATCGGTTGGTAAATACGGATATGGGGAAAGGAATGAACGTGGCGATCAACTCATCGAATTTGCAGAAGCTGAAAATCTTAGCATCATGAATTCATTTTTTAAGAAGAAACCGCAAAGAAAATGGACATGGAAACACCCAAATGGGGGAACTAGTGAAATTGACTATATCCTGGCAAACAAGAAATCAATTATTGAAGATTGCAGTGTACTGAACAGATTTAATACTGGAAGTGATCATCGAATGGTGAGATGTAAAGTGCACTTAAATACTAAATTAGAACGACAGAAGCTCATTAGGAAACAAGTAAGTAAGAGGGTGGATTTAAAGAAATTAAAAGAAAATACCGAGGCATTCAAGTTGGAATTAAAAAATCGCTTTTCTGCACTGGAAGGACTTATTGATGAAAGTGATATCTCAGAAGCAAATGAAAACATTGTTAAGACAATAGTTGAAACTGCTGGGGAAATTGGTGGTGTAACCTGTAAAAAGCACAATAGCAAATTATCTGAGAAGACGAAACAGCTCATGAAAAGGCGAAGAGATATGAAGGTGGACAATCAAAATACCAGTTCCAGGATTGAGTACATAGAACTTTGTAAAACTCTGCGCAAAAGCATGAAAGAAGACATAAGAAAATTCAACTGTGAGCTAGTAAGGAAAGCCATTGAAAATAACAAGAGCCTTAGGGTTGTTAAAGGAAGTTTATCTGTTGGGAAGAAACACATCATTGCATTAAAAGGAGAGGATGGCACCGTAACAAGAAATAGGGAAGAAATACTTAGAAGAGTTGAAGAATTCTACAAAAATCTATACGAAAGTAACAGTGAATTAAACGAAGACATTGAAATAGTCGAAGGAACAGCTCCTAAAATCTTAAAAGAAGAAGTTTCATTTGCAATAAAAAATATGAAGAAAGGAAGAGCCCCTGGTGATGATGGTATTACATTAGATATCCTAAAAGAAGCTGGAGAATATGTAGAAGACATACTTGCAAAATTCTTTACCAAATGTCTTAACAGCGGTAACATACCAAACCAATGGGATTCTGCAACAGTAATTCTTTTGCATAAAAAAGGTGATAAAGAGGATTTGAAAAATTACCGACCAATTAGCTTGTTACCTGCTATTTATAAAATCTTCACAAAAGTGCTAACACATCGCCTGCAGAAAAAATTAGATGCAGCTCAACCAAGAGAACAAGCTGGATTTCGAAGTGGATTCAGTACAGTGGACCATATTCAAGTATTAAGAGAATTAATTGAAAGAACACATGAATATGAACTTCCATTGTGTGTGGCATTTATTGACTATGAGAAGGCCTTTGACTCTATTAAAACATCAGCAGTCATCAACTCTTTAAGATCAGCAGACATCGAGGATGTGTACATTGACATGGTGAAATGTGTGTATAAAAATGCAAGTGCAAAATTTCGGTTACATAAAGATACCGAAGCTATCAAAATTGGTAAAGGTGTGAGGCAGGGAGATACCATTTCTCCAAAACTTTTTACTTCAGCTTTACAGATGATTTTTCAGCAGATAAATTGGAATGACAAGGGAATAAAAATAAATGGTGAATATTTAAATCATTTGCGGTTTGCTGATGACATTGTTATTTTTTCAACGAACCCATCAGAACTCCAAGACATGGTACAGGAGCTCTCAACTAGAAGTAAAGAAGTTGGACTCAAGATGAACCTACAAAAAACTAAGATCATGTTCAATAATTTCGTAGAGGAAACAAAAATACAAGTTGACAACATTGAGCTAGAAATTGCTGATTCATATATTTACCTTGGCCAGCTGATTTCAATGGATGGCAACATTATGAAAGAACTCAACAGACGTATTAAACTTGGCTGGAGTGCATTTGGAAGAAACAGTTTTATCCTGAAGGGGAAATTGCCTTTGTGTCTAAAAAGAAAGGTCTTCAACCAGTGTGTATTGCCAGTCCTCTCTTATGGATCAGAGACATGGAGTCTAACAGTTGGAGCAATACGAAAGTTACAGACAACGCAAAGGAGCATGGAGAGGTGCATGCTTGGAATAACTAGGAGAGATCGAAAAAGGAACACTTGGGTGAGAGAGCAAACTAGAGTAGAGGACATCATTGTTAAAGTAAAAGGGCTGAAATGGCGATGGGCTGGGCATATTGCAAGAAGAACTGATCAACGATGGACAACAGAAATTCTGAACTGGATTCCAAGAGACCACCGAAGACCTAGAAAACGTCCTCAAACTAGATGGGTGGATGAAATAAGAAAACAGGTTGGGGTGACGTGGAAGCGAATTGCTCAGGATAGACTTGTGTGGAAAGCATTTGGAGAGACCTTCATCCAGCAGTGGATAGATAATGGTTGAATATGATGATGATGATGATGATATATATATATCATATAAAAATAATATA
>QLNU02015270.1:16945525-16960353 GCA_006491805.2 Dysdera silvatica
AGGGCCGTGGATAAAAGGGGCAAATACGTAAAAATCCGGTAAATTAAGGAGGCCCCAGAATGAAAATTTCTTAACTAAACCAATGTAATTGGTTGGGGGCCCAATTTGCTAAACTACCTAGTGGCCTGTAAGTCCTGTCTGCAGCCCTGCATAAGATTAGTTGGCGCAGCGATCTATTCTATTTTGATCTTTGACCATATGTGTCTGGAGATTGTTACTATCTCCCTATGGCTACCTCTATTTACACCACGCTGCTTTGGGGAAAATAGTACATGGTATTCCCTTTTTCTCAATTTCTCTTTATGCATATGGAGGCATATGTATATGTGTATGTGTTAAGGTTATTACAGACATACATTTATGTGCATACCTCGTAAAGCATTGAACAATGTTATTCAAGGTATAATTTCGCGTTGTACAGTTTCCTTTTCAACGTATAATGATGGCATCACTTGCTGAAGGCTGTGATAATTTTTTTTGCTGATTTACGTAATACCATTTTATGACGTATTTCATAGATTTCTTTTGCACGGGCGAATAATTTGAACATTATTTGCATATATATTACTTATTTTATGTTCAGAAGCACGGAACGTCTCGCGACATATCACATATAAAGTGTGTTTTACGATCTTGTTAAGCAAGTTTTCGCATTCGGTTTTAACTATGAGCAGCGTTAAAAGAGTCGCAGAAATTATTCCGAGCAAACCAATTTTCCCCCTTGCATGAGGAACCTTCACCAAGAAGTCTTATTTTCAGCCTTTATCTACCTATAACTATACACTAGATGCATACGGGGACATTCAATTACTTAAATTGGAACTAAAAATTAGTGGGAACTGGGAAGACTTGGGGGAAAAACCAAGGCAAAAAAAAAAAGATTAATCTTTCCCAGTGAAACAATGAGGTTTTTGCAGTGAAAACTTTAATGTTCCTCCTCCTCTCCGTAATTACGCCTTTCACAGCCACTTTGGTCATAGTTCACTGAGCGGGCACAAAAAGAACTCAGACATTAAAATTCATCGTAATGGCAGGTATTCCTGGACGGATGATAAATTTGCTGATAAAAGGGTGAGCTGAAAAATTTTGAGCTACTGCGATAAAGAAACAATAGTACACGTCCTGGGTTTGTTCCACAAAATAGATCCCGACAGAGATGAGGCAGAAACAATCAGAAAATGGAAAGAACTCTGGGGAAAGAAGAGAATACGAGATCGATTTTGGAAGTCGAATAGAAAGAAATCTTTTAGCAATGATGAATCAATCATTTTCTACTTGGAAAGGATTATAGCCACATTGCAAAACCTATTTGCAAAGTGTTTCAATCGACCAAGTTTCTTAATTAATTACCTTAAATTGAGAGTCCTTAGTAAAGTCGACTTTTCTCTTATAAATAAAATTCTCAGAAGGAGAAAATATAAAGAAAACATACTTGTATCTGAAATCAGGAGAAGGTTTAAGCTGACGTAAACGAATCTTTAATTGTATAACTCCCAATAGTTTCGATCCATCATATGGACACTTATAAAGAGCAAAACGTGCCCACACAATCTCTTCATGTGTGTGTGTGTGTGTGTGTGTGTGATAAGCTTGATAATATGGCGTAACTAGGGGCACTTACTTCGGCCTTACCCTGAAAAATTTACTCAAACTAGATTAGGGGTGGGGAACCTTTTCATGTTGGAAGGCTGCATTAAATTAACTGTTAATGTTAAAAGGCTGCATTAAGTTATAAGATACGAACTCCGCATGCGTTTCCTGTAGTATCAGTATTTTTCCATGAGTACGCACAGCTGAATGCTATTTTGCCTCTGCCTGTGACATTTCATGGGATTCGGTGTGCCTTGTAGGCCGTTCTAGCTGAGATAATAGTTGAGAATTCAACTAGTAAAGGCTAGTAAGAGTGATAGCAAGAGACTCTAAAGTCGAGGAAGATTGTGAAAAAATTAAGTTAGAAGCAAGATGAAAGAGTAGATTCGGAAGAAAAGTAGTCTGCATGAATTTCGATTGCGTCAGTCAATCAAGGAAGATTATTTCGTTAAATCTTCTTCTACTCTTTTATATTTTACTTAGGTTCATTTTAAGATTATGGTATAAATACAAAAATAGATGAACAGAATCATATCGATAAGTTGAAAGGAATTTTCTTCAAAATTTTAATTGTCAAAAGGCCACATGTGGCTGGCCACAAGGTCGCGGGATCCCCATCCTTACCCTAGATAAACAAAAATTACAAATAGGTGTTGTGTGCGGAGTTATGGCGTGGGTTGATTAGCCCCCTAAAATAATTTAGCCCTCCCCAAACCTTCAACCTAGCTACGTCACTAGTGCTAAGAGGAAATTAAAGCATTTAATTGACCTAGCGATGGTGCAGAGGTAAAGCGTTCGTTCAACGTGCGCGCCTTCGTAATCCCTGATTCGACTCACAACTGTGCCAAAAACAGAACGCTTACTAATTAACTGCTCATCCTAGGTCAGGGTTAGTTTCCTAGGCCTTCAGAGGTTTGGGTTCCTCAGAAAAGGAAGGTTCCTTAATAACTAACTGCTCATCCTAGGTTAGGGTTGATTTTCTAGACCTTAAGAGGTTCTGGTTCCTAGGAAAATGCAGGTTCTTTACTAACTGCTCATCCTAGATCAGGGTTGGTTTTCTAGGCCTTAAGAGGTTCTCGTTCCTCGGAAAAGGTAGGTTCCTTACTAACTAACTAACTGATCATCCTAGATCAGGGTTGGTTTCCTAGGTCTTAAGAGGTTCGGGTTCCTCGGAAGAGGTAGGTTTCTTATTAACTTACTGTTCATAATAGATCAGGGTCGGTTTCTTAGGCCTTAAGAGGTTCGGGTTCCTCGGAAAACTGTAGGTCCTGGCGCAGTCTTGGTGTCCTGGCGCAGTCTTGGTGTCCTTGCATCGTAAAACTCCAAAACACAAAAGCACTTATTGGTGATTATCACAAAAATTAAATCATATGAATGTGTTATAGAGTAAATGAATAGAAAATTAGCGTAAGAAACAAAAATTTGAACGCATTTCGAAATTCTTGGAAAGTTATCGGTATACTGTAAAAGACTAACTCAATTCAAGTTTACTTAAAAAATGACATATTAAATCAGAGGTAGATACAGATAGGGATTTTAGGGGCTATAAAATATAATAGAACCATTTATAAGGAGATCGCATTCAAAAAACTTACGGATATAGCAAGGAAAATATGGATTTTGTTTGGCATAATAAATAAGCGCAATAAAATGTAACCGCTTTTAGCGAAGAAGTATTTTTTGGACCCCGGCTTTAAAGAGCACTTAAAAAAAAGAAAGATAGCAAATCAAAATTTTGTAAAAATTTAGTCGTTATAATAATAATATAAGTTGGTCGTTATGATCAGCGCTCATTATAACCAATTTCCACAGCATTTTTATGGAATTGGAGGAAATTTCTCTATTTCCTTTCCCTACACCCCGGGATCTGCAACTGTTTTAAATTTATTATACTTTCAATCGGTGTGTTGCTTCATTTCGTGGTACCAAACTTCCGGTTTTAGGTACCAAAAACAAAAACAAAATGCCTTCCCATGCCGGGGATCGTTCTTTCGATCCAGTATAGTCATCTGCTGACTTCATTCGCCTCTCAGCCAAATTATTCCGTGTTCTTGTCCCTTTCAGTCTGGGATTACAGCGCCGCCTCCGGCGGCCACCCTTCCCAATGAAACCCTTGCACAATTCCTCTTCTTGTCCCTTTCACGCAGAATCCATTGTCACCCATTTTTTAAATTTCATCCGTTTGATAACGTATAAATTGCATAAAATTGAACACACTTTTCTGCACTTAATGCCTATTCTCTAATTTTAAGACAGATATGTTATTTTTAAATTAATTTTACAAGCCACGCAAAATCGTATTTTTAATCACTGTCTCTTTATTTTTTTTATCTTTTAGCGTTGAAGCATATATTCGTGTATTTTTTTTTTCCCACATGCCTACTTTTGAATGTTTTTCCTCCTTCCATTCGGTGTGTCGCTTCATTTCAAAGAACCGAATTTCCTTTTTTAGATTCAAAATTCGAAATTTGGACAGAAAACGGAGGTTTGGACTTCCGACAAAACAGTAGATCCCTTCACTGCATGACTTTAGTGTTCTTTTCGCCATAAAATGCCCAAAAAAATGTATATATATTCAAAATTCACTGAAAAATAATAGCGAATAGTTCAAGGTACGTAGTTTTGAGAAAAAAGTATCTTTCATTATGAACTAAGCATCTCGTTTGTCGAAAAGTTGGGCAAAATCGTTTATGGGCTTAACGAATGACTCAATCAGTGACGGAGAAAGTGACCGATTCCAACCATCTATTAAAGATAGTTAGAGTTGTTTTTTGAGTCGGTCATCTGTATTTTCGTATGATTTCACATCCCCCCCCCTCTCTCTCTCTCATGTGCACACACACACATACACACAAAATTTCATAGCGATGTATCGCGATACGTCGCGATGTGTGTACTTTCTGAAATATGTGAAGGGGTTTCGTAAGACGGTAAATATTGTTGGAAAAATAATATATTATACTGTTTCTAAGGCAATTAGGTTTTATGTCTTTTAAAGACTTTTCGTATACTTCAAGGCGCATGTATTTTGATATGGAATTTGATTTTTGTAAACATATGAATAAATCTTACCCAAGCACTAAGTCATCAAATTCGTAAAAATTTTGGAATTTTATTACTTTACTTTAGGAAATTTTGAATTTATTTTTGCACCTCTTTCAGGATTTATATATTTCCGTACTATGGAAAAAGCCTCCTTAACGGACAATTTCGAATAGCGGACACTCTTATTTAAAGGACAATTTTCCAATTCCCAAAGTTTGTTGCCCCTAACCCAACTGAAAACTAGACAAATACTCTAGTCCTAAGGAGTCCGCTATTCAAAAATTTCACTGCAGAAAGTTTTTGCTCTTACATTTGTAGGACAATAAAGCAATAGTAGTAAATAGTGCATATTTTGTACTATATTCCCTGGGCTTATATTTCTATTGTTCGGTACTTTGCTAGTCCTAATGCATACAAAGAATGAATAGAAAAGAATACGTTTCGTTAAAAATCCTTACTTTCCTGGAGATTAACAGCAGATGAAATCTAAAATTAGCATTTCGCCACAACTATCTGAAATATCTTATTGTGAAACAAACAAAAGAATGAATATTTATTTTCTATTCTTCGTTGATTTTTATTATCCACAAGGGAAATCTATTGTTACCTTTTATCACGGGAGAAAATCCGTTATATTCGGTGCCTACGTCGCACTATATTTATTCGAAAGCGTTATACGCCGTCTGGAACGTCAAACAAAAATAAATCCTTACCAACTTACTTAATAATTATAATTATTAAGACATTATTGGATGTCTTAACAATTTGGATACAGCTCATCTATTGTTGGACCCTCTGGGCTTTATCTAATCTCTTTCCTTATAGCATTATGTTCTGTTTCCTGATTCTGATTCTTCCATATCCTATATGTATAATTTGTCCTAAATTTGTTGCTTTTCTTCTTATCATGATTTTGATCAACCTAGTCTCTGCGTAAATGCTGTATGTCGTCTGTTTTTATACGTTGTAAATCTAAATTATAGGGTTCCTTCTAATAATAGGCATTATTAGGATTTTTTAATTATTAATTTAAATATTAATTAGGATTAAAGATATTATTGGCCCCTGGGTAGAGAAGAGAGAATGGGCCCTTAAAGAATGTGGCCTCTGCAATATTCAATCAATAAATTATATTTACTTTGAAATTTATTATCTATAATATTACCTATTATATTATCAATAATGAAACTCGGGCATTTGTAAATCAACAAAGTTAAAATAACTGATAAACTTAAATAGTATCAAGTCTCCTCAAGGTACCTGAAGAGGCCTAGGGTTCCGCGATCTTAGGGCCCTAAGATCGCGGAACCCTAAGTCCACGTCGACTTGGCCTATACGTATAGCCGGCACTGCCATATAGCTACAGCAGTGTGGAAAGGGGAAGGTAATACGTTACAGAACAATGCTGAACAAACTATAAAACAGTAGGATTACATTATAATAATTAAACTCAATTTGTTTTAGTATTGAAGTAAACAGTTGAATTAAGATTTCGATTCAAGCACCAGGGAAAGCAGGCCAGCAAAACCCAGCTCATCGGTAAAATATGCGACGTTGTTAGAAGGTTTGGAAATTTTTAGAAGTGTCGGTCATAAGTTTAATCATGAAATTTAGATCTGCGCGAATCTCAGGACTTTAGAGGAGGTCCACATCTCCAACAAAACAGGATGCACTTATTTTTTCCCAATTTTTTCTAAGAATTATAACACCGAAGGCGGTAGTTTTTTTGTTTTTTTTATAGAAGAAATTTGGGAAACTTTTCATTAGTTTAACATAATCCCTGGCACGTTAGAGCATGAAGCAAAATATAAAGTGACATACACATTTCATTAAATTATTTTTCGAATATAATAATCTAGATTTTTAGCTAAGATACCCTTAAATCAAATTGAGTATTATTAAATATTTAAATGTTCAATAATATATGTTGAGATCCTTAAATTGTTTCACCTATACACTAGAAAATATTTGCCGAAGATTTATATAATGTAACTACAAAAATTGAGTAAGGTAAAATATTGAAATTCCTGACCCCATAGCCTTGAAGTAACCTGTTAATATGTTTCACGTGTCCCGCGTAATAATTAAAATTTATGGCTGTAATATGCTTAAAAATTTTCGAACCTAATTTTAATTTTTAATACTGCTTTATCTTTCTATTTTCGTACTGAAAATGCTTAACGTTTTCTTTTACAAACCTTCTCTAGAATAAATTATTATTATTATTATTATTATTATTATTATGATATATAAACACAATCCATCTTGCTTTGTCTATGGGAAATTATTCTCTGATATAAGATCCCTTTCGAAGGACCCGAAATACCGAAAATATTTTCTTCGTATGCGAGCAGTTCCAGATAAGATGAAATTTTATTATTGGTATATTGTCATCTAATCTATTACTTTTTTTAAGTCTATTAATTTTTTAACCTAGTATAGATCTTTAAGGTATATGCATGTGTTAGTTTTATTTTATTTATTAATATATTTCAATTTTACCAACATATTTCAATTTTATCAATATGTTTCAGTTTTATCAATCAATTTCAATTTTATCAATATATTTCAATTTTATTCGTATATTTCAATTTTATCAATATATTATTTCAGTTCTTTGTAGTATTTATACTTGAAATAAAACTAGTAAAAATTACTTTAAAAAACAAAAAAAATTTGCTAATTGATAATTAATTATTTAATGATTAAATGTCTAATTAGCAGCAATTTTCAAACAATATAACTTCGGTTGTATGTTCAATTTACGTGCTTTACCGCTATTCCTTAAACAAACACAATTGCTATGACAACTATTTTACATTACAGTCGAACCTCGTTAAGACGAACACGCTTAAGACGAATTACTTTTAATACGAACCGTTTTCTGAAGTCCCATCAGATTGTATAGAATACTATCCTTTATTGAGAAAACGAATTGCTGTTAATACGAACAGATTTTCTGTTCCCCTTGGTGTTCGTCTTAACGAGGTTCGATTGTATTACAATCCCAAATTACTTTAAAAAAAACACGATTTATAGCATTACATTGTATTAAAATCACGAATAACTTAAACACTATTAATATTAGTACAACTGTATTTCTATCATAAATAAATGTACAGGGTGCGCCACGATTTCGTAAAAATTTTAAAAAGTTCTATAAAAATCCAATTTTTTTAGTAGCAAAAAATGTTTAGTTCAAAAAATCACTGACAAACGACAACTTCAAAAAATAATGGACGGAACAACTGTGCATTCCATCCGTTTATTATTGAACAGTAGTTAAACATGACCTTCAAAACATTAACAAACAGTTATTTCGACACTGGCGTAAGGTTTAAAAACACGACGTTTCGGGAGCCAACTGCTCCCTTTGTCAAGTGAAGGCATAAATTCTGCCTTCACTTGACAAAGGGAGCAGTTGGCTCCCGAAACGTCGTGTTTTTAAACCTTACGCCAGTGTCGAAATAACTGTTTGTTATGGAATCTCCTGGTGAAACTCTGTATTGTTTCGCTCCAAAACATTGTATGACAGAACTAAGGCGAACAAGACATGTGGACATTTCTCGTCTTCAGTTGTTTCGCCGTTGTTTCGCAATGCAATTGCTTCTAATTCAACTTTCAGGTAGAATTTAACAAATAATGCTTGATCTGGTAACAATAACGTTCTCCAATTATGCAGTAATGTTGGATTCAAATTAACAGTCCACGTTCATCCAGATCTTCAATTGCAAGCCTGCATTGCATGCTTCTGCTGAATACCTTGCACCATCTGCAGGTGACTTTTAAACTAAATATTTTTTGTGACTAAAAAAAATCCGATTTTTCTAGAAATCCTTTTTGTGTAAACCGCACTTCTTTATCATTATTTGTTCCTTTTTTATGATTTTTTAAAGTTTTTACGAACTTTTGACGCATCCTGAATAAAGCAAATCACGAGAAAAAGACTGAGCAAGTATAATCTGTTTGCGACCTTTATTCGCATTATCAATAATATTGAAAAGAACATTGAAGTAACAAACAGTTATTTTGACACTAGCGTAAGGTTTAAAAACACGACGTTTCGGGAGCCAACTGCTCCCTTTGTCAAGTGAAGGCAGAATGAAGAGTTCGTGAAAGTCCTAAGCTTATATACCCGCATGTTGGGAATCCCCATCTGACGCCATTTGGTGCGGAGCATTTCCAGCTGGGGAAACCCCAATCGGGGAAACCCTCGCCGGGAAAGCCCCCGCACCCGACGATGTCAGATGAACACCCCCAACTCGAGGTTTTGCAAAAATCCTGTAAGGTTCTGGTAGAGGTTTTGCGATGTTTATTGCACGACTCCTCAAACCGTAGGTTTCCCATGATTCCAGAAAAAGTCTACTCCCCAGATTCGTCACATTCTGATGTAATATTTTCATCGAATGCCAATCTGGTTCGTGACCCTCCCTGAAGACATGTTCAGCCAACTGGTTTGAATCGTCTCCCCTAGCTACCGCACGCATATGCTCCTTCCCTCGTAGACGTATCGATCTTCCCGTCTGTCCAACATACACCTTGTCACAGTCTCCACACGGTATTTGGTAAATAGCACCAGATTTTTCCTCCTCAGGGACGCGATCCTTAACTTTAAGTAATAGATCACGCAGGGTGTAGACAGGTTTGTAGTAGGTCTTAACATTCACACAACTGAGAATTCGAGACAGCTTTTCTGAGACACCCGCCACATATGGCAAAACCACTGATGTCTTCCTAGTCTCATCCTCTACATTCCTGTTTCCACCACTAACACCACATTGGTTACGAGCGATAAATTTAGTCGGGTAACCGTTCTTTTTCAACACGCTTTTGTTGCGTCGTAATTCAACATTGCGAAGGTCATCATTACAACAATGTGTAAAGGCTCGTCGGTGCAAGGCTCTAATGACAGATGCTTTGTGTGATGCCGGGTGATGAGAACGAAAGTCAAGATACCTATCAGTATGTGTTGGTTTCCTAAACACCGTAGTCAACAGTCGCCCATCCACATCTCTATTTATCCGAACATCTAAAAAGGGTAATGAACCTCTATCTTCTTCCTCTAACGTAAATTGAATATGAGGGTTCAAGCTGTTCAAATAGAGATGAAAATCAGCAACTGAAGACCTTGGTAGGATAACAAACGTATCATCGACGTATTGCTTCCACACCTTGACACAGTAAATTCACTCATCTAAAGCACTGTTTTCAAATGCCTCCATACACAAATTTGCCACCACACTCGAAGCAGGTGACCCCATCGCCGTACACCTCTTCTGTCGGTAAAATCTACCCTTGAAGCCGAAAACCGTGGAATTCAAGCAGAACTCGAACAGGCAATATATCTCTTCCGGACTAAGGCTAGTTCTTTCTTCCAGGCTTCCATCATGCCTCAGTCGCTCCAATGCTGTTGATACCGCCAAATTTGTTGGAATACAGGTGAAAAGTGAAACAACACTAAAAGGCACCATAGCATCATCGGGAGCGATTTCCACATTTCTGACAAATAACATAACATTTAAGCAAATAAACTCCTCAGAGGTAGACACCGACTGTCCAGAGGGTCCAACAAGAGGAGATAGTATACCTGCAAGATATTTAGAAAGTGCATATGTTGGCGAACTACAAAAACTCACAATAGGTCTAAGAGGAATATCGTGTTTATGGACTTTTGGGAGTCCATAGAACAGCGGTATTCTTCCAGACGAACAACGGAGTCGCGAGTAAAGTTTCTCATCCAGTTTCGACTCTTTTTGAACATTGAAGTAAAACAAAAATAATGCTTTACTTTGACACATAGAAACACAAACACGCACAAATTTAATGCCAGAAAATACCACTTACAATCCGTCAACATAAAATATAATTTTTTAAACCTCTTATTTTTAATATCGCTATATTCATTTTCATTACTTTATTGCGCTGTCCCGTGTTAAGTAACGTTTATCATTCTGTTATGTTATGATTCTGCTCGATTACCTTCGGATTTCAAAATCGCAAAAGTTATTCCAATTTATAAAAAGGGTTGCAAAGAGAATCCGGGAATTATTGCCCTATTTCTGTAATTTCTGTGTTTCGAAAATTATTTGAACTGCTTTTACATAAAAACTTTCTTCTTTTCTTCAGTCAACAGAGTTTTTCTATCCGAATCAATATGGTTTTCTACCGAACAGGTCGACTTAATTGGCTCTTCTTAGAATGGTTGATAAATTACGAGTTGCTCTTGGCTCACGTCCTTGTTCTTTGGCTGTATTTTTCGATCTGAGTAGGGCTTTTGATTCTATTGATCGTTCTACTCTGATTAGTAAGCTCAGACAGTTGGGAGTTCGTGGCATACGTTTGGACTTGTTTACAGATTACTTGTCCAATCGTAGACTATCACGATTTCTAGTGTTTCATCGCCTATATTAGAAACCACTCATGGAATTCCCCAGGGCCTCTGTGCTTGGAGCTTTACTATTCCTTATTTATATTAATGATGTTTTTAAATCCATCACATTGGCATACCCCATATTATTTGCAGATGACTCTGCTTTTGTTATAAATAATGATAATTATGGGACCCTTCATTCTTCTTCCTTAATTCCTTTATTTTAATGTGGTTTCGTGCAGATCGCTTGAAGGTCAATGAATCTAAAACGAACTGTGTACTTTTCCATATTCTAAGAATTATCCAACCTTTTCCACAATTAATTATTAACAATGCTTGTATTTCATGTTTGGATTCTGTTAAATTCCTAGGTATCATTCTTCAAAGGAAACTAAACTCGGGTCTCCACGTTCAATCTGTCACATCAAAATTATCATCTGTTTTAGGACTTGTTCGTAGAACTTGTCACCTGCTCCCAATCAGGGTATTAAAACTCATCTATAACTCGCTCATGCTCCCAAACTTAACACATTGTAGTACTGTCTGGGCAGTTATTGGCTCTGGTAGCGTTAATAAAATCGAACTAATACAAAATCGGTTCTTGCGTATATTGCAGTCTATGGCGGAAGAGATCCATCCTACCCCTTGGTTGCAAATTGGTATTCTCCAATTTCGTCACTTGATCACAATGCGATTATCAACCTTAATGTATCAGAGAATTTACCATGGCTTACATTGTTATTTAATTGACTTAAACGTATGACCATCCAGATTTCCGTCACGTCGTGGGGACCAATTGGTTCCTCAATGGGCTCTTTCTAATTATATGATGTTTCATGTTGGTTCCATGGGCCCGCGATCATGGAGCAGTTAGCCCACTTGTATTACCGAAATTCAAGATTTGGGCTTATTCAAGAAGAGACTTAAGTCTTACTTGTTGGGTTTGGTATGATCTTTTGCTCCAGTTGTTTTCTTATATTGGGTCCTCAAATTATGGTATTCATTTTCATTGACATGTTGCTAGACCAATATGCAATAAGTGTTACATATATTGTGGTATTCATAATTTCATGGGTTATTGTATGTCACTGTGCGTTTTCTTAGATCTTTTTGTCGTTCTTATGGAAATGATTTGTTTAGCTTCAAATATTACCTCATTAAGAGTTGTTTCGGTTTTTGTCGATGTGCATGATACAATTTACAACTATATTGAATTTCGGTATGTGTATATAGTATCAATGTGTAATCTCGCTAATAATATTACTTTTGTTGTTTTATGTTATATCTTTAAGCTGTACGTCACTGTCCTTCTAGATTTGGGGGTGGCCAGGACGTATTAAGCCATGCATTGTCGGCTTTTTTCCTGGTCTCCCTTCAGTACACTTTTAATTTTGTATAAATTTTAATCTTTAACTTTGTGTACTGAAAAATTAATAAATGAAATGAAATTAAAATGAAAATCATATTGATAGTCATAAAGAATATGATGATAAACATTAATGCTTGGAACTTACAACTTCTTAGAATCACGTGATCTTCACGTGGTCAGTCACGTGGTCAATCTGGACATTTCAATAGTCAGAGCCGTTTTACCGGCCCCTGGGCTAAAACCCCTATCCAAACAGGGTCCCGTGATTCCAAGTGGCCTGTATTTATTATACATTATATTTTCCTGAACGAAAAAATTTCGAAATTATTTGAAAATTTCGTGTAAAAAGGAGCCCCAAAAGCGGTCGAGTCCAGGCCCTCCGAATGTATTAACTGTAACTAACTTTACATCCATAAACTGGCACATAAGTAATGTGCTTACCTACCTATGTGAAATAACCGGATTTGAAACCTGGTGTTACCGATCGCTTACTGTTTTGCCCCCGTTCTGATTCCGAGGTTTTATTTCTTGAACAACGGATTCAAGGATCCTTCAAAAACTGCAGATCTCGATGCATCATGGATTTACCTGTCCATGTGTCGCAAAATCCAAACAGTTAACATTAGCTTTTAAAATATTAAGTATATTGAAATTAAATAATAATTTTGACACCCACGTCTATACTTCATCTAAAGCTTTTTTAACATCGAAGAAAAAGAGACGTCGTCTCCGTCCTGTCATGTCATAATTTTTAATCATGTAGATCTCATTAGGCTTCAATTTTTAATTATGTCAAGCTGGTCATATCTCGCATCGATCACATAATGCCTTAATTCTTAATTATAACATAGATCTTGGTCTTAACAAGATTTTTGATTATGAAATGGATCATAATTATAAGGTGATTACTAATTATGACATGGATTAACATTTGGCAATAGTACTATCTCTGAGAGGGAGTAATAATATTTTACAACCATATATACGGAGAAGGGGAGGCTTCGTTCCCGTCCTCGATGGCCTAGTGGTAAAGGCGCTCCGGGATCAACGGGGAGACTCTAGTTCGAATCTACGTACGGAACGATGTCACTTTTTTCCTATACCTAAAAAGAGCTCTAATCTGAGCTAAAGCTTGGGTGTCAAAATTATTGTGTATCTTAATTTTACCATGATTTTTGATTATGAAATGAATCTTAATCATAGAGTGATTACAAATTATAATATGGATCGTAATTATAGAGTAATTACAAATTATAATGTGAATCTTAATTATAGAGTAATTACAAATTATAATATGGATCTTAATTACAGAGTAATTACAAATTATAATATGGATCTTAATTACAGAGTAATTACAAAGTATAATATGGATCTTAATTATAGAGTAATTACAAATTATAATATGGATCTTAATTATAGAGTAAATACAAATTATAATATTGATCTTAATTATAGAGTAATTACAAATTACAATATGGATCTTAATTATAGAGTAATTACAAATTATAATATGGATCTTAATTTGACATAATGTTTGACTATGAAATTTATTTGAATTATAAAGTGATTATTAATTATAATATGTATCTTATTATCATTAAACATGATTATTTTTTATAATATGGATTTTAATTATAACGTGATTATTAATTATATGTACTTTAATTTTGAGCTGGGTCTCAGTTTTAAAATATACCTTGATTTCGATAATATCTTAAACCTTAATTGTGCCTTAATTCTTAATTATGTGTATAAAAAGCGACTTCTCTTCCTATTAGTTATAATTACATCTCTGGAAGAGCGCCTTTCAACAAGCTATGCTTTCTGTTCTGTTTCATTTCTAGCTCAATAGATTTTTTAAAAAATCCACATTAATCCAACCTATACAAGTTGATAAATGTTCAGAATATGCAACTATACTACATGTATAACAAGTTAAATAAACTCTTACTATCGGTACTGGAAAAATCTGGAAGCCCGATCGCTTTTGGAGACTATATTTTTGAAGCTGCCGAACAGTAAATTTGGGCCGCTGTTCAAAATATCGAAAAACTCTGAATTATTTTCACGATGTGCTTAGAAACACAGATTGTAGTTTAGTATTTTTTTTTTCTTTTTGAGCCGGGCAAGTACCATTTTTGTCTAACAAGCACTGCTCTGCGCGATTTATAGAGCCCAGAATATTATGATTATTAGGTATTAATAATATCTTAATTCTCTTAATAATGTCTGAATTCTCTTAATAATGTCTGAATTCTCTTAATAATGTCTGAATTCTTAACAATATCTGAATTCGAAACTATGTCTTAATTCTAAATAATGTCTTAATAACATCTTAATTCTTAGTAATGTCTTAATTATTAATAATGTCTTATTTTTTATATTTTAATTCATGGTGACTTAATTTTTGATGTCTTAATTCTTGGTAATGTTTTAATTATTAATAATGTCTTA
>QLNU02015270.1:16966376-16981633 GCA_006491805.2 Dysdera silvatica
GATAGATAGGTAGGTAGGCAGATAGATCGATAGATAGATAGATGATAGATAGATAGATATAGTGATAGATAGACAGACAGACAGATAGATAGATGGATGGATGGATGGATAGATAGATAGATAGATAGATAGATAGATAGATAGATAGATAGATAGATAGATAGATAGATAGATAGATAGATAGATAGATAGATAGACAGATAGATAGACAGATAGATAGATAGATAGATAGATAGATAGATAGATAGATAGATAGATAGATAGATAGATAGATAGATAGATAGATAGATAGATAGATAGACAGACAGACAGACAGACAGACAGGCAGAGAGAGAGAGAGACAGACAGACAGACAGACAGACAGACAGACAGACAGATAGATAGATAGATAGATAGATAGATAGATAGATAGATAGATAGATAGATAGATAGATAGATAGATAGATAGATAGATAGATAGATAGATAGATAAAAAGTAATTTCAATTGTCATTGTGTCGAAGACATCGACATTCAAACTCATAATCACATTAAAAAATGGACCATATTATTGAAATTACCATTCGATTATCAATTAATCGTTGCAATGTTAATTAATTTCTGAAAAATTACATACGAGTTGTAGTTATTAATAGAGGTAATTGAAAAGAGATGTGGAACCGCTGCCTATATACATTTGTTATTGCGTACACGTACATTACAGCATTAGCACGAAAAGAAAATGATGCAAACTAACTTCTTTCATCATTAGCAAGAAAAAAACAGAAAGAAACAGGAAGGAAAGAAGAAAAACAAAAGTCAATTACTTGCAAGAACTTGCAAGACAAATTGAGTCTATTCCTTTCTCACTTTGCTCCGTGCTTGACAACTCCATTTTACAAACAATGATTTTTCAAGACCATAGAACTCAATTAATGTGGATTCGGTGACAGTAATTACCTACGAATGCTTGACAGGTTTGATTTTAAGATCAGAAGCTATTCCCAAGCTTACTATTGAGAGTTTATGAAGAACCATTGCTGTGACAATGATAACTGAATGTAATTCGAATTATCAATTTTTCCCCAGTCTGCAACTTTTCCCCTTGGGTTATAAAGCTAAACACATACGTGAGAAAGTGTGCATTAAAAATACCCGTTGGCGTGAGATATACTCAGCCACGTCAGGTAATTAACATCAGGTGTTATCAGGAAGTATTTTAAAAGAAAATTATATGCACATCGAACGGAAATTTTCAGGTTATCAGAAAACGGAATACACATTTAATGAGTAAAAGTTGATAATGAATGAAAATGGTTTAGCTGCGAATTTTTTTTTTAATCGGCGTGAGCTTAGTCCCATTTCTGAAAGTGACATGTTTATTTATTTATTTATTTATGTTTTATTTACTTATAATATTTAATGAGAAAAGTAAGACCACTACTGATAAGGGAACCCTTTTCGCTGTTAACTGCACTTTGAGATTAGACTTACGGAAATTAATAATGTTTGACTTATTTATCAATAGTGCCCGAATTATATGCAGATGCACATGTGCATATTTAATTGCATATTTTGGCTCTTTTAAGCATTAGTGCATAAGAACGATGAATTTTCAGAATAAATGAATATTTCAAGGGTTTCAAAAATGTTATTATACTTTTAGCAGAAATTTTTTTATACAACTACAAAGTTAAACTTACCTTTTACCCTCATATTAGCAGAAAGAAAAACGGATTTGTAAATGTACATATTTAATTATGTCCTGATGCGTCAAAAAATGTAGTTATATTCATGGCTGAATTAGTCACAATCCTTAGAAGGGGACAAAAAGATTTAGGTTTATTGTGGTAGACAGGTAGTTAATCTAAGCTCAGATTAGACAACAAATATTTATTTGGGGTAAAATTCTGCACCATTACCTATAAGTAATAGACGTTACTGATAGTCTATTACGAATAGACTATCCATTACAAACTACCCGCAAAATTTTATAAATAAAATACAATAACCTCAGTAGATCTGGAAGGATCTGTTTGGCCATAGAATACTATTGATTAACAGGAGACAAAACTTAATTGTTCGGAACATTGATGAAAAACTTGTGAAATGATATAATAAAAAATATTCTATATATGAAATACTTCTTCTCAGCTAGTTTTGCAAGAAAATTAGCCTTTTCTTTTATGGCGCAGGATATTTATTTTTTAAGTAAGTATTTTTTAAGTAAGTATTTTTATATGAAAAAAATATTTTAATGCTTATTAAGTCCATATTTTATCCTTTTAAGTGCCTATAAATGAAATTTTGGGGCCTTTTAGTGCATATTTGCAAGAATATTTTACTAGATTTTAGTGCATATAATCCCGGCTCTACTTATTAATAATATGGAATCATTTTTCTGCCGAAGTTTTATGACAATTCTTTATTATCATTCAAAAATAACAGTTTTTACACAAGGGTTGATATTTTTTAATCTCACTGTATATGAGCAAAAATATTTAGTATTATCGTGTTTGACGTATAAAATAAAAAAAAATGTATCGGCTAATTCAAAACATGGAAAAAATTTAAAAAATAACATGGAAAATAAAATTTTATCGTATATGTTTGGCGAATTTGGCTACAGTTCAGAAAATTTGCCAGATTGGTTTAAAATTAATTATTCTATTATCACAATACATGTCAAGTTTCTTTTACATTTCTTTTTCCAAAATATTATCTCATAAGGAAAAGAAACACATGAATATATATAAGCATGCATGTACACGTATGAATAAATGAAATACATGGGTAATGAACGTTTATTACACTCATCCAACTTGGATATAAGCATTGCATATCATATACTGCTTTAACCGTAAAAGCTAAAAACAGTCATGTACAAAACTTAATAGTAGGCTATTTGAAAATGCATTTATTGTAATTAGAAAAAATGTGAACGAAATTTCATGAAATGTACTTTATTTCATGAAGTTATGTAACCATAATTTTTGTATTAATTCTTAAATTATGTTCCCAATTTAAAAATAAGAAAACTTGAACTAGGAACTTTTAGAGAAATCATGGAAATTATACGGCACACGAAACGTGTAAAGCAAAGAAATTCATCACAGTGGGGACATTTTAAGGATTATAAATTTTTGCAATTGTATAGGCCACAATTTTTGCATTCAATTTCAAAAGAAATTTCCTCGACATTTTTGAATTTTCCCGGATCATGATCGCTATAACAACACTGAAACATTCATATTGTAACATAGGGCGATATTTTTTAGACTGTAATTGATTACGATTCCAAAAAATGCCTTTTTATAATTTCATTTCACTGTCGCATATTCATTTCATCGGTTTCTATTCTATTTGCCATTTTTTTATCTTTTTGATATTGCAAGAAAGAATATACATTCAACGGTTATATAAAGTATGTTGTTTTGAGAAGTATTTGCAATTTCATCCAATTTTCATGAAAGCCTTGGTAACTGTTTGGGACTGTACTACCTGTCCAGTAATTTAATAAACCACAAGAAGGAGGAGGAGGAGACATGATGGGTTTCATACAACATTCTACCCACTCTCTCATTTTGATTTTGTCCATTTTTCCCGACTTGGATCATGTAATATATGTTTAGAAGTTGAGATAAAAGGCTTTTGAGAATAGGGCCAAATTTTCCCGAAGTTTTGCTTAAACATACTAGCATTTAAAAAAAAAATCCCCTTTCATTGATATTATTGGCATTATGACATATGAATGTATTCTACCAAACTGCGCCCATATGGAGGGCAGAGGGGGCTCGAGCTCCCTAGTCATTTAAAAATTTGATTTGCCCGAACCTATTATATATTTGCTTTCAAAAGTTTTACAGTCACATTTTAAAATAAGGTACTTTTTAGCTCATTACTAATTGTCAAGTAGTATCAATTATTTTTGTAGCGTTTTGGTATCTTGTACATTCACTAAAATTCTCGACAGCTTTGAGAAGGAGGTAATAATTTTTCTCAGCCTGCTCTAGAAGGACCCGTATGCACGCCCATCATTATAACTAATAGAATAAGCCTTTCTATTGTGCTAAACTGATTCATTGTGGACAGCTTCAATTCAAGGTTATGATAAAAAATGGTTATCTCTAATATAATTTAATTAGGAATTTAATAATAGTCGTTAAGTGAGTCGTCATATGATAGATTATGATTTCCATGTTGTAAGTCAAAGTCGTGTTTTCGAAGAGATCGTGCGTGTATCCCCTAAAACGTAATAACGTAGCTCGTAAACAGAATCGTCGTAAAACGGGACTTGCCTGTATATTGCATTTCAGTATTAGTTCTGTATAAACTCCCATCTTGGCTAAACATTTAAACTTCAAGTGCAAAATATTAATCTCTTGGAAGGGATTGTTCTACATGAAAATAGGGTACTATAAAAAGAGAAATAGATTAATGATTAAATTCAATATATGATATTGATTTCAGTCAACTTTTCTTAGTTATCACAGAACCTAAACAATTTATTACAAATTCAAATCTAAGTGAATCAATTTTATCTAAGGTGAAATCTATTTGTAATCAATTTTAAAGTTTAGAACTATATGAAAAGATTATTAAACAGGCTGAAAACTTGACGTTTCGGTTCATCTTTATGAACCTTCATCTGAAGCGTTCTCAGTCGACGATGGTAGTTGACTGATTCCAACGTATTTTCCCGTGGTTAAAAATGATTTTTTGGAAATCGCCAAAGGAACATGTTACTCAGCTAACGACAGCGCGGACGGCGTCGGTGAGAGTACCAAAACCGGAAATAGTAAAATGAAACAAAAAAGTGAAAAAAGGTTGTTAGAGGTTATAAATTGCTTAAAATAGGTAACCAGGCAAAAGGAATATTTTTAACGTCGGTTTATTAAACTTGTTCGGCTGTTTAGAAATTTCTTTTACTTCTCTGTAGGTCCATAAATTCACAGATTTAACCAGAACTTTTGTTAGATCGATAGAGTGGTTATTCCGCAACGCGTGGTCCGCTATTGCAGATTTAGTGGGCTATTCATTACGAAGACAGTTTTCATGTTCTTGTTTCTGGCACAAAACAGAACGATCAGTCTGTCCAATGTAGACTTTTCCACGAAGCATTTAATTTTATAAATGCATGGTGCTTCAAGAGGGTTCTAAGGTTGTTTTACGGGTCATAAAGAGTTATAAATTTATTTGTAATTAATAAAATTGAAGAATATTATTTGTAAGCAAAAAATGGTACAATATTGTGTTTTGAAAGATTTCTGCCAATGCGGTCAGTAATTTGGCTAATAAACGGCGGGAAAGGTTTATGCATCATTTTCGGTTTCGGCCGCTGATGGAAGATGTGGCTCGAAAAGGGAGAAAACGTCAAGATTTTAAGTATGGGTGAACTTGTCTAAAGTGACCACTTTTGGGATGAGGCTGCAATGGTCACTATAGACAGGTTGTCACTATAAACGACAGACTTTGGTATAGGCTCTGACTAAGTCCCTACCAGTTCTTCTTCCAGGTGGTCAAATTACCAAGGCGATCACTTTACCAGGCTCCACTATATTTAAGCGTATTTAATATTTCTTTTTCACATAGTTTTAAATTCTAGAATTGCTCACAATTCAAAGCTCTGTGAAAGTCATCTGAAAGTGCGTAATCAGTCACTGAACGAATAAATGAACGATTTTGCCCATCTATTATCGATAAGAAGACTCAATAAGTGATTCGGTCATTTGAACGATCGACACACTGCTGGGTAAGCCATTCCGTTTCGAAAACTTTGAGTACTGATTTTGAAGTTAGTCCCCCTCCCTGACTCTGCGGTGGCCCAGTAGTAACGCACTCTAGTGTGCCGTTAATCCGGGTTCAGCTACCAGTGCTGCTACAAAAAAACACTTGCCGACCAACTGCTTACTGTAGTTCGGGGATTAGTTCCCTATGCCCTAAGATGTTCATTACTTTATGGTAACGTAGAGTAATGCATTCGTCTATCATTACATTGACAGGATTCGACTTCAAATGATATTGCAGAATACATGACATATTTCTGACACCCGTAGATCGGGGTTTGATTTTCGCTGCAAAAGAAGGAGCATACACAAATAACGTCTACAAGATTTTGGCACTTTTAACTCCTCCTTAGTCTGCGCTCGCCCGTTTTCACTCATCCCCATGAAAGAACGTTCGGCAGAAGACTATCCCCCCCACCCCGCAATTATAATTAAAACCCCACAATTATATTAAAGGCACAAAGAATTAAATCCTGGCTACGATCTTGTTTCTAAGTGTCTAGAACATTTCAAA
Source organism: Dysdera silvatica (assembly GCA_006491805.2). Taxonomy (NCBI): domain Eukaryota; kingdom Metazoa; phylum Arthropoda; class Arachnida; order Araneae; family Dysderidae; genus Dysdera; species Dysdera silvatica. Next base: position 16,972,655 of record QLNU02015270.1, read on the forward strand.
AGGTGACAAAAAGGAATTTGGCTACATAAGAAGCCCCCAAAGCTAGTGCGACCACTTTCAGATATGGCAACATGTGACTTTTAGTAACTGTTATCCCAGATGCATGAATCTGAAAAGAAACCGAATTTCTCATATTATACAAATGGAACCCCTTTTAGCACCTATATTGGTAGGCAGGGCCGCCATTAAGCAGGGCCAAGTGGGCCCGCAAAGCGTAATTCTCAAAGTTTTAATTTTTGAAAATTTCCCCAAACGTATTTTTGCTTCAGTTTTCGCATTTCGTGAGTTCCAGTGATCATACATTATCCAATTCTTTGTTTTGTTTTCTTACTCGTATATGCATAGGCCCTCGAAATGTGTTTTTCCCTAGGCTCCGCATTAACTAAGAACGGCCCTGCTGGTAGGCTGTCTGTTTCAGTTTACGATAATCCATCGAGAGGGACCATCGGGAAGCTTCATCTAATACTGAACATTTAAAAACGATTTATCGTAGAAACCTAAAAATAACTGATTATGGTGAGAGTGGTTAGAAATATACTAACTTTGAATACAGGGGATTTTTAAGTTGGTTGCTCGCCTCAATAAGGAAACCTATGAACCTAGTAGGAAAGAAGATTCCGTATTCGCCAAATACTGTAGTCTAGTCGCCAAGAGAAACCGGATTTATAGAGCTGTGATTATCCTCATAGTGCATGTTTTATAATTTTAGTATCACTAATAACTTCACTCGAGAAGCTTGTGACATATGGCTATTTTTGTGTTTGATTAATTTATCTTGTTATATTTTATCAATTGACTATAGTTATATTTGATTAATTGACCCTTGTGTTTGATTAATTTTCTTTTTTTCTACTTGATTAGAGGAATCGATTTTCAGTGACAAATCATTTTAGAAATACCAGGTCGAAATTCTTAGTGTTAGTACATTTGCATATTTATAAACGTGTGACTGAAAATGGGCGTGGTCTTTAATGGTCCCTTGTTGCCCATATGAAAGCTTTTGGAATGGTCGAACTATTAATATTAAATACACAATTCTCTTCATAATCAAAGCCTTTTCCTGACCCGTTAGCAGTTAATTGTTATCGATACCAAGAAAGTCAACATTTGGTAATCCCAACTTTAAATCATTATATTCTCTGCATATATCTCTCTGTATGCCCTATGTCATCATCATCAACATTATCATATTCAACCATTATCTATCCACTGCTGGATGAAGGTCTCTCCAAATGCTTTCCACACAAGTCTATCCTGGGCCATTCGTTTCCACGTCACCCCAACCTCTTTTCTTATTTCATCCACCCATCTAGTTTGAGGACGTTTTCTAGGTCTTCGGTGGTCTCTTGGAATCCAGTTCAGAATTTCTGTTGTCCATCGTTGATCAGTTCTTCTTGCAATATGCCCAGCCCATCGCCATTTCAGTCCTTTTACTTTAACAATGATGTCCTCTACTCTAGTTTGCTCTCTCACCCAAGTGTTTCTTTTTCGATCTCTCCTAGTTATTCCAAGCATGCACCTCTCCATGCTCCTTTGCGTTGTCTGTAACTTTCGTATTGCTCCAACTGTTAGACTCCATGTCTCTGATCCATAAGAGAGGACTGGCAATACACACTGGTTGAAGACTTTTCTTTTTAGACATAAAGGCAATTTCCCCTTCAGGATAAAACTGTTTCTTCCAAATGCACTCCAGCCAAGTTTAATACGTCTGTTGAGTTCTTTCATAATGTTGCCATCCATTGAAATCAGCTGGCCAAGGTAAATATATGAATCAGCAATTTCTAGCTCAGTGTTGTCAACTTGTATTTTTGTTTCCTCTACAAAATTATTGAACATGATCTTAGTTTTTTGTAGGTTCATCTTGAGTCCAACTTCTTCACTTCTAGTTGAGAGCTCTTGTACCATGTCTTGGAGTTCTAATGGGTCCGTTGAAAAAATAACAATGTCATCAGCAAACCGCAGATGATTTAAATATTCACCATTTATTTTTATTCCCTTGTTATTCCAATTTATCAGCTGAAAAATCATCTGTAAAGCAGAAGTAAAAAGTTTTGGAGAAATGGTATCTCCCTGCCTCACCCCTTTGCCAAGTTTGATAGTTTTGGTATCTTTATGTAACCGAAATTTTGCACTTGCATTTTTATACACACGTTTCACCATGTCAATGTACACATCCTCAATGTCTGTTGATCTTAAAGAGTTGATGACTGCTGATGTTTTTATAGAGTCAAAGGCCTTCTCATAGTCAATAAATGCAACACACAATGGAAGTTCATATTCATGTGTTCTTTCAATTAATTCTCTTAATACTTGAATATGGTCCACTGTACTGAATCCACTTCGAAATCCAGCTTGTTCTCTTGGTTGAGCTGCATCTAATTTTTTCTGCAGGCGATGTGTTAGCACTTTTGTGAAGATTTTATAAATAGCAGGTAACAAGCTAATTGGTCGGTAATTTTTCAAATCCTCTTTATCACCTTTTTTATGCAAAAGAATTACTGTTGCAGAATCCCATTGGTTTGGTATGTTACCACTGTTGAGGCATTTGGTAAAGAATTTTGCGAGTATGTCTTCTACATGTTCTCCAGCTTCTTTTAAGATATCTAATGTAATGCCATCATCGCCAGGGGATCTTCCTTTCTTCATACTTTTTATTGCAAATGCTACTTCTTCTTTTAAGATTTTAGGAGCTGTTCCTTCGACTATCTCAGAGTCTTCGTTTAATCCACTGTTTCCCTCATACAGCTTTCTGTAGAATTCTTCAACTCTTCTAAGTATTTCTTCCCTATTTCTTGTTACAGTGCCATCCTCTCCTTTTAATGCAATGATGTGTTTCTTCCCAATAGACAAACTCCCTTTAACAACCCTAATTCCTAAAGGCTTTTAAGTTCCACCAACTCTTCACCTTTTCTTCTAACTTCACTGAGTCCTACAATGTCCCATTTGATCTTGTCAAGTTCTTCTTCCAATTCCTGAAGTTTTGCTTCAGAAGCAAGGGATCGTCCATTATACGTAGCCAAGGTCAATAACAAACGGCAGCCTGGGCCATTCCAGTGATTCTTAGCACCCCCTGCTTTCATGCCACACTGACCGCTGCCTTGATCAGGAGCACTCCAGCACCTGGAGACTAGGGGCCATGGTTTTCTGGTGTGTCAACATAATGGAGGAATTAGCCATAATTTCACCACGCTGGCTAAACGGGTTGGTGAATTAGCCCTCCCCTTCCGCCTTTCTATCCGTGTAGCAAATATTAATTTGCCACATAAATAGAAAGCTCAGCCTGCACCACTTGAAGGCGGGGTAGGACACTAGGTTACTGGCCTGGCCGGTTCCACACATCGTCACATACGTTCAGCGTGTGGGTCTCCTTCCAGTTAGATACCAGCAACCCTTTTGCAGGCCATGTATCATGCCCTATGTATCTCCCTGTATATTTTTCTCTGCATCTCCTTATATGTCTCTGTATATATCTCTCCTCATATGTCTCTTTATATATCTCTCTGTATATTTTTCTCTGCATCTCTCTGTATGTCTCTGTATGGATATTTCTATATATAGCTCTCTGTATATTTTCTCTACACCTATCTGTCTCTGTATGTATCTTTCTATATATAGCTCTCTGTATATTTTTCTCTGCATTTCTCTATATGTCTCTGTATACATATATTTTTTTCTGCATCTCTCTGTATATCTCTTTCTGTATATAGCTCTCTGAATATTTTCTCTACATCTCTCTTTCTCTATGTATCTTTCTGTATATAGCTCTTTGTATATTTTCTCTACATCTCTCTGCCTCTGTATGTATCTATCTATATATAGCTCTGTATATTTTTTCTGCATGTCTCTTTCTGTATATTTTTCTTGCATTTCTCTGTACGTCCCTGTATATATCTCTCTATATATTTTTCTGCATCTCTCTATATATCTCTGAACATATCTCTCTGTATATTTTTACCTGCATTTCTCTTATATTTCTATATCTCTCTACGTTTCTCTTATATCCCTTTATATATCTATATTACTCTCATATTTCTATATCTCTCTGCGTTTCTCTTACATCTCTATATATCTCACTATATCTCTCAACACATCTCTGGGTATGTCTATACGTCTCTACGTATATTCCTCTCATTTCTGATGCAGCACAAAAGGAAGGAATACACATGTCATGGAAGGTTAATAACCCGTTTAAGTCAGGGAGTGTCAAAGAAAGAGAAAATGTTAGTTTTTCTTGTTAAATGTTTCATAACGCCATTTTAACCAAGAGTGATTCCTGAGTTTGCCGACCTTACAAATAGCGTTCGCCACCGACTGCTGCTCAAGCTTAACCCCCGTTTCTTCCGCTGCATGTTCCCTCTGTCTCGTTTTGGGGATCGCACATTTGTTTATCCGAATTACGGGTGATGTCATTTTTTCTTTTGTAATTCAATGCTCACAGAGCACTGCTGAAAACCGCTGACACGGAAGAAAAGATAAAAACAATGCACACTGACACAACGTATTAATAACTCTGCTATTGTGAGGCGAGTCCAGAAAAGTCTGCTCGTTTGTAAGATACATGATTAAACTTACGTGCTGGACCAAAAGAAGATAACCTTTAATTTGCACAGCGTATTTTTAGCGTCTCCTTTTGTGTTAGAGAGAGAACATATACCATATCATAAATTTAGGTGAAAGGTTGAATATGCATCAAATTTTTAAAATATACTTAAGCTTTACTTTGAGCAAATGGGCGAGGTTTAGCGTTTTAGTATTAAGATGAAATTACCCTTTGTATTTAAATTCATTAGCTTTTATTAATACATTAATATTTCCCATTAACGAATCTCAAAGGGGTAGAGTAAAACAGATATTAATCAGAAAGGTTTAATTAATTTGAATTAATTGGAATGAGGTGATAAGTAAAGGTTGACTTCAGCACTCTGTTCCATTTCCTTTCACAATCGCAGGTTTAGGACTGTCAACAAATTTGATGAACCGATTATTTTCGACGTGAACAGAACTCACTTTAAAGTGGGCCCAGGACTTGAGGATGCTTCAAACCGCAACAGGAACGAAAATGACCCTGGATATCTGGCTGAATTCAACTTGTATATTTTTGTTGCCAAAAATAGACTGACGGTTGAAAGGCTTTTGTCTGGCTTAAGACAAAAAAAATTTGATAAATGCATTGGCGTGTTTATAAATCGCCATTATTATTAGTTGATTTGTACCATGCAAGTTACTAAAGCCACATACATTACAGTACAATAGTAATGAAATAATGACTTACGGATCCTTTTCTTTTCTATTTAGAAAAAAAAAACATTCAAAAGAGTCAATTGTCTCGATTTCGGTTGCATTTATAGAATATTTCCTTCTATTTTTTTAAGAAGTTAAAATGAGTTGATTTCTGTGCCAGAATGAACTGATATACCTATGAGGACATTTAAAGCATCATTGGCTTCTTCAAAACTTGGAGGAGGCATTTCGCCCTCTGTTTCATAATCCAATGCATCTCCATCTGAATCAACCAGTTTTCCTCCAGTCACATCATAAATTTTATCAAAAATTCTTAATTCAGTTACTAAAACATCATGGCTAAAAAGGAGGTACAAAGCTAAACGTCGGCTGAAAAATGGTGTTTTCGATCATTAATACATTATTACTATAAAGCATTTGCCGCGACTAAGAAATACCACTGTTGAACGGAAAGATCCGTTCATTAAAAGAACGTTATTGACAGAGAGATCACCGTATAACTTAATTATCTACTTAAATGAACGCTTCTACTCTCCTCCATTCTTAACTTAGGCATCATAGATGTAGAGACATATGGGCCCGTGGGGCCCGGGCCCTACCCCAATAATTTGAAATAAATTGTAATTTTACATAAATGTTACTCGTATTAATGTACATAATATCTGCTTGCTCCCCCCCACCACCACCACCAATTAATTTTGAAAACTCTATGTTTATGCTAGGCTTGTCAATACCCACTTAAAACATAATCAATTGTAACATTAGGATCATATCGAAGCAGATGTATCACCAGTTATTACATATTCGTTGAATAAATTTTTTCTTCTTATTATTTTACTGCATTGCCCACCACGGTTAATACAATAGTTATTCTGCGTTATTGGTGGAATTATATGCAATACGTGGATAAAAGTAATCTGAGACATTATTCGTGGAACATTTTCATGAACAGGCAAGTCTTACTGTGGCGTTGTTTCACGCATTAATCTACTATAAAATATATTTCTAATGAAGGACAACTGCTGACACATCCGAAAACTCGAGTGATCTATTTATTAGTTCACCAGCTTTTAACCTCTTGTATGTATATCAGCATTTAATTTCAGAAAGTACTTAGCAATTTCTGAGTTTTTTCCATGGATCGGCAGTAAGCTGTTTCATTCCCAAGTTGACAAAAAATAGGATTCTTTAAAAACTATTGGTTCTGTCTGAGCAGCATGACCTCAATTGTCCCTGTGTCCTAAAACATGAGTAAAGTAATCATGAAATGGTGCTCCACAGCAATGTGCACCTCAATGTGACTCTCCGTTATCAGATGTAAACGTTGAATCAACAGAATGCTATATCACTATATTCTGTACACTTATCTATATATATTCTGTATATATATATATATATATTCTGTCTATCTATCTATCTATCTATCTATTCTGTATATTTATACATATATTCTGCATATCTATCTATTCTATCTATCTATCTATCTATCTATCTATCTATCTATCTATCTATCTATCTATCTATCTATCTATCTATCTATCTATCTATCTATCTATCTATCTATCTATCTATCTATCTATCTATCTATCTATCTATCTATCTATCTATCTATCTATCTATCTATTCATCTATCTATCTATCTATCTATCTATCTATCTATCTATCTATCTATCTGTCTATCTGTCTGTCTGTCTGTCTATCTATCTATCTATCTATCTATCTATCTATCTATCTATCTATCTATCTATCTATCTATATATCTATCTATCTATCTATCTATCTATCTATCTATCTATCTATCTATCTATCTATCTATCTATCTATCTATCTATCTATCTATCTATCTATCTATCTACCTACCTACCTACCTACCTACCTACCTACCTATCTATCTATCTATCTATCTATCTATCTATCTTTCTATCTATCTATATATATATATTCTGTATATCTATTTATGCATAATACTATATTCAATCCATTTCATTGAAAACTTGGAAGTTTTCATCTTTGGTTTCCATCTTAATATTCCATGCCTGTTGTGGGAATACGTTTTTAGGAGACAGTCAAATTTTCTGCCAAACAAGCCGATGAAATTGCATTGGTTTCGTGGACTCAGAAGGGCAAGATCTTAAGACGCAGCTCGTGAAGTTTTTGCCACACACTGATAGATTTTTAATGAGCCATGATTTTGACCACTCCTGAGTTTTCACACATTACTATGATCCTCTCCTCTTGTTTTTCGTTCTTCGCTTTTTGCCTTGTGACAGATGACTTGAGAATCGATATCGGTTGTTTCTATGGTAGCGAATACTCATTCTCAGCAGGTAACCACCCAGATTATGCCCACATGTTGAATGAAAAACCTTCTGCAGAGGCGGTTTATGTCTAAGCTGTCATAAGATATAGTTTACGACGAGTTTTATAGCTTTATTGATTGTTTGTTGGGGATTATAATGAGTCGTTGAACTTTAGACCACAGAGGTTGGGACTATTTTGGTAACATATAACGATTTCATTTATGTAAATATTTAAACAAACCCATACACAGCTAGCTTATGAGAAAAATATATATCACGAAAACGTTGCTTATACAAGGTGGTTAGTAAAGTCCTTATACACGCAGATAACTGTCTAACGGAGAGAGCTATATGTATGAACGTAATGCATAGGTATAGTAAAGTGACTATGCGCTACAAGATGAGACTGCGTGCAGCGCCCCTAGCGGAAAAATCCAGAACTTAGAGCTCATATCTCGAAAACTGTCCAAGATACGGGGAAAAGTTAATAATAAAGTTATTAAGCAAAAACTAATTAGTACGAAACGATTTTTTTGCCCACCAGCTTAATGGGGCACCTTAATAAAATCGTGATTTAGGGAGTTTAACGGGTACGGGACGCCCCTACGTGACAGCTTTCCCTTCGTACAGCTCTGCATAGAGGGGAAGCTTCAGGTAGGGGCGATACTTTCATTGCACACACAATCTCGTCACAAAGCGCATGATATGCAAATGTGTACGCTACGTCATACGTTATCGGTAAGCATAAAATAGTGGCCAGGCAAGGAATGTAAAACAGTGTGAGAAGTAAAACGGTGCGTTAAATGTCTGTAGTTACATAGTACATGGCAAATTATTCCAACGAGTATTGCGAGATGCTACTGTTATAAGGGGGAATGTGGTCGTAATGCAAGAGAAAGTGCACAATAATATGCCGTCCGTTTTCCTTCGGGACTCCATCCGACTGCAATGACCATCACTAATGTGGTTCGATGGCTGAAAGAGACAGGTAGCTTTACGCCTCGTCCCCGTTCAGGTCGCCACGCATGTGTAAGTCAGAGTGTGCAACCAGAGGACGTTTTAGCTTATGTTCTGATCCACCCACGGTGCAGTTCAAGAGAAGTTGTTATGATGTGTGGCCCAACAGGCTGCCGTGTGCGGCAAATCTTGCAGCAAGTGGGAGCTCACCCCTACCGTGGAGTGCTGCTGCAGTCACTAGTTCCAGGGGATACTGAGTGACGTTTTTATTAGTGCAACTTTGTTATGAATACGTTAGATATGCAGCCAAATTTTTTAGCTAACGGCCTTTAGACGGACGAGTTAAAATTCACATTCCGGGGTGTTAAATCGACACAATGACCATTATTGGGGGCTCGAAAATTCTTCATAGGGACGACCAGTCCGACATCATGTGCCATAGTCTGTTAATGTGTGTGGTGCGGTATTTTGAAAAACAGAC
>QLNU02015270.1:16981733-16991924 GCA_006491805.2 Dysdera silvatica
TGTTTACCTCGCATGTCAATACTGTTTCATTGTCTACGATATTACTATTGATGCTCCTATTACTGAGCTATGTAGATTGCAGAACAGATATCTTACAGATTATTTCTCTCTAGTCTCGAACTAAATGGAAAAGACGACTTTGTTTATAGAAGTTTGAATCTACAATCCCTTCCAATAAGTTACGTTTTCATTTGATTCGAAAACTCGTGTTTAAACATATTTACTTTGTCTTTATGAATTCTATTGTTCATTTAACAACACACGTATCAAACTGTAATCTAAGGGAATGCCCAACTTTCGCCTACCTACCAACCTGTAATTTTTATCTGACAGATACGAATCTTCGTCGTACTAGCCACAGGGTTTGGTATTCCATTCCAGCTTTCGTGAGATTCCTCCATTCCTCGTAAGGTCCTTTTGAAGGCTTATATGTTAAATAATTGTTACTAATTAGAATTGAAATTTTGTTTAATGAGTTAGTTTCTCACGATTATAATATAAGACGTCTTTGTCTTTTTTTTGTATGTTGAACACTTTAGACCACTTTTCGATCTTTTTCTAGTATATGATTGTCAATGTAATATTATATAATTTTTTTGTATTGTGCTGTATTTTCATTCTTGTATGAGCCGTAAATTGTAACTGACTTTGAGTTATGTTATTACCGGCTAAATAAATGATCGATTGACCGACTAACCACTGGTGGTTGAAGGTCTAAAGAAAAATAATCATACAATATTCACATATAATTACTATGGATTTCAAAAAATTGCTGTGTCTGTGGAAATGCGAAAATCAGGTCAAGTAAATTGTTTAGAAATAGGGCAACAGAGTCTCTCGTATCTATTTTGGAATATTTTTATTTTATAGACGTTTGTTTCCATATACACTATATAACAACGAAATACCAATTTATGCGCTTAGAAAACACAGCGCCATCGCGGGGATTATCTACATAGAAGATAATTATACTTCATCAACTATCAATAGTTGTTTTTAGCGTGATTGCTAAGAATCACGCCCTCAGAAATAATCTTCCATTGATCGCCATTCAACTTCAATTCTTTTGTTATATATTCATTTCAAATCTTGAGACTATATAGCGGTTCGTTTGAGATGCGATGGACATCTTTGGAGGATTTCTGAGCCATGATGTGTTTTCATAGGAACAAGCTTACATGGAATCAAACCTATTCCAATGCAAGTTCAATATGAAAGATAATGTCGAAATTATCTTTCGATCAATTCTTTACTATGAATAATGTATTTTCTATGAACGATTCCTTTCCTTTTTATTTGTTAATTTCCAATTTTACGCTCTTTAAAATAAAGTTTAACCATATGCTGGTGTACTGGTAAAGAGCTTGGCAGTCAAATGAACAATCCGGATTTTATTCTAGTTGGTACCAACGCTTAACGCATTTTTTCCATGGATCAGAAGTCCAGAATTCAATTCCCTAGGCCAGCAATTTTCAACCGATGTCACAAGAGCTCCATAGGTGTGTCACAAGAGGTCCAAAGGTGTGTCGCCAAAGTTCCATAAATGTGTCACAAGCATTTTTAAAACATGCGATGCCTGGCTGTTTAGCCGCTGGCATTAACCTCGTTTCCCTGAGATTTTTAAGTAAAAACATGGCTGTTGCCATGTTTTTACTTAAAAATCTTTTACTTAAAAATCAATCACAGCATATAATAAAACGATGTGATTATTGCCTATTATAAATATTTTGTAAATTAATCAAAATTCCACCTATTTTTCATTTATTTATTGTTATTTATCTATTTTTGTGTTTTCATCAGAAAAGCGAAAAATATATTTTTTGGTGTGTCGCTAAATTTTATTAATTAGTTCTGGTATGCCACTGAATTTTAGTAATTAGTTACCGTGTGTCGCAAGATAAAAGAAACGGATAAAAATCACTGCCCTGGACGAAAGAAGTTCAAATGACTCGGAAAGCTGCAAGTCTTCTTACAGTATGATCATCATCAGGGCCGTCGCCAAGGGGTAAACCGGGCATTAGTCCTAAGCGGCAAATTTTTGGGAACGGCAAAATGGGATTATTAAAAAAAAATGAAGTCATTTTGGGGCGGCAAAAATAGTTTTCTCCCTGACCGGCAAAATACCCAGCGCCGGCCCTGATCACCATTCTTCTTGCGCCATAAAACACAAATAAAGAAAATAAGGTTCCTAGCTTTATACGATGTAAGTATAATAAGTAATTTAACTAATATGTAACCTAAGTAATAAGTAATTTAAATAATAGATAACCTAAGTAATAGGTAAATTTTAAATATTAGGTAATCTAACTACTAAATATTTTAATAACATGTAATCGAATAAATATTTAAATAATAGGTAATCATATAAGTATTTTAACAATATGTAATCGAATAAATATTTTAATGATAGATAATGGAATAAGTATTTAATAAAAATATAAATTATACATTTAGCATATAATTTGTTTTTCAAAAAATGTTTTATTTAGATTAAAGAGGTTCAACATCTTTAATACAATATTTAAGTAAATAATTTTAGTAGTAATTTTTGCATATAATCTAATTAAAAATTTAACTTGCTACGAAACTTTGCAAGTCATTTGTTGCTCACGCAATTAATCATAAAGTTATAATTAATTCTTTATCCTTTTCAGTTTTCAAATTTTGTAGGTTTACATCGAAACGTCCCTTTTAAAACATATATTAAATTGAAAAGTTAAAATCAAAGATCCTCAAAGCGGGAGGTGCCCTCCGTATGAGGTCATGGGTAACAGTTATTGACGGTAGGAAATGGACAGCTGAATGAAGACAATATTTAATAGACATTTTAATTAACGCTTATATGCAACAATTCTAATTAAAGTTTAGTGTGAAAAACTTTTGTGTATTTCATTGCTTTCAAAATAATTTCATAATCAATAAAATCTATTTATTGAGTTGAATAATTGTTATCATTACATGAGAGATTATGGTGGTATGCTTGATTTTAGTGTTGATTAATTTCTGAGGACTCAAGAGTTCAAAATGCGACAGTGCTAAGTGGAGAATAGAATAACTTTATTGAAACATGTACAGTTTTGGTGATACATTTGTTCCATAATATTTCTATCGTCAGATTGAAATTCCTAGGATTAGAGAAACGTCAACTATTGAATGGGTGAGAACCGGAGGAAAGCAGAGAGCTACAGCTTGTTACGAAACCTTTTTCCAGATCAGAAGATCAGACTGAAGTCTGCTAACGCTGTTTAATTTTGGTACACATGCGTTCTTTCAATTTCATATCATCATTTTCAATTCGGATTATTTGGACTTATAGTAAAAGTGCAGACACAGAATGGTTGAGTTTCAAAAAAGTGGGAATGTAGGATAGAAATTATAGAGAACCATGGGTCTAAATACAAGTTACGTGTGTATAATAAATATGTATCTTTTATTGAAATAGCACATACAGGTTGTTTTTTTCTCACCATCGACACAATGCAAGATCGCTATCCTATATCGAAACTGATTGAGTAAAGCACGTCATTGAAATTGATAAGATCGAAAATGGTGATATTGATCTACAGGTAGCTAAAGCCCATTTGTCCTTACGAGGTAAAGAGAGTGTCCTGTATATAACCTATTTCTCTCTCATAATTGCATCGTCACAAATTCGAGTAGAGAAAAAGTAATTAATTGCGGTTTAGTTTTTGAATAATTATATACATTGAGAAGGTCATTTTCGCATTAAAATAAACTAAAGACGTATCGGGGCCAGAAGTAAGAACAACTTCCTCAAACGCATATGATTATTTTGGAAATAAAACTATTGAACGTAATTGGTAAATATGGCTTTGATTTGCAACGAGATTGTGGTCGATAGTTATCATTTTTAGGATTGAGGTCGTACTTAATTGTATTATGGCCTATGCCGAATTAGTGTTAAATCAATTGCTGGACTTTTTTTTTTCTAATTTGAATTTCTAATTTTCTTGATTGGGTCCCCCCCATTTAAATATTTAATCATTAATCGTTGTAACGAAACTTGAATATGCGCTCTGATCAAACGGATTAAGATGTTGGGAAAATGTGTAGAAAGATTTATTTTTTAGTAGATACGACTTTTTCTATTTCTTGTTTTCTTCCCTCTCAATAGCCCTTGCTTGTTATTGGATATAATTTTTATTGTTGCTGCGCATTTATATACAGCATGATTGTATCAGATATCAGTGGTTGACATGGAAATGCTGGAGAAGTTATACAGGGTGGTTAGTAAAGTCCTTATACACGCAGATAACTGTCGAACGGAGAGAGCTATATGTACGAACGTGATGTACAGGTAAAGTGACTATGCGCTACAAGATGAGACTGCATGTAGCGCCTCTAGCGTAAAAATTCGGAACTCAATTCCGATAGTACGCTCTGTAGCAGCTGCAAATATCGACGTCCCGTTAATGTGCCCTCGTAGTACATAGGTCCAGTGCGTCTGTTGTTCAAAATGCCGCACCATACATTAACAGACCACCACACATGATGTCGGATTGGTCGTCCACATGAAGAATTTTCGAACGCCTAATAATGGTCGTTGTGTCTATTGAACTCCCCGGCGAGGGTGAATTTTAACTCGTCCGTTCAAAGGACATTCGCTAAAAAATTCGGCTGCATATCTAAGGTGTTCATAACAAAGTTGCACCAACAAAAACGTCGCTCAGCATCCCCTGGAACTAGTGACTGCAGCAGTATTCCATAGTAGGGGTGAGCTCCCACTTGCTGCAAGATTTGCCGCCACACATCATACGAACTTCCCTTGAACTGCACTGTGGGTGGGCCAGAACATAAGCTAAAACATCCTTTGGTTACACACACCCTGACTTACACTTGAGGGAAGACCTGAACGGCGACGAGGTGTAACGTTACTCGTCTGTTTCAGCCGTCGAACCATATTATTGATGGTCTTTGCAGTCAGATGGGGTCCCGAAGGCACACAGACGACATATTGTTGTGCACTTTGTCTTGCATTACGACCACATTCCCCATATAACAGCACCATCTCGCAATACACGTTGTTGGAATAATTCGCCATGTACTATGTAACTACAGACGTTTAATGCACGGTTTCACTTCTCACACTGTCTTACACTCCTTGCCTGGTCACTATTTTATGCTTACCGATAACGTATGACGTAGCGTGCACATTTGCATATCAATATTGCTTTGTGTGCAATGGAAATATCGCCCCTCCCTGAAGCTTCCCCTCTATGCATAAATGTACGAAGGGAAAGCTGTCACGCAGGGGCGTCCTGTACTTCTTAAACTTCCTAAATCACGATTTTTGCCCTATTAAGGTGGTGAAAAAAAAAAAAATCGTTTCGTACTAACTAGCTGGTGCTTAACAACTTTGTAATTGACTTTTTTACCGTATCTTGAATAGTTTTCGAGATAGCAGTTCTAAGTTCTCAATTATTCCGCTAGGGACGCTGTACGCAGTCTCGTCTTATAACGCATAGTCACTTTACCATACCTATACCTCACATACATATAACTCTCTCCGTTCGACAGTTATCGGCGTGTATACGGACTTCACTAACCACCCTGTATAAAAAAGGAATTTTAAATTACTAAGATAAAAATAAAGAATTTAATATATTATTGGTATTTGCAACCCTAAACACCAAATAACTAGAATCTAAATGCATAATATATCCGTTCAAGCGGAATAAGTGTAGGATAATATCTTTAATACACTGAAATAGTTTAATAGAATATAGTAGATAGATGATAGCGTACAGTAGATTAGTATTTCTTAACCGCCAGCCAACGGCCCGGTATCGAGCTAGGGCATCAATTATTCCGGGCCTCCAAAGAGTCACTAGGAATCTTTAATTTAGTCTTCTGAGCATTTGTTATGAATAAATATTTTATCGCGAAAATATTCTGAAGCGAGTGACTACTAGTTACGAACAGGGCTGCCCCCTAAGAGTAGGTGCTGTGGGCAATTTTCAACAAGTTTAGCATTTTTCTTTTTTTTTTCTAGTCATTTACAAACTTGAATGGAAACAAATGAGGAAAAACATCCTGAACTCCCCCAAGCCTCAAAATAATATCCTGCGTACGGCTAGGTGAGGAATGAAAAACTGATGAAAGTGGTAACTGCCACCTTGGGCTTGGATAGACGATAGACGACCAGTCAAATGCTATTCAGGGCGGCGCAATGACGTCACCAAGTCCAGTAACCCCTCAATTTCAATACTCTTTAATTAAGACAACACTGCATACTCTCAACAATTTCTTCAGGAGAGCCTTGGTTACGAATGCGTTGAAACGTTCAGATATAGAAAGCCTAAATAATGTTTCTACAGTAACTGCCACTGATCAAGCAGCGTATTTTTAAATGTGTGAGTATTCATGAATGATTGAGAATTTTGACACAGCGAAATCTTTTAGCATTCGTGAAAGGGTTTACTGCTCATTATGACGTCATAAAAGTGAAGTGCATTCTCTGTTCTTAAAACTGGACGAAATAACATCTGTGTCGCAAACTATAGTGACTAATCAGCAAGAAAGTGCATCAGAAAAGTATGTATTAATAGAAGGAGGAGTGTACCAGTACTCTTTATGATTATTCCATAATTAATTATTTATGCCATAATTAATTATTGATACTGATGATAGTTTAATGTATAAACTATAAAAAATGGAAGGTATTTACGAGCAAATTTGTCGTGGCCGGGGCCCTCGTCTTTTAAAAAAATAATTTACCGGTCGCAGTCTCATAAAGGTTGAGAAACACTATAGTAGATCAATGCTAGAGGTTAGAACGTAGCAGATTAGTGATATATAATGGTAGATTAATGATAAAAGAGTTAATGTATTAAATCAATTATAGGGGATAGGGTATAATTGATCGCAGAGCCGTAGCCAGGATAGGGCTATAGGCGGCTGAGCCCCCCCTGGAAATGTAGTCAGCCCCAACCTGGAAAATATTTTTTCTCAAAAATCAAGTATTGTAAAATTTTATTTTAAATTTTTTGTTTTGTACGAAATTGTACATAACAATGGGAATTGTTCTTTGACGTTAAAAATGTATTCGAAATAGCTTGTATGATATTATTACCCTTCACAGGGATAACACAATTGCCAAATATGGTCAACACAGAAAAGCCTCCGGGGATATAATATCATACATCCTTATATACGGGAAAGAAAAAGAGCGTTGTTTCCTGTCCTCATTCGTCTAGCGGTCCAAGACACTCCGGGCTAAACGGAGGGACCCTGGTTCGAATCCAGGATGGGGAAAGCGTCTCTTTTTCTCCAAAACGAATAAAGCTCTAGTTTGAGCTAATTAATACGTGGGTGGCAAAAATTATTGTATAAAGAAATAGCTTTCTATGGTAGATCTTGTGTAGGCTATATAATGTTTTTTTACACAGGCTTAAGTCTTCATATATTTTATAATAAAGATAGGGTAAATTATAGAGAGGTATACTAAAATTTATTTCTTAATGCAAAATTTACTTTAAGAAATTTATTTATTAATTTTAAATATATTAGTCTACTTATATATTTAGTGTTATTAAATATATTAATAAAATATATCAAAACATTTACGAATTTTAAGCCCCTCGTAGATTTCTGAGATCACTGTAACTTTCAGATACCCCCCTCCCCCCGCAACAAGGGTGTAGCTATATGCCAGGTTAATCAATGTTAAAGAATGAAATATAGTAGATCAATTATAAAGGATAAAGTACAGTAGATTGATAATGAAGGATGGAATGTAGTAGATAAATTATAGTAGACTAATTATAATGGGGGTAGAGTACAGTAGATTTATTTTACAGGATAGTAGGTAGATTTTGCAGTATAGTAGGTGCTGCAGTAGAGTAGTTAAATGACGTAGAATGGTAGATAATGATATCGTTATTTTGAGGAAAATGGCAGTACTTGCAGCCCAAACAAATTTTTTGAATAGAACACCTATAGATTCCAATGTTTCACATATTGCTCAAAAAAATTCCTTTTTGTATTAAAGATTAATTCTGCTCTTCCTTTAATTTGTTAAGATTGGTGGCTTTATATAAATAAAAAGTATTTACTTACGATTCTTGAAAAATATTCATTTAAGATCCTTGTAGATACATGTGTTTGTGATGCCTTAGTTATGGTGGATATAGACAAGAAAGTACGTATATTATTATTAGATATATAGTTCTTATTTTAGAAGTATATAATTATCACTTTGTTTTTTGTACATTATAAAGAGCAATTTTAAAGGACTATATGGACATAATTTCCAATTAAGAAGGAATGTAAATTGGCTCAATTTTCAATCATCAGAAGCTAAATCTATATTATTGAACAATATTTTTATAGAACCAACATGATATACATTTAAGTTAGTAATAGTTTATTGAAATTTTAAGTAAAATTGTTAATTACACTTAAATGGGGTTTATTGTTGAATTTATTCTGTGAATGTAAGTAAACAATGTTTGTATAAACCCTTCGGCCACTCATTCAGCATGTGCTTTTAGTAAATAATTCAACAAACAAATTTTCCTACTTCCAGTTATTATATGAAAATCACATAAAAGTAATTTCTACGAATCTGTAAACTAATTTTTAATTTCTTTATTGTTTCGTAATCTTCCAATGCACCAGATTCATTTGTTTATCTAACGTTGTTGTTGCGTACGTAACATTTTTACAGCAATTGTTGATTTGCGTCGTATTGAACAAGAGAGACCCAAGAATTTGCTTTGTCTCTGACCATTCTTTCTTTGTAGTCGTGTATCTCTTTGTCTCCCACTTTTCTTCTTCTTCTTGTGAAGCAGAAACTTTAGATATTAAGATATTTAACCATTCGCTGTTAGGATGCGTATCACGTCTCCAAATCTCTTCGGAGACAATATTATGGTACTTACCAATGGGGCCAACCGCAAAAAGGCAGTTATCGTTACGGGCCAATACTTTTCTTGACAACGTATCGAATGCTAAACCAAAGCTTTTTTTTTTAGGTTTGTTCTTTGTGTTTTCTTCCAAGCTCACAAAAATGTGTGTCGTTTGGGAAGGGATTACATATATTGAAAAATGTCGAGATTTTGCGCACGGAATCAAGGCTTGAGATCTAAAACTTGCAAATGTGATGGGAGTGGATTACGTTTTCGGCTTACGTTTATCTCTTAGGTATTCGTGAATTACTCATCAAACAAAAATGTTCAACTCCCATACAGCGTAATAATAATAAAAAATTGATCGGTAATTTAAATTTTCTGTGATTCACTACCTAAAACGCCGAATTCTTTTCCCATTCCATGTGTAAAAGCAAAAAACGTTCACGTTCAAGCATCGTTCTCTAGATCTAAATATTAGCGTTCATACTTGAGCAGTGTTATCATAAAACACTGAAAGACTTGCACACCATTTACTGAACAAAACATGGGATGGAATTCTTTCATGTTAAAAATGATGTGAAAATTTAAATGTCCGAATTAATGTTTTGAAAGTTTAGTAGGTTCAAAAGTTAACACTTTGGGACACGCAGGACTTCAGTCTACTACACTATATAAAAACCAATTCAAGAAAAGTAAATAGGAAGGAGGGAAATAAAACGATACTACAAGGTGTACAATTTTCAATATCTTTTACCTATACAGTGCTCTTGCGATACCCATAAATTTTCAACTGAAGATATTAATTTCAAGATTAATGTACAAAGTAACATTTACATAACCCTCTTCTTATTTGCAAGACATTTAAACGTTATAATTTCTGAATGTTGTCGAAGATGGTATTTTTATTTCAGGGGAGGTTTCAAAGGTTTTAAATCGAACCGATTTTTGTTGAAATATTTAAGTCCCGCTTAACCTGATCCTGTGGAAATGTAGCATACTTTGTAAGTCACGTTAAGCCTTGGGAATGTATTCGAAATTAAGATGTTTTATTATATAGAATGTATGATAAATTAAGAAGCCGTGGGAATTAAGACGTTAAGCTTAACGAGAATCTTTGCAGAGATTATCGCACCGTGACAGACCGGATGAGCATGGACATCCGGCCATCTTTCCCACCAAAATCCGTGACAAAGAGTAATCAAGCGAAAAGTAACAGTACCAGCAAACCATGACTGTGATTGATTCATAGATTTATAAATAGAAAGAAACGTTATAAGCAAAGCTGACGAGAGGAGGTGCTGCAGGGGCTGCAGCACAG
>QLNU02015270.1:16992024-17029859 GCA_006491805.2 Dysdera silvatica
AACAAACGGCAGCCTGGGCCATTCCAGTGATTCTTAGCACCCCCTGCTTTCATGCCACGCTGACCGCTGCCTTGATCAGGAGCACTCCAGCACCTGGAGACTAGGGGCCATGGTTTTTGGTGTATTAGCATATTGGAGGAATTAGCCATCATTTCACCACGCTGGCTAGACGGGTTGGTGAATTAGCCCTCCCCTTCCGCCTTTCCATCCGTGCAGCAAATATTAATTTGCCTCATAAATAGAAAGCCCAGCCTGCACCACTTGAAGGCGGGGTAGGACACTAGGTTACTGGCCTGGCCGGTTCCACACATCGTCACATACGTTCAGCGTGTGGGTCTCCTTCCAGTTAGATACCAGCAACCCTTTTGCAGGCCATATATATATATATATATTATATAAGTTAAAAATTCCATATTTATGTTTCAAAATGCATAAAAATATTTCTATATCAATCTTCTTCAAATTGCAAGAGCAACTCTTTGCAATTTGGTTTAAATAGTAGTCCATGTACTACACCATTCTGCGAAATAACTGGCAACAATATATATACGTTCGTAAAGAGATTATATATTGTCCTTCGTAGCTCAGTGGGTAGAGCCTCCGCCCGGCAAGTGGAAGGTCGTGGGTTCAGGTCCCACCGAAGGCAGAAATATTTATTTTCTTTCGAACGTTTCACCATCTAATCACGCCATACCATCGGCGTTGGTATCACTACGCCAATAAACGTTGATTGATTGACATTGTTGTTTAATTTAATCTGCGTAGTGTTCGATTTATATAAAATGGATACATCTCAAGTGATATTAAATTAAAAAGTCATAAATGATAAAGGAAGTTTGCAAGAATATTAATATATAGTTCGTTCACGAAAAGTAGTCCGATGGTACCGTTAGAAATAACGGGAGCTGACGTCACAAACGGCCTAGCCGATTACAGCAGAGGGGAGGACGTCATTTCAGAACTGGTTTTAGAGAACGTTTGTTTGCGCCAAAAAACAGTTTTAAAATTACGTCCTTCCCTCTGCTGTAATCGGCCAGGACGTTTATGACGTTAGCTCCCGTTATTTCTAACGGTACCGTCGGACTACTTTTCGTGAACGAACTATATGTTTTAAAGAAAGGAGAAATAATAAGTATGTTAGAAGCTTATTAATAAATAATCAGAAGTGTTGATAAATAAATAGCCAGAAATACTATTGAATAATAGTTCGAAGTGTACAAAGAGAGTGGAACTTTTCCTAATGTAGAGATTATTTCGAAAATATTTTTAACAATGCCAATATCAAATGCAACAGGTGAAAGATCTTTTCAGATTTAAAACACGTTAAAACTATTTAAGGGGGTCCGGGACTACTTTTCAAAAAAAAAATTTTTTTTTTTGAAGATATACTTTCCATTTTTTCCTATAACAATTACAACATAATACATAATACACATAACATAAAAAACACATATAAATACACATAGCATATAACATAAAAACATAACATGGTAAGCATTTGGAAAGACTTTCATCCAGCAGTGGATAGATAATGGTTGAATATGATGATGATATAAACAAAACTATTTCTTATTAATTTGTTCGTTCATTTTAATTCAAAATATCTTGAAAAAACTCGAAAAACAAATGTCTAGTATTTTTTTCCATATAACTCAATATAGACTATTATTTGACTTTTGACAAAATAAAAATACATTTTTATAAAAGAAGATAGACGAAAATATTGTCTTCAGAAAATTTTAATGAGTTGTTTAGAAAAAATATTAAAAACATAAAAATTTCAAAATTGACGTTTTTCGAATATTTGCACTGTAGCTGTTACTAAAATTCATATCACAGGTTGTAATATATATATGTAAATTCTGCGAAGAAAAATTAAAGAAAACTATATCAACAACACACCTTGCAAAAGTCTAACGTTTATCTTAAACTGTTTTGAAGATATATCAAATTTTAATCGTAGTATTTCTAAAAAAAAATTTTTAATTTAAGAAAAGCGCATTTAAAAGTTGTCGAGTATTACATAGTCTCTTGCTACAACCAGGGGCCGACTATGACTATAGCGGCCCCGGCGCAACTAGCATTGGGGGCTCTCCTGACATACGTATAAAGATTGGATATATAGTCGTGGAAGTTTTGGTAAAAGTAGCAAATAGTGTGTGGCATTAGCACACCGATTTCGTGTTTTTGGAAACACTGAGGCTCACGCCTCTGGCATTCGTGATCATTTGATAAAAGTCCAATGCTACGGTTTTATCAAGATATAAACAGACAAAAGATACAATTGGTTACGAAAAAATGTGCAATAAAAATAAAAAATAAAACACTCTAAAAACATACAATCTCCAAAATTTTAAAGCCATTTATTATAAAAAGTGGCCAAATTATAACGTAATTAAGCAGTGAAATTGCAAGACCAGCAACAACGAAAGAAAAAAGAGTTTAGTTATCCTCGAAGCTGCAGTTGGAATTATAATTGCTGTAATTCTTGGTACCAACTATGATTTCCCTAGATTCGTTTCGTATCGTAAATTCGAAGAAGGAAGAAAAAAATTTTTTTTTAATTAATTTATTTTATCACACTAAATAAAACGTTTTGGTGCCCGGGCGCGGGCTCCGTGAGCCCCTGCACATAATCTGGCCCTGGATACAACTTTACAATAATTGCCATTTTGTAAGTGCTTCAGGGAAAAATCAAAACTACCACTGCAGTCAGAAGAACATACAATTTTTTCATGGAAAAAATGAAAAATCTATTTTTTGAACTAAAAGAGGTATTAGACCCCCTTGAGTAGTAGGATGAGAGAAAATAGATTGAACAACATGGTCATATTATACCTAGAACAAAAAATTTTGGACGAAATAGATACTGCAAAAAGTAATTGATGAATTTGTCAAAGAAAAGAGAAACCAAGACACAAATTTATATACAAAACATTTTTTAAGCACTGAGGTAATTTATTACTATTAAATTTTTTGAATAAATGTATGGTTTTTCTTGAAACGTTGAGTTTATTATTAGCTACATATTGCCGGTTTAAGGAACTCACTAAAAATCTAACACTGAAATGTTTCCGAAAATATCAACAATTCTTTACACCCTTTTTTTTTTAGTGGGGAGGTGCTTGGGTCTAAGTAAGGGCCTCGAAATTTTTTCCGTCAGGGGCCTCCAACAGGCTTAATCAGCTTCTGCCTTTATTATGAAAATGTGGGGACAAACACGGGGTCCAGATCTTTTGGTTACTATAAAAGAAGGATTCGCGGATTCTTTGGCTACTATAAAAGCAGGTTGGAAAAATGTTGGGAACCATTGGTCTATACTATAGTAATATATTTTATATCAAAATTGGTTTAGATATGTCTTCCCATTCAATCTCTCTATCGCTTTCCTTTCCTCTACTTATGGTGGAAGATATTTCATGATATACATAAATTTCGGTAGCATTTAATCTGACCAAAGTAAAACGGTTCAAACGAAGAGGGTTCTAGATTAAATCTTAATCGTGGAGTAGGGATAGTTCAAGTATTATGTAAGCACATTTCTGGCTATTTTTACTTTCCCCTCCCCCTTATAAGAAAAAATAAGCAAATGCTTGTCCTCCCCACTTCATGCTTAGGTATGATTTCGGTTATCTAATTTTTTGGTATATGTTTTTGAAATAAGAATGCAATGTGTAATGCAAATTATAAAACTTTACTCTTTTGTCTAACTTTTAATACTTTACTTTTTACACGAGACCCATACGTGCGGTACGATATTTTCAGTTTGTGTTACTGCGTGTATTAAATATGTACTTCACATGTGTAAGCAAATGAATGAATGAATGAATGAATGTAAAATAGAAAGGAAAGATAATAAATATTAATAGTATATAACACACCTCATACACTAAAAACCTTAAATTCACTTCCCCTTTTTAAACATTCTCTTCATAAATTTTTAATAGAATCTTGACTTCCTGGACGATTTTTATTTTTAATTATCTCTTCTCTAATTATTGTTTAATATATTTTTTTTTCAGATCATATAGATTTTTCCCCTCTCCATTTTCATTTCTTTACTTTGGGCAGCATGGGTTTCGTCAGACCCTTTGATCTTTTCTCATTGTTGCCCAGGGCCACACTACGTAACAATTTTGGTTAATTATATTCGTGTTGCGTTGCTACCTGAATAAAGTTATTGTGTTATATTATATTAAGTAAGTCATTATAATTCATGAGAGATTAGTGTGTTATTTTGGAAATATAACTTACCTTTCTTATGTCCTTAATGTGTGTGTTCCATAGTGGAATATTGCGTGTTGATTCTAATTTCATTTAGTGTCATGGCTAACTGGATGGTTATAAACATCTACGATTTATTTATCTTTGATATCCTACATACCTGCTAGTAAATGCTTCCTGTTTACTTACTAGACTTCCCCATTATTTCTAATTCCGCGGGAAAATAACTTTTATAGTACATTCTTTAAAAATAAATACGTCAGTTGTTAATGTGGAGGAAGACGGGTCGCTTTAAATTCACATTGGCATCCTTTAAAATTTAAACAATAGCTTTACGAGGAAGATTATACTACCTCGGAGTATAATCTGTACGACTCTAAAATAAAAACAAATACACACAGAGGGGGAAAGAAGCAGATTAACATTAATCTTTTTAAATAGCTACTATTTTAAATCTCATAATCTAAATTGCCATTCCAGCTTTTTAATCCTTCAAAAGCCCAAATCAACCAAAACTTCGTGAAGTATGCAATGAACACTTTTAAATTCATTTGTTCCAGAAGAGGCCTTCAAAGTGCCAGTTGCCTCTTTCGTGCCTCATCTATTTTTGGTAATCATTTCGGGTATGTCGCTGCTTGAATGCTCCTTCAATTCGCAGGAATTTTGAAGAAAGTGACTAAACGAAATATGTATTTTACAGAAATAAAATAAAATAGTTTTTTCTCGCAAATTAAACTCGAAAACCATAAATGTTAACCACGGACGATTAGTTCTTCGCCCAGGAACTCCTGCCGCAAAGACAACCGGAAACAGAAAGATTAAATTCATTCCGAATTCCTTTTCCAGCCATTGCGTTTCTCGAACTGAAATTACCAACAATGATTGTTGAAAAGCATGAATTTCGAATTTCAACTACCGGTAAATCTCGTTTCACAACGTTTCGCTCGTATGACATTTTCACTGATGTTTAATACCGATTTTCACTGATGTTTAATACCGATTTTCACTGATGTTCAATACCGATTTTCAGCTATGTTCAATACTGATTTTCGCTGACGTTCAATACTGATTTTCACTGATGTTCAATACTGATTTTCACTGATGTTCAATACTGATTTTCACTGATGTTCAATACTGATTTTCACTGATGTTCACTATTGATTTTCACTGATGTTCAATACCGATTTTCACTGATATTCAATACTAATTTTCACTAATGTTCAGTACTGATTTTCACTGATGTTCAATGCTGATTTTCACTGACGTTCAATACTGATTTTCACTGATGTTCAATACTGATTTTCACTGATGTTCAATACTGATTTTCACTGATGTTCAGTACCGATTTTCACTTATGTTCACTATTGATTTTCACTGATGTTCAATACCGATTTTCACTGATATTCAATACTAATTTTCACTAATGTTCAGTAGTGATTTTCACTGATGTTCAATGCTGATTTTCACTGATGTTTAATACTGATTTTCACTAAAAAGCAGTACAAAGTCTTACCAGGAGATTTCATAACAACTGTTATTTCTACACTGGCGTAAGATTTACAAATACAACGTTTTGGGAACCACACGATACCTTTGTCAATGAAGGCAGAATGAAGGAAAGGAAAATTCTTTTATACATGTAGTTTGGATTTCTCAGCAGGAAAATCCCCCACCAAGGGATAATACAAGATAGCCAATTTCCAAATTGTGGTTTTGAAATAATACAATTACAATCAAAAAGCACTGCCTTGAATCAACCTATACACAATTAACGTGGACTGAGTTTTTTTTACTTATAAACAAAAGTATTGTTCATATTAAATAAAAAAGTATTTGTGTTCTACAAACGAAGTAATAATAAATTAATTATAAGTAATAAATATAGTGTATTTCAGATGCGAATGGTTCGTTTTCACCAACTAGAACACATGTTTAGATGTTGCAATATGATAATATGCTATTGTATCCCCCTACACGTAAAAAAATCTTATTTTCTATATGACAACATTCACTTTACGATAATGGTTCTGAACTCGATGGGCGACATAACCGGCTACGGCTGTATTTTTTTTAAGTCCGAAGATTACATAATTGGCATCTGAAATAGCAGATCAAAACCGTCTGCAAACTCTAATTCGTTTAGTTACGATTAAACTTGGGAAAATGAAGCCCAACTTCGTAATTTCTACTGCTTCAACGGTTGAGGTTAGTAAAAAAATGTATCCATCATACAAGGGCGAATCAGAAAGTCTTTGCCCCTATTTTTTATTAGCCAAAATAAGGTACATACAGGTAATTACAAATATAAGTACTATTCCACGTACCTTACACTATTTTTCCACATAGTCCCCACACCGGTTCAGACATTTGTCCCATCGCAGCACTAAATTTGAGATGCCCCTGTGGTAGAATTCGTCCGGCTGACTGTGGAACCACCGTCGGACTGCTGTCTTGGCTTCATCGTTGCACGTGAATCGCTGTCCTGCCAGGAACTTCTTCAGCGGACCGAAAACGTGGAAATCACTAGGGGCGAGGTCCGGACTGTATGCAATCAGAACCGCCGACAAGCTCCGGTCATTTCACTGGGAGAGTCTGGACCACCCACCATACAGTCCGGACCTCGCCCCTAGTGATTTCCACGTTTTCGGTCCGCTGAAGAAGTTCCTGGCAGGACAGCGATTCACGTGCAACGATGAAGCCAAGACAGCAGTCCAACGGTGGTTCCACAGTCAGCCGGACGAATTCTACCACAGGGGCATCTCAAATTTAGTGCTGCGATGGGACAAATGTCTGAACCGGTGTGGGGACTATGTGGAAAAATAGTGTAAGGTACGT
Source organism: Dysdera silvatica (assembly GCA_006491805.2). Classification (NCBI taxonomy): domain Eukaryota; kingdom Metazoa; phylum Arthropoda; class Arachnida; order Araneae; family Dysderidae; genus Dysdera; species Dysdera silvatica. The sequence goes on from QLNU02015270.1 coordinate 16,999,084, forward strand.
AGAATAGTACGTATATTTGTAATTACCTGTATGTACCTTATTTTGGTTAATAAAAAATAGGGGCAAAGACTTTCTGATTCGCCCTCGTATATCCTTGGCTGTCCTGTTCTCTCACCAAAATCAAACTTTGTGAATATAAACATTTAAATTAAAATGTATATTTGTCCCCGAAATTAGACTTATATGCTCATGACATTCGAAACAGAAAATTATTATCACAAACAGGGCCGCCAAGAGGGCAGCAAGGGCTGCAGCCCGGGAGTCCGAGCTGGCAAGGACCTATACTGTGTGGGGGTACCCCGGTCCTCCCTGCTGGTCGAGAGGGTAGAAAAATTGTTCTCTAAATCCAGATTAATAAGATTTTGTACATTTTTAATGTACAGATTTTTAATTACTCTTCATTAGATTGTCTGAATTATTAAAAAAATAATAGCAGCTTACGTTAGTTTCTTTTTTCAGCAGTGATCTTGTAAAATAATTAAGTAATAATTAAGTAATAATTAAGTACAAAAAGGCGCTCTTATTTCATACTTTCTGTTCATTTGGTGGCTCAACCTCTCCCCCCCCCAAAAAAAAACATCTATACTACTGCCCAGGAAAGGGGTTATGGGGGCCCACGTTGGCTCTCTGCGCCCCTGATCACAAATACCTTCAATAATACCCAAAAATAAAGAAACGGAAAATGTACAAAGACAGTGTTACAGAAGGTAAATAAGAATAAAGTTCAAACAAATACATAAACGCAATGTTACTGAGTGTGCATAAAAATCAATAATATGCAGAAAACATAAAATAAGTGTTATGAAATATACGTGTGAAGATCTGTATAGATTAATGTAATGGAGAGAAATAGATCATCTTTTACCTCGTATTGTCAAAATTTATTATGATACACATATAAAATAATAACAAAATACAAAGTTGGGGGGAAGTCAACTTTGTTCCAAACAAGTTAGAGAGAAATGAAATTAGCACATCATTTTCATGTCCAGTTAATGTCGTGATAAATTGCAAATCAGATGTAACTGGCAAATAATAACGCGGAAGAGTTAGCTGTTCTGTTGTACATCTTGTTGAATATTCTGTATTGTTTATTGTAGTACTGCTTTGACTTAAATCTGCTTTAAACTTGATGTCTGTAGCAGAAGTTTGGTAGTAATTATGATACCTATTTTCACATTAAATGAAGGTGCCAAAATTGAGTTCAAAGCAGAGGTAATTTAAGGGGTCATTTCAAATTTAAAAGCATTTGTCACACGCTCTTCAATGTGAAGTGCTATAACTTATAGACGAAAACAAATTAAAAATATTTTCTTTTAAACTATTAATAATCCGTCATAATTTAGCCAAGCCAATCTCATTACTATATACTCAATTATACTCCTAATTTGTTTTGCATTAAGTAAATTTTAATTACGTTCTGATGGTATGATAATATAAGTAACAATTCGAATATAGATTTATGTGTGATAATAGATATAAGCGATAATGAAGAAAATGTCTGTAATGACGAAGTAGATTATATATACTTGTTAAAATAATAGTTGGACAAAGAAAAATATTACTTCAGATAGAATAATATATTTAAATGCAAGGAGTATAAATAATAAAATAGAAGAAATAGAAATATTATTAAACGACGACGAATTGTAGATGGATTTTCTGATGTTGGCGGAAACTTGGATGAAAGAACATGACTTGAATCATTTCGAGGGATTCTATGGTTACCATAGACACAGGAATAACAAAAGAGGAGGTGGTGTCAGTTTATATTAGGGATAAAATGGAGGGCTATTTGCTATGGGAAGAAGTAATCAATATGAGTGATAACTACGAAATAATAGGAATAAAATAACAAAATGAAATATCAATAGTTTTGGCATATAGACACCCGAAAGTTATTTGAATGGAACTATTAAATTGGTTAAATAAGGCTCTAGAAGAAAGTACTATTAAAAAATATTTATAATTGGCGATTTCAATATCAACATAGAAAAAGAAAGTAGCAATAATGATCTATTAATAAATAACATGAAATCAATGGGTTTGAAAAATTTAGTAAAAGAAAACACTCGTATTGCATCACAGTCTTCAACTTTAATCGACTTATGCTTCACAAATACTAATGAGGTGGTTATTGAAGTTAATGACTATCAATTAAGTGATCACAAAATGATAATAGTTGACTTTGAGAGGGAAGAGAGAAAGGAAGTATGAAAAAAGTTAAGAATTAGAAATTAATGCACAAGAAACATGAGCGAATTTAAAAATAAATTAAAATTGATTAAAGTAAAGATAAAAAGAAATATTACATTTTTATAACATTGATACAGAAAATAATAAATGAAATATTTCCATGGATAGAAATTAAAGAAAAATGTTACAATAAGGGTTGGACACAAAAAAAAATGTTAAACGAAATAAAAAGAAGCAGCAGGTTATATTCCAGATTTGTTGGAAGGAAGAAACTTGTTTATTTGAGTAAATATAGAGAAATGAGAAACAAAATAAATAAGTTAATACTAACAAGGAAACAAGAATACTACAAAAACTGTTTTAGGGATATAGATGCTAAGAATAAATGAAAAATATTAAATAAATTAATAGGAAAATCAAAGGCAAGAAAAGAAAATTTAGAAGGACTAATGAATGAGGGTATCCTAATAACGGACGATCGTCAAATGGCGAATTTATCGAATGAATATTATGTGCATATTTTTGATACTGAAATAGATACTAAATTAGATAAAAATAAAACTAACGAACTTGATTACAGACATTATTTAAAAAGAGAAAATAACCAGACCATGTATGTCAGAGAAATAAATGAATCAGAATTACTGAAAATTTTACGAACTTTAAACATAAATAAGGGAGCAGGTGTAGATAAAATGAAACCAAAACTAGTCAAATAAAATGCGGAAATTTTCCTTAAACCATTATTGATAATTTATAATGACATTATTGAACAGGAAAAGATACCAGATGGAATGAAAATTACAAAAATTGTTCCGATTTATAAAAAAGGTGACAAGAATATTAAAACAAATTACAGACCCATCTCAATTTTATCAGTATTCGCTAAAATATTTGAGCGTTTATTATATAACAGATTAATTGATTTCACAAATAGATTTAGAATTTTGGATAGAAGCCAACACGGTTTCTTGAAAGGCAGATCCACATAAACTGCCTTGATAAATATAATAACAAAAATACAAAAATCTCTGGAAAATGGCTTTATTAGTATGGGGATTTTTTTCGATTTAAGCAAGGGGTTTGACGTAATTAATATGAACATATTATTAGACACATTATCACATTATGGTATGAGAGGCAAAATTAACAATATTCTAAATGCCTATCTTCAAAGAAGGCAGCAAATAGTACATATTAATTATATAATATATGTTTCACTTAAAAATAAATATGTTGTTCCCCAGGGGTTCATTCTTGGTCCCCTCCTGTTTTTATTGTATATAAATGATATAGCGCAAGTATCCAACAATGGCTATTTAACATTATCTGCTGATGATATAAGTGTGTTTATTCAGGGTAAAGACAAATATGAGTTAACTAGAACTGGTCCTGAAGTAATTAAAATATTTAAATTTTGGTTTAAAATGTATACAATGAAAATAAGTGAATCTAAAACAAAAATATTAATTTTTAGTACAAAAAATAAGAAAATTGATAGAAGATTCAGAAAAAAATTATTTAAATGAGAAAGAAATTGAAATCGTTAAGTAAATTGATTTTTTGGGGTAGTATTGGCAAAGGACTTGAATTGGAATAGGCAGACAGAAAGAGTAGAAAAGGAGGTGAGTTTGGGAATAGGGATTTTGAGAAAATTGTCGCGAACAGTCCCCGGAGATATATTACTGGGTTTATATTATCCATTTATATACAGTCACTTGACCTATTGTAATAGCATTTGGGAAAATCTAAATAAGAAAAATACCAGACTAATTAAATCGCTACAGATTAAATTTATAAAAATAATTGAAAAAACTAAAAGTTTAAATCAAATTATATTGTTTAGCAAATATGGTATTCTACCAATAGATAAGATATATGATTATAGTATATTAAAAATAATGTTCAAAAGAATAAAAGAAAATAAATATACAGAGAATATTGAATTAATAGACTATGAAAACAATCGAGCTTACAGAAGAAGAGATCAATATAGACTACCAAAAATTAGAACGGAATTTTATAACAAGGACATTGAATATTCGGGCTTAAGGAGTTGGAATAAAATACAAACACTCTTAACGACATAAATAATATTAATCTATTTAGAAAAAAAAATATTAGATTATTTGCTAAGAGGTGATTTTGCGCCATTACATTGTTAGGGTCCTCAGCCTGTTAAATCGTATGATTTTTACTGGGGACCCTCATCTCATGAAGTCACTTCTCCTTGAAGTCATTCGGGCCAAGGAAGGCTCTACCAAGTACTATATTTTTACTTTTTTTATGTTTTCTTTACTTTATTTTTTTTTTGTAAACTTAATTTTGCTCTTCATATTCTGGAGAGGGTTCAAATGTTGTTTAAATACATAAAACCAATTTGTGTTACAAGTCTGTAACTTTCAAGAAATAAAGGAACATGATTTATACTTATTCCATTAAATTTGAAAAATTCTACTGTTATAGTTTTTTGTTAAACGGGTGAAAGTGTCAATATTTCAGTATAAACATACTCCCCCACCCCACCCACTGTACTTATCCCATGATCTATGAAACGTTGTGCTTATTGCATTATTGCAATAACTATCACAGGTATTGAGATTTAAAATTTAAAATTAAATTAAGAGTTATATATAGAAAAAGTAATGAAATATACCATTTGCATGATGATATAGTTCATAACTTTTAGTTATATTTTCTAAGTAGTTGGTTATAGGTTCTATAGCCAGTGACAGAAATGACGGAAAAAAGAATCAGGAAGTTCGAACATGAGAATTGGACCAAATGGAAGAAGGAAATGGGGGCACCCTAGAAAAATATGCCTGGACAGAATAGCAGAAGAGCTCAGAAGAAAAGCAAGACTTCCAAAGAAGAGTGGCAACGGTAGTTAAAGCAGCCTGGGCCCTTGAAGGACTGTAACACCAAAAAGAAAAGTAGAAGAATATATTTCAAAACATCATCCAAATATAAGCACCTTTGTGACCATTTTCCTAAAAATTAAATTGAAAACTAATCTTTTTAAAATAAAAATTGGCAACCGAAAAATATATAGAGATTAACACATTTTATTTGGCAAATCTCTTCTGTGACGTTCTAAAATTTAAAAACTGACCTTTCATAGAAAAAGCGCTTTCAGTATAGAGCCATTCTGTTTACAAACAAAATACTTTTACCATTGAGGAAATTAACTAACGAACAGTAGTTATAACAAGCATTAGGAGCATAGCAATTCAAAAATTATATGGGTCCAAGCAGGCCCCCCCCCCATGAAAAAAATCACATACATGGGCGCCCATACGAGTACTTCTTCTAATGGGGACTGAGAAAAATTAACAAGCACTCCTGGGGGAGGGAAGGGCGGGGGCTGAGAAAAATTATTACTTTCTTCTCAAAGCTGTCGAGAATTTTAGTGAATGTACAAGATACCAAAATGCTACAAAAATAATTGATACTGCTTGACAATTAGTAATGAGCTAAAAAGTACCTTATTTTAAAATGTGATTGTAAAACTTTTGAAAGTAAATGCGTAGCAGGTTCGGGTGAATCAAATTTTTAAACTGCTAGGGTGGGGCGAGCCACTCTGCCCCCATATAGGCGCCCATATGCAGAAGTGATTCCGCGTTAAAGAGAGAGCAATGTACTTTATTATCCAATAAGGGGGGCTTCGGCCCTCTGAGCCTCACCGTTTCCTAAGCCACTGATATATATTGTTATTTTAAAAGATATCGCCAAATTTCATTATAAAATAAAGAAATTCCAAAAAACAAAAATACGGCATTTAGATTGGCTCCAATGCTGGTAAAAAGTAAAAATTTAGTGAAGCCAACAATTTTCATCATATCCCATGATGTGGTAATCATTGGCGTACGCAGGGGGTGTTGATGGGAGTTGTAACCCCCCATTGCAATGAAATTTTGTATATTTAACATAGGAATATGCGAGTTGTAGCTCTGTAACCCCCCATTGAGCCTATAACCCCCTTACGAACTTTCTGCGTACGCCTATGGTGGTAATATTATATGATAAATTACTGGCAAAGAAAATGATGACCTAACTGGTGGGAACCGAATCCACGATCTCTTGATAAACGGTTGAGTACTCTTTGCAGGGATAGGTGGTTCTGTTCTCAACAGGTATCGATAAATTATTTTTTTCTTTGCGGGTTATTTATCCAAAAAGACCTTACGAAAATATCAAGTCACAGTGACATTTAATTTTAAATTATAAGCTCTTAAAATGCTGTTCCTAAAAACAATTTAATTAAATTAAAAAGAATGCGAAAAACTGTGTCTTACATGAAAGGCAGTTTTTAAATGTTTATTTTGATTACCAATAATCTTTATTTAAAAATAAAAATTGTTTTATTGTTAATTAAAAGGTATTTAAGTAATTTTTCATTCACAGCATTTATTTCTAAGAGTTTTTACTGAATTATATGCGTGTTACAGAATCGTTCTATTTTCCATGACTCATAGGTCATTGGCTTTCTTCATTATCTAACGGTTGTTCCCAACTCCAAAAGCGCGTTCACTATTTGGGTAAAACGATCCAGCTCTGCAAGTACTTTACATTCATGAGCCGTTTACTCACAATTGAAAGTTGCGGTTTCTTGGTTCACGTTATCACAAATTCCGTTTCATGCACGTTCAAATTCTCATTCGAGTGTTCTATACCAACCTGTTTAATGGTCGTATTTCCTTTCGTTTTAAAAACCGTTTTAAATACTTTTCTCTATCCCATTTCCAGACAACAAAGTAAAATGTGCACGAATGTCAGCCTGGAATACAGTGAAGCCTGTTAATCCGAACCCCGTTAATCCGAAATTCTAGATTACACTAACTTAAAAACATTGTTTCCAGCGTAAAACGATTTTTTAGAAAATAATTTGGAAAAATGCGTGAGAAGAACTTTAAGCTCTACTTTTTAGATTGTTAAGATGGAATTGTTAGTAGAATATGTTTTGGCAAGTTTTTGTGAAGCTCACATTGGAATGTTAAGCTATTTTAAAATTTATGACAGTTAGTTTTTAAGGTTATGTTAGTTCATGTTAAGCTATCTATTAGGCCTAGGGAACCAAACTCTAGAGTACGACGAGCAGAAAAAGAGACAAGCGTTTTACGAAGCCGCCGTGTTTCCTCCATTTGCCCCAACGTAATGCAAAGGAACGGTGTGTCGATTCGTTCAAAGACCGACTCACTTTACGAGTCTTTACTTCACGATAGATGGACAAAATCTTTCAATAATTAATCCGGTGAACGGTTAGGCCCACCAGCAACGCAAATAAGTGATTAATGGCTCATTTGCAATTTTCTCGTTTCTTTTATTTCATTTCTTTTCTTCCAGAAATTTCCATGAAATTTAAAAATGCTATCTATCAGTCATTTTTTAGTCTCAAAGATAAAGTTTAACGACTTTAATAATTTCTACGCATGCCGATCACCATCGAAATAATAACACTACTACTGAAAATTTCCGAAATTTGCGCTGTCTAACCGTAACTACAAAACACAATTCTTTTTACCTATAGGTATTTGGCATCCATATTTCTTGAATTCAAAATCTCGGATTTCCTTTCAGTGGTTCAAAAATTTTCGAAATTCGCGAACAGTAATTACGAAAACACAATTCTTTTTACCTATAGATATTTGGCGTCCCTTTTTTTTTTTTTAATTCAAAATCTCGGATTTCATTTCAATGCTTCCAAATTGCGGCCTTTCGAGTCTCGTAAATAGAGGTTAAATTTCTTTCAGACTGGTATATTCAAAACAAGACATTCAAAATAAAAGTTTTCCAGAACCTGCAACAATCAAACTGACAAATAACGGCGAAATTTTTAATCGTTCATTAGAGAATTGAAGTATGTTAAACAACTGATCTATCGACCTCCGGCACACAGCGCTCAGACGGTATCGAACATGGTCACCCTCTCGAAAGTTGACTGCTTCCACTGCTGCTTAACTTGGTTAACCGGAAAGGAACTGACGTTTCCGGAAATCCAATAAAGATGGCAGAGGACGCTCAAAACAAAATGCTGTAATACAAGCCTGGAAACACAGCGCCGCTAGCTCGGCCAACTTTTCTAAAAATCTCAACACACATACTTTAATACCAGATTTCAATGAAAAATATGTGGCTATCATTGTTGCTATTAATATTAGTACATAGCATACATGCATGTGTAATGATTATAACAAATCCCGCGTGCATACGTAAATCACGTACATGCATCTCCATTTAAAGTGTTCAACCGTGCAATTGCTTCCTCCTTAAATCTTTTCAAACGCCGTTGTACCAGATATATCACAACGTTAAAAAACATGAATGGCGAGCTGTGAGTTGCACCTTCTTCACCCTGCCCATGAATTTATGCAGTTTAGTGTCGAAGGGTGCAGCAGTTCTTTTTTCCCTTCTTCTTTGATGTATTTTAACGGCACGCGAGTGCGTAGTTTGTGTTACCGCAGCCGTCTCCTACTCTCTTGCTAACATATATGTATGAAAAGTATATAGGGGCGAGGCTTGAATGAGTGGCGAAAGCAGACGAAAAAAAAGAAGTAATAAGAACACGAAAACGATACACCAGGAAACGAGATTTTCTTTGAAACGAAAAACAGGGTCGGGCATTCAACTTTTACGCATGTAAAGAGGCAATGCAAATGTGAAATGGCTATAATTTAAATCAATGGGTTTCATCGCTCGCGCCTAATTATTATTTCGACTTGTTGCCAAATTCATAAATACAAATTCTAAAACTATAAAAAAAAGTTTGGTAAGGAAACGTTGTTTCCATAAACGAAAACAAAATGAGGGATAGAAAACAGAATCTGAAAATTGATGTAAAAAATATAGGATGAGAAAACAAATACAGTGAATTCTCGATTTTGCGAACCTTCACGAACCCAGAAAAATTCGTAAAATCATTTGTAAAATCGAAAGTTCGTAATTGAAAATTGACATTAGATCTATGATTTATGAAAATGATATTTGGGCTTAAAATACCTACTTTAAATCTTGCATGAAATTTTACATGTTAAGCTTTACTAAAATTTTATTTAAAAAGTCATATGGTCATATGGGATTTTACTAAATGTTTTATTTAAAAATTCATATGGGATTTTATTGAAAATTTTATTTATAAATTTACATGGGATTTTATTCAAAAATTTATTTGAAAATTTATATGGAATTTTATTGAAAATTTTATTTAAAAATTTGCACAGAAATTTATTCGATATTTTACATTGTGTTTCAATAAAAGTTTAGGCGAAATTTTGTTTGAAATTTTAGTTTATACTTTACTTAAATCGTGTACTATTAAGTTTTTAAAAAAATGACTTGAGATATATTTTAAAAGGAAAATTACATTTGTGTATTTTACAAAACCTGCCTTTTCTTCTTATAAAATATGCCATAAGCATGTCAACTATGAACCAAAAAGAAACCGCTTTTATTTCTTGTATTTTGCAACGTTCAATAAGAACATCCATAAATTTCTGGCCAGAAACCAGCGCATTTTCTTTGCAATAAACCAGTTTCAACAGGTTAGTAAACACCATAAATTTCAGATACAGATGTCCCTAAAGAAGATGAGAAAGATTCGCTGTTTCCTCAAACTGACAGTGTCCTTGGTTAGAGCCGATAGAGAAATGCATGGAACAATACATATCCACAGGCATATCCTTGGCCCGCTTTAAACGATAGCAGAATAAATGTGGTCCTTTGATAATAAAAACATAAAAATATTTAAACGCATTAAAATCTGAAATAAACAGATGTAACTGGGATGTAATCGATGAGGAATGAAAAGAAGCAAGGATGTTCTAAAAAACATTTTTTTTCAGACGAATTTCGTAAAAGTTTAAGCTGCTTGACCGGTTAGTTTGTTAATTTGAGAATCAAAGTGTTTTAGCAATTTATAAATTATCTCATAGAATTGGATAATAATAGACATGTAAATAACCTTGCTCCTGATCAAGGCAGCGGTCAGTGTGGCATGAAAGCAGGGGGTGCTAAGAATCACTGGAATGGCCCAGGCTGCCGTTTGTTATTGACCTTGGCTACGTTTAATGGACGATCCCTTGCTTCTGAAGCAAAACTTCAGGAATTGGAAGAAGAACTTGACAAGATCAAATGGGACATTGTAGGACTCAGTGAAATTAGAAGAAAAGTATAATAGACATGTAATACATTATATACACATAATATACATATAATATATTGATAATAATAGACATGTAATACATTATATACACATAATATACATATAATATATTGATAATAATAGACATGTAATACATAATATACACATATACATAATGTATACACATAATAATAGAGACATGTAATACATAATATACACATATACATATAATGTATACACATAATAATAGACATAATACATGTAATACATAATATACACATAATAATAGACATGTAATGCATGTAATGCATGTAATACATAATATAATAATATAATAATAGACATGTAATACATAATATACATGTAATACATAATATACATAATAATAGACATGTAATACATAATATACACATAATAATAGACATGTAATACATAATATACACATATACATGTAATACATAATATACACATATACATATAATGTAATATACATACACATAATAATAGACATGTAATACATAATATACACATAATAATAGACATGTAATACATAATATACACATATACATATAATGTATACACATAATAATAGACATGTAAATAACAGACATGATAATAATAGACATGTAAATGCGTATGAAAGAATGGCGCATCCACGTGGGGGGGGGATTAGGAAAATTTCACCTCAAAATCTATAAAAATTCTATTCTATGGAAATCGGTTATAACGAGGTTCGATTAAAACAACTGGCGGATCAAAGGGGGAGGGGCGATGGGGGCGCCTATCCCCCACCCCCCTAGAGCCGGGATTGTATCATATACAATGAAAATTACGGGACACTTGGATAAAAATGGGAATCGGAAACAAATCGCCACTCCTCACCTTGAAAGGTTTCTGGATCCGCCCTTGGTGCTTAGTACCCAGCGCTGGAAGCAAAAGATGGTTTTATTGACGCTGTCTCTTAAAATGCCTGCTCTTAAAGTTTCTTTACTATATGTGTTTCGCATCATTTCAAAGAACCTAACTGCATATATTAGGCGGAAAATTAGAATTTGAAAAAATGTAAAAAAAAAATGCATTTCCATGACGCAAGTCGTACTTACCATTGGCGAATCCAAAGAGGAGGCGATGGGTGATCGCACCTCTCTTGAGCCGTGATTATATAATGTAAAATGAAATGAAAAGTACGAAATATTCGACTAAAAGTAGGAATCGGAAAAATATCGCCTCCATCTCCCCCAACTTGAAAGATTTCTGGATCCGTCGTTGATTATAACGATCAACCGCATATAAAGACGTAATTTTTACAAAAAGCTGGACTTCGTTTTCTGTCTTTTGTTTCGTTTTCTAAGTGCTCGCCAAAATTTAGTGTCCCAAAAAAATTCGTTGGCTAAAAGTGTTTAGATTGCATTACGTTTAATGTTTATACCAAACAAAATCCAGATTTTAATTGCTATATCCGGAAACTCGCTAAATGCGGGCCAATGGCGGATACAGAAATCTTTCAAGGTGTTGCGATTTGTTTACGATTCCTATTTTTAGCCAAGTGACTGGTACTTTTGATTTCGTTTTCCATGGTATAATTCCTGTTCAAGTGGGGAGACGCAGGACAGGCGATAGCCTCATCGTCCACTCTCGATCCGCCAGTGATGCTGTCTAGTTCCAAGTCGGTCCTACTGCATTTTACATCCCCACTCTCAAAAATCCCTCTCTGGCGTCACCTCTGATGTGAAAAGGATTTGTATTGAAATAATATTATAAAACTTGGAGGAAATAATTTTCTGACACCCATGCTCAAGCTCAAACTAGATTTTTTAATGTATAGGATAAAAAAATATCGCTCTGACCTAGAACTGAACTAGGGTCTCTCCACTAGATCCGGTGATTATCTCCGGAGCTAGCTGAGAGACCCTTGTTCGACTCCAGGACAGGGTAATATCTCTTTTTTTTTCCTATACATTAAAAGCTTTAATTTGAGCTCAAGCGTAGGTGTCGGAATAAATTACTACCTGTAAAATTGGCCATGAAAAATTACCAAAAGCCTGGCTTGTTGGCTTTGTATGTTGACCATTTGGTAATTATGTTATCACTGGAAAGGATATCAATATCTAACAAATAATAATATTTGCGTGTTATGTCACAACAAGGACGTGTTATACTCTATACCTGCCACTGTACTTTTAGATAAGTAAATATACTCTGTAATCTGCATATCTTCAAGCTATTTATAGATTAGAAATATGTATATTTCTCCTAGATATAGCTAAATATATATTTAAAAACAAATAAAACCATCCATTCAGGCATTGCAACAACTTCTATATTATGAAAATTAAATAAATCTCAGTATAAGAAACGTAACTCTGTTCATACGTATATAAACATATCTGGAATTACATAGTTTCCATAATGCGCCAGCAATGCAAATGACCATTTTCTCATAAATTTTAACTAGGAATGTTAAAATAAGGAAAATGCAAGAATTTGGAATCGTTAGAATATTCGCTTTCCTACCAGCTTTAAAAGTTTCTTTGGTTTTTAGAACCATAGAAATATATAACTGAAGGAAGAAAACTATCGTTATAAGGTGTTTATTTATGTTTCGTCCGACTCCAGCTAGCGCCCTCTATAAATAACTTAGTTATAGGGGCGCAGCAGCCCTACTTTGTCGTAAGGCTGCATGTTCTTCTATTCAGCCATTAAACCGAGTTCGATTCCAGTGGAAATCATGCATTTTTTTTTCTTTTGAGGGGGGTGGTAAGGGATAAAGACATTTCACAATAAACTATTTTTCTTTAAGTGACAGTGGTTCAGAAATCTGTAGGCCTCAGAGCAGCTTGATCTTACAAGCCTTGTGCCATAAAGCACAAATCATTATTCAGTGCATCATTTGTTTGTTCTTCCCTGGTAACGCTACAAGAAAAGTAAATGCTATCATTTACAAATGTCATTTTAAGGTTGTATAAGATTTCTCTAAATAAAAATGTGACAAATATGTGCTAATGTTTGTAACACAGTTCTCACTAAATCTCCGCTGCACTAACTTCTACGAAATTTTAGCACTCATTTGAAGTAGATTTATCACTTGCGATCGTTTTCTAGATCATATTACCATAGATGTATTACAATCTACATAACCATATATTTAAATTTTGATATTCAAACCACAGATCCACGGCGAGGGGAAATTAGGGAAATTTTCCCACCCAAATCCATAAAAATGCGGTGGAAATCGGTTATAACGAGCGCCGCTTAAAACGACCAACCGCATATAACGACGGAATTTTTACAAAAAATTTGATTTCTTGTTTTATCCTTTTTTTTAATTGCTCGATAAATTCAAAGTTCAAAAAATACTTGTTCGCTAAAAGCGGTTAAATTGTATTATGCTTAATCATTATAGCAAATAAAATCTGTATTTCTTCGTTATGTTCGTTATGTGCGGAAACTCATTCAACGCGGGCTCGTTATATGTGGGTCCCATTGTGTTTTACATTTCCCCCAAAATATCCCTCTCTGGATACTCCTCTGATCCATATAATAATAATAATGAGGACATTAGCCCTGCGGTGGCGCAGTGTGGTAACGCGTTTTCCTAGTGCGCCGTTAATCCGAGTTCGATTCCCAGCAGTGCAAAGAAAGTTTGCTCAGAGATCTCATAAATATCTCACTGCTCACTGTAGTCCGAGGTTTGGTTCCCTAGGCCTTAAGAGGTTCGGATTCCTCGGAAAACAGTAGGTCCCGGCGCAGCATGACCACTGTAGTCTTTGAGCCGTAAAACAAACAAACAATAATGAGGACATTAATGTATGACAGAACATGAATATTATTTTGTAGAAGGAGATAAGTTTCTACGACGGGGTCAATCTTGGCTTTTTATCTCTTATATTTTTGACAAAAATATATTCTTCGATATCTTACAATTCTTCTATTATATTCTTCTTCTTTATTATTATATTCTTCTATATCTGACAAAAGACAGGAGAACGAACTCTCATACCTAACTATATAATAACACTTTTCTATAGTACAACCTTCTTCACAAACCAAAACTTTAAAAACTCGTTCTGTACTTACCTTCTCATTCAGAGCTATAGACACTCACACAGATTTCAATCTCTGCTAAATTTTTTTCACACATACAAGTGGGCACGATCAATTAGGTCGATTCCATAGCGACTAAAGTACGGACCGGTCGCTCTTGTTCTCAAAACCGTGGTTTAGTTTCTTCTTCTTCTTTACATTTTCCATCGTTACAGATAAACAGTTGACTATCGTTGCATTTTCCTTTACGTTATCGCAATTTTTTGTTGGACTTTCAAGGACTCTATTTTCCCATTTTAGTAGTCAACCCATTATGAATAAACAGTAAAATTTTGTCATTGGTTGGAATGCGAAAAGCAAATATTATTATATATAAAGCCATATCCTTGCTGTTATTTTCTTGGGACCTTTCATTGTAGAATCTAATATAATGTACTTTTGATATATCTATGGTCACCACTGAGTTATAACTGGAGTGAAGACTGAGCGTTCAAATTTCCAAAGGACCGCACCGCTCATTTATTTATACGCGGTAGGCAAACAACCAGCTTCAATGGGACTTGTGATGTTAACGGATACTTTTAAGGATAAAAAATAAAGGAACTATTTCATTTTAAGTTAATGTAAAGCAAAGAAATAACGCAGGACATTTAGTGAAAATGTCTTTTATTTTCAAATTGTGTTAAGAAGTAAGAATAATTTGGATTTTAGTTGAGAACTATATACTCAGTTAACAGGCCGATATTCAACGCTTATTTTTGTGTTTTTCTACAAATTTATAAATTAATGATCATTAGTGTATGCTTTAGTTAATTAACCTTCAAAGATTAGTTAGTTTAGAAAGTGATAAAAAAAAATTCTACGGAATACATATGGTATATAAAATTCGAACTTATAATTTTCGAATTTAAAAAGCACATATATATCCCATAGTACATAAAAAAAAAAGCTAATCTAAAACACACAGAGTCATAGGCGTAATATGGTGGGAGAAAAGGGGTGCACTTGTCCCCAGTTCTTTAAAAAGGAGGCAAAATCATACCTTTACAATTTTGGGTTTTTGTTCCTCCCCACCCCCAGTTTACGCTATATTTAACCCCTAAGTTGCGCCACAGTAGTTGTGAAATATTGTATCTTTAAATTAAATGTACATTTTTAACAGCGGACATTATTAATGGGATAAGGTTTCCGTGTTCATTCACGGATTATTTTCCTAACTCGCTTACAAAGTGTATCCTTCCGCAGCAAAAAAAACGGCTTCGGGTGCCGCTGGGCTGTTGAATATGGAGTCCGCACTCCAGTTGTAATTTAGCTCAGCGGTGGTCACAGGGCATAACTGGTTAAATATAAAATCGCAATTTTTCGGGGCGGCACTTTTTTACCTTAGAACTTTTCCTGTATATATAGAGTTTTTTAAAAAAAATTAACATGATTGACATAAATGTGACTCAAATAATGTTTTAAATTAATGGTTTGAAGAATAATTAATTTGCTGAAACCGTGTGCCTGAAATCACTGTGCACTTATTTTTACCATTTTTTGATTTAACAACTTATTCCCTGTGACCATAGATATATTGTCTGTATTATTATTTGTAGTTATGCAGTATATTATACGCATAAGATAAAATTTAGCAACGTTTTGGGAATTACTGTTTCTTTATCAAGCGAAGTGAACGAAGAGAATAGTAGTTAATAAATGAAAGAAGTACAATTAAAAAATCACTGTTCATCATTTTACCCGCCCAATACACTGATTACACTGTCCAGAATTGCGATCCAAGCAAGATTACAGTGTGTCCCATAATTATATGGAAATGTAATTTTCCAAAATTAAGAGTTCAATGAAGGAAATACGAAAGATTTGTATTGATGAGACACACTTTATAAGAAGCTGCATATTATACACCATCAACGAATGTTGATAACAAGTCGAAGTGAAATAGTATGATGTCTTTGGAAATCCAGTCATAAAGAACTGTTCCCGTGATTACATGGAAACAAGTGAAAAAATTATAATATATATATCTCAAGCTTGACTAACAATTAATTGAACCTTCTGCAGCATTAATAATATGAAATACGCGCTCTGGCATACTGTCTATTAAATGATGCATCATAGTACAGTCAATATTATACCAATAGTTTATAATTTCTGTTATGAGATTTCTTTAATGGTTGAAAATTGCTCGTAATTAGCGAAGACACCCCAACGGTTCTCAACGGGATTGAGGTCCGGGCTAAGGCGCCACGACGATAGTTTTACATTTTTGGATCTCAAACACGCCATTATAGAAATTACTTTATAAATAGACGCGTTTACCTGTTGGAAAATCCGGACAGGACCGCCTATTCTTTTCTGCAGCAGGAAACGGACAGTTTTTTAAAAGTTTTGGATATATTAACGCATTTTGACGTCCGGACGAAAGACAGATACGACCTTGACCACTAAAACCAAAAACGGCAATGCCGTAACTAAGCCTTCTTCATTTTGTCGACTGATTATTTGTCGCTTATTATGTCTCAATTCATGTCAACAATGTCTGGCACCGTCCGGCCCATCGAGGTTAAATTTTTTTCTCACCACTAAATAATATCTGCAGCCACTCCTCCGTACATGAACTATAGCTCTTGGCCCACCTAATCGCTCATGTTTGTGGTTTGCAATTAAGGGCTGTTCTTTATAAAAATTTCATATATCACATGTGGTATCTTTTTCAACACTTCTTTTCGATATTTTCACGTTTTGCAGGTAATTTATTTTTCATATAGATATATGACCACAAATGGCGAGGTTATGGTCAATCGCTTCATTCAGGGAGAAATGTCATTACGGAATCCAGTTCCCTTATAAGGTGGACGCTTTCTGTTTCCACTTAAAATGTTATAAATAAAAGATTTTTTAACTGTATTGAAAATTGGCTTAATTTCATTCCTTCATCGTTCAACGTTCAAATTTGAATTGTCTCACAGGAAGATATCTCCTTCCCCACGTGGCATTTTTGAAAACTCTCTTGAACCATTTCGGACTTTTTACTTGATCTCATACTTCAAAGATCTGACCAGGCAAATTTACAAATCTCTGCACTTCTTTTACCGGCGTTTTTCTGAAATTCTATATAATTCTGTGACGCTTTTTTAAACTATTTTTTTAAAATATTAATACACTTAAAAATTAAGCATTTCCCGTTCATTAAATTATGTCTAAAAAAGTAAATTTCTTTATTTTCACAACTGTTTTAATGAATAGAAAAAATTATTTTGTTTTACCTGATTCCATATAGTTATGGGACACACCATATATATAGCCTGCGCATAATCCTAATTTTATAATTCATGGGCATATACACAGGCATATGAAGGTGGGGGGGGTTGATGGGTCATAACTTGGTAGAGGTTTGAAAAGTTGATTTTTTTCAGCTATTTCCCTAATCCCTGTTCAAAACATTGAAGTGATCTTGCTTAAAATTGTAGTTGTCTTATTGTATTATATTATAATGTCTTGATAAAAAACAAAAAAGATTACACCACCAGAGAAAGGGGTATGAGGATTGTCTGAAGCTTATTAACAAGTGTAGTTAGGCAATAAATAAGACAAGTTAATAATTTTAGATGAAAAGAACACATTGACTGTTCACGGAAACTGCTCAGATGGCCGCACAAACATAGAATAGCTCCTCATTTATTAGTAATGTATTTTTTCTACATGTTGTCACATTGATGAATTATACAAACGTTGCAAAGAATCTTGGGCTACTGTTCTCCATGCTTGCTCAACTTGTTGAAAAAGATTTGCTGTTGTCTGCTGTAGTTGTGTCTGAGCTTGTGGTTGAGGCCCCATGAAGTTCTAGCCATTTTTTGTTGCAAATAAATCTGGAAGTCAGACAGGCCACGATAGCATGATGACACCACGCAGCAAATCTTGTGATAGGTTTATTGTACGTGGACAGAAGATATCGTGTTGAATCAAGGCTTGCCCACATTAGTTATGAAGGGAATATTATAGGTCCTAAGATATCAACAATACATTGGGGAACTGCCGATTTACCTACAACACAAGCCAAACCTGGTCGATCTCTAGAACATAATGACCTGTACCTGAGCTGTGGGCCGTTATGCATCCAAGGTTACTTGGAAATAGCACCAATCGAAGCGCATACAACGATGTGTTCAGGTCGATGGTAAGCAGACCAATGATTGATATGTATGTAACCCCACTTTCGCATGGCAATTGTAAATCGTTTGTTAAGAGATGGCTCGACCGAAAGCAGGTATTACTGCTCATCTTATGGCTGATACAGTGGCTATTAAGCAATGACTTGGGAGCGAATGTGATGAACATTACGCTTACTAGATAGCTTTAGTGCCCCAATCACGACTTTATGTATCTGAGTACCGTCAATTTGTCAATCCGGCTTTGTGAGAGTCAATTATCCGTCCTCTCTCTCCCACAGTTCACTCTTTAGCTGGTTATATTAATTAAGAGGACTAGTTTTAGGCATTATGAACAATTTAATTATACTTCAAGAACAAGCTTTCATTTATTTATTTTTTTAAATAGTCCTTCCATATAAATGTATGAAACGCTTGCATTACAAGTCGCTAAGCATTATCTTATATTGGCTACAGCGTCTCTTAGATTGCCAGAAAACAATAATAATTCGTGTGTATTACAGTAATATTCTTTGATCCAAATTTTTAGACAATTCATATAAACGGTTATGTATTGTAATTTTAATTTTACTAGTCCCCACAACATTATATCAGGTAATTCAATCGGGCCAACTTTCCACTCCGAATTCGATGAAATTTAGAGCCTTGATTCATGCGTTTCAGCATTCTGTGTCGATATTTATTCGAGTTACCTTTGAACCTTTAGTGTCAGTCTTTGAAAGAGCTCCTTTCCGGGGAAAAATAATACCGCAGCGGATTAGACAACTAAACCATGTTTTTGCGCAATCGGCAACAACAACAATAATATTCAATGCATATATTGATTCCATTTGTAACAAAACGTCGCACTTATTAAGCAAAATAAACACAAATCTGTAGCAATTAGGTGAATTTATTTGGTCTTTGATAATTATTTCAAAAAAGGCACCTTCATATAATTCCCAACGAAAAGTCAATGAAAAAGCTGAAGCCAAGATATGCGATTTCTAGACAAGCAGCGCCATCTGCTCACAGAAAAGGGAAGCAATATAAAATTATACACAAGTTTGAGAAAGTAGTCACTTTTACAGTAAAAAAAACAGTCGTTGATAAATTCAGACTTTGTAAAATCATTTTCAATGTTAGCAACTTTACAATAGTTATTAGCAATAATAATTAAGTTTATATAAGAATTTTAGAACGCTCAGTACGGGAAAATTGTGGCTCAGCGATCAGAGAACAAATCTTTCGATTATTAAGACTCATTTGTGTGTCTGCGGACGAATACAGTCTTGGTGAAGAAACCTTATAACAAAAAAAATATTGCAAAACAAAATGGCGATTTGTATGAGTCACTCTCAGTAAAAATATGATTACACACTAATCACTGGCCTTACGCAGGCGGGTTGATGGGTTCATAAGCTCCAGTGAGATAAAATTTTGTGTATATACATATGAACACACAGAGTTATAGCTCTGAACTACCCCCTTATCAACTTTCTGAGTACCCTAATGACAATAATTAAGTAACAATAATGCAACTACTAAACTCTAGTTATGAAAATTGTGTTGCCCAGTTTACTCAGTTATGTAAATATAAACTTCCAACTCTGTTTAATGTTCCTTGAGGTGCCCTTCACTTTGATAATACGTAATTTCCATATTCTCATTCCCCAAATTCAGTCAGTGTGATTGTCCAGCTCAGCGCGATTTTGATTATATAAATATTTCGAACACAACCTAAAATCCCCAAGATACTAAATTTTATTTAAATCCTAGTACAATTGCCCTCATCGGAACCTTCTCATTCAAAAAAGTTGCTTTTTGACTATCCTGTACTTAAAAAAAATATTTATAAAAATAAGATTCATGTATTCAAAAGTTTTAGACAAATAAAAACCACAATTTTAGAGTTTTCTCAAACTGTAACTATGGAAAAGATCTTTTTTTCTAAGATCTTTATGGCCAAGTTGGATCTGTTCTCCACTGCAGACTGTATGGTGTATTACATAATTTATTACAGATATATAAATAACCAGCCTCAACCTTTTGCCAAAAGTATTTTTAGGTAGAAAGATTAAAAAGAAATCATTGAAATTATCTGAGGTACAATCAATTCACTTTAAAATCTGAAGTGATTTGAAATCTGTTTAGAAGCTTTATATTTCTCATTTGCTTACCGCCATGCGTTTAGGAACGTTAAAATAATTCATTTACAACATTAAATCGAAGTTTTTAAGAAGGCTGAATTTATATCACATTCCCCATTATGACGTCATCTTCAAACCTCCAATTTTTGGTGAATAGCTTTCCGTCTTAACCTTCCCATTCAATAGTATTCTATGTTCCAAAGCAGCGGTTCTCAACCTGTGCTCCGCGAAACCTTTCTAAGTGCTACGTCTGCCTCAGTGTCCCAAAATTACAAAAAATCGCTGGATTTTCTGTCAAAAAAGTCCAAACAAGCCAAATTTTAGATATCATAGCAATATGGGTAACACATTGTGGATTTAAAACATCTGTTCTAAATTTATTTTCAAATGTTTTGCCTCAATTTATGTTTGTTACTGTTTTTCGTCCATGTTTATGCAGTTAAGTAAATCCTCCATTTGTGGGAAATATAACATTTCAAATAAAATAAAACTTGACGTTTTTGTAACGCTTTCCTACCTCGACTTAGCATTCAATTAAGTCACCAAACATTACATAAATATCATCATTTACGGGCCGACAATTGAACACAAATCAACAATTAACCAATTGGCAAAATTATTAACTTTTATTTAGGAGAGTTCTCTAGGTACAGCAAGATAACTTTCATCAACAGTCATATAATTTCTAATAAGAGTCTCTTCGAAAGGACATTTCGGGTTATCACTGAGTGGAGTCCCTACTTCAGGTAAGTGAGTGGGCTCTCAAGCCCATAGCTAATCAGGTAAATACAAAGAGGTCACTTGTAAGGGTTAACCCATCTACTCAATCTAGCCATTGCAGATTACAACGGCCACTTGTACTTACACTACGTATTTTCTCAAAATAAGTAGAGTTACACGTATATAAGAAAACCCCTTACTCTCTCAATACACTTTAACTTCAACATGCGTAGATACAACTCAAGGTTGGTCAATAAGGTTTCTAAAACACATATTAATTAAATAACTTCTACAAAAACTTCCCATTTCCTGTTAACATTTATATTACAAAATTACTATTTTAAATTTGACAATTCAACTAAAATACCGAACACTAGGACACTTAATAAAAACCTACAGTATAACATTGTTCGTCTGCAACCCCATATTTCAAAAGTTAACATAGAAAGCAGAGTACTTATCATTCTAAGAGCAGCAACAGCACCTCCGAACTTCCATAATGCTTCACTTCGTCGGGCAGTTCAACCGATACAGCGTTCAACAACTTTCAAGCATATGAGGAATCATCACTTATCTACCATGAAACACATAGAAAGGTCCGTCAGCGTGATTCTTTAAGACTTCTTTAGTCGACCGGTAGTGAGAAAACTGTCTCACATTATTGCACGAAGTTCGGCGTGTTCACTTCCAACAAGCAACAGATAACAGGCTCATAACGAAAATGTTCACGAGGTTAGCAAGACTTCATAAGAAGCCAAACGGTAAACTTCTTCGAAGTACATAAAAATTAGCGGAATTTCATACGCAGCAAAGCAGTTTACTCCTTCGGAGTACAAACGAGTTCAATAATACCAGGGCTGTCCTAGGTTACGGCAGGAACCAGCCTGCCGATGCTGAGTGTACACATGCTGGCGGCAAGCCAACAACTCTAAAAATTATTCATTAAGCCATAGCAGGTTCTGGCTCACACACTCACAACTGCTACCACCGAGAGCCTTTTGCGCTCATACGACAAACGGAGGGACCCTGGTTCGAATCCAGGATGGGGAAAGCGTCTCTTTTTCTCCAAAACGAATAAAGCTCTAGTTTGAGCTATAATCTATACGTGGGTGGCAGAAATTATTGTATGACAAACACTATATACGTCGCAATGACGTCACATCGGGCATGAAACGTTTAAAACTAAGTAGTTTCATTTACGTTTTAATACCGGTGCGTCTCGGAAAAATGGCCAGTTGGATACTTATTTCACTTGTAATGGAAAATTACCATTACATTTTACATTTCCAAATGTTTAAAAATACCTTCCATCGTTAATACTGCTGTCATTGGGTTTAGTACCTATGTTGGTGAAAATACTATCACTCTGTCGAAAAAATTAAATTAAAAAAAAAAAAAAAAAATGTATATGCATAATTGACGTTTTCAGAAAAAGATGTGTAAACTTTCAGTTTTTAATGACTTTAATTGGAAGAATTAAGTTTAGAATCAAATTTAAGCAATTCAAAATTGGAAAACCAATTCCTATTTTTGCTATTATGCAATAAAATGTCAATTAACAGACTAGAAACTTCAAAAGTATGGTCAGATAAAAGCAGGCAAAAATGCGCATACGTGTCATTGTCATAAAAGCGACAATAGTGCTCCACGAATAATTTTTATCCTGAAAAGTGCTCCATGACGCTAAAAAGAAAGGTGTTCTAAAGATATGAAGGTAAAAACGATATGGAGAGGGCGCCACCGCTTCAACGCATGGATTGAGTGTGAAACACCCTACACTCGATAAGCCCCGCCCAATTAGGCAAAGGAAAAAAACGCTCAATTTTTAAAGGAATTACTTTGTGTGTAGGCCAACCTTAGACTATATAATAATTATATGGTCTAAGGGGCAAACCTTTTTGAGCTAACTGGCACAATCAACAACAATAACAACACGATTCGTTTGAATTTTACTGCACTTATTTTATTTCTTAATTAATTTTTTTTATATGAGGGTGATCGAGGAATAAATAGAAATAATGGAAAAATTGTAAACTATTTTTTTGGTAGAAATACTATTCCCATAGGTCATAACATCATGTCAGCGTTTTCATATTATGCCATTTTTTCCAAAATTAATAGACATTTGCCGAGAAGAATTCCCAGGAATGAAACTGCGTAGAAGAAAAATTTCATAATATTTCTACGATGCTTTTTGCTGAAAATAAACAGAAATGCAAATAATTGCATATAAGTTCGCATTACACAATAAATCGATCAAAAATCAATATGGGTGTGTGCAGGGAGCTGCGCAGAACCATATATAGGGAGAGTTCAGTCATGTATTGCTGGCGAGTTCACGCTGCTTGATTTGTTAACTGGTGGGCACGTGACAGACAGCGGCCATTATGGCTCAATCATCCCCGCTCCAAACACTCTGTTAGCGTACTCTTGGTTGGTAAAAATAATGAGTGTTTTAATGTTCAATATAAACGGTATGTATATAAACGGTAATGTTCAATATAAACTATCCATTGTGAAAAATAGTTGGTTGTTGTGCTGTAAATTGCAAGAATCGAAGTGGTCAAGGAGTAAAATTATTTCACATTCCAAATGGAAAAAATGATCAAGAACGGCGCAAAATTTGGTTCGCCAAAATAAAACAAAAAGATTTTAACTTCGTGAAAAGTACCTGTTTGTGTGAAGTAAGTATTTTTTTGGTAGTAAAACATGTGCCTCACGCTTTATAATTTTTTGTTTACATCTGAGAGTATTATGATATGAAAAAATATCTGGAATAAGTTTAACCCGTAATTTAACCATGTAAAATAAAAGTCCCAACGCCTATCATTAATGTTTTAAATAATTTTTTAGTTTCACATTAATGTTTTTAAAATAATGGCAGCTTTAAATTGCGTGGATTATCCGTATTTTATCAATAATAAAAAAAAATGTTTATCTACGCATTTACAATTTTAAATACAAATTTAAAAGCTTTTATATCAGTTATTAATTTTTAAATATTAATGTTTTTTCATAAAATAACTGCAAACTTGAAATTGCATGCACCGTCAATTTATTTTATCTGTAACAAAAAAAATATTTATCCATGCATTTAATAATTTAAGTACAAATTTAAAATATTTTATATGTTATTAAGTTTTAAATATTAATGTTGTTCAGGTACATCAATGTAAAAATAAAATAACTGCACCTTAAAATTGCCTAGATCATCAATGATTTATGCATTTAATAATTTAAGTACAAATGAAACACCTTTTCCTTAATTATTAATTTGTAAATAGTGTTCGTTCAGGCACATTTTGAAATTGATAAATTTGAAAAGAAAATTCCTGGAAAATTAAAGCCAAATGCCATTCCTACCATATTTTCTCATTTGCCATTGATTTCATTGCCCATTGAGTAAATGAAATAAAGTAACCAATAAGTAATTAAAGAAAATAAAGTAAATAATAAGTAATTAAATAAAGTAGATACGTTTTAAAAAAGTAAAAATATAATAAATATAATAAGTAAATTTAAAGTGAAGTAAACTATAAATAAATTAGTAGTTCAGTAGTTAAAAAATAAAATAATAGTTAAACAATTTAAAACAAAAGTTACAATAATACTTTCTTTTAACTACCAGCCTTTGAGGAAATTGACAGTTATCCACCTGAAGGTAAGTGCTTTTTAAGAAACCTCAAAATTATCACTTCTAAACGCAATTTGAAAAATACTGAGAGATTATTTACATGTTTATAAATGCCCTTGTGGAGAAAAAAAAATTCGCAACCCTATATAAAAGCCTTTACGCGCTAATTTAAAGTCCTTTTATGTCTTATTTTAAAGGTAAAATACAAAATTTGCTCGAAAAATGTAATATTACTCTTCATTCCGTTTTGAGACTAAAAAATACGCCTATTATTGCAAATGCAACGATGTAACTTCGTTATGAACGAGGAGCGGGATTGTGCGAAAATGGCACCATGCACTTCCTGTGACAAACCCTCTCTATATATGGCTCTGGCTGCGGGCACCCAGTTCTCATATGTGCCCTCATGCTCGATAGGACGCGCGTCTCCGAACGGGCTTATTTTTCTATACTCGGGGAGCAGAATTCGCACTCTTCAAAATCCAAGGTACTGTTGTCCGCTGAAAAGATGATCGTAAGTTGTCAGACTTGTTAAATTCGGAATAGTTGACTAACCAAAATAGGGTAACGGTAGGGATCCGGGAACTTTTGTAAACTCTAGCAACCGTGTTTTCTTTTCCTGTTACAAATCGCGGGGCTTTTCAACTCCCCCGTAAAATAATCGATTTGCTTTGATTGACAGTTTTATTAGAGATCTTCTCCACAGAGGCCAACAGTGTGCGCCTTTTGAGAGCGCTCAATTCAACCCTGGGTGTGCGCAAATTCAAAATAAGAAGGTTGGCTGCAACCGGCAGCACTGTATTTTCATAAAGGAACATAAGGTAAACATAAATGACGTAAATATAAATGATGTAAGGTAAACATAAAATTCACTTTCAAATTCTGGGGAAAGGCGCAATGATGGTAAGGCTAAAGTATATAGAATTACTCCTTTTCTTTAACTTCTTGGGTGAAGCTAGGCACTGAGGAAAACTGGTGTGGGAGACGTGTCAACACGTATTGGCAGTAACCACCTGAACTGGCTTCCCTTCATTACTGTTGTGGACTTGCTCTATGTTTCTTTCCTCTATGCCGGAAGGGAATCATTTTATTATTGATTTGCGAAGTGTTTTTTATTTGCACTTTAAAGGGATAGGGTGCGTGGGATAGGTGAGTGCATGGAAATTGTCATTAGCTGTCTCATCATGCAACAGAACAATTAAGAAATGTGTAGGCAGTGTGATGCTTTTGAAAGCTGTCCTGCTTATGAAACACTGAGTGCCAAGTAAGTTTTAAATATGAACTTTGCAACCTTTGAATCAGTGGCGTGGCAAAAGGGCTCAAACCTCTCCTGTTGGATGTCAAAGCACATTTTTCCCTTCCCTTTTTAATGCTGAATCATAAAAAAAAATATTTTTTAAAGCTGTGCTTCTGCCGTCTTCCCTCCCCCATACTTTTTAAATTGCCACGCTCCTGCTTTGATCGACAGCTTTCGAAGCATTCTCAAACGTTTCTCTTTTTGAGGCCCTGCCTCTAATACCGCGACGTACAAATAATCATTATTACGCGAAGGTTATTGACTCATAGGTTCTTACCTTTTTTGGCTTTCACAACAAAGCCATGATTCATTATATTCCAAGGTTCATGGAGGTTTAATTTGTTCTCTATCTTTGACGTTTGTGTTCGTTTATTTTATCGTTAAGCTATCGTTATTATTTATATTCTGTGTCTACATTTTTCTTTGAGTTTAGTATCTTAGATTTATTATAATTTTTGGCGCTACCCGAAATGCCTTCAAAATTAACGAGGTATGATTTTGTAATTCTTTTTTCTGTTTCATATCTATGTTAATCTAAAATAGGTAATTTTACTTTTGATTTTTGAAATCACATGATTTTTCTTGCACGCATCGATTCTAAAACATGTACAATCCAGCCATGCACGTTATCATGTATTCTGTTTTTTTCCCCTTCTAATTGTTTTAGACAGTATGACCTCCTACAAGTTTGCCCTTTCGTAAAATATGGCGCCTCATGACCCGTGGCCTTAAGTTATAAACCAACCTTAAATACATTCTATTTGTTTTTTATTTTCCTTTTCTCCCAGTGTCAACGATGTTTATATGTGTATTAACGTTTTAGTGGATACTATTTTCATGGCTCTATGGAAGCACATGTAGTATGATTATCAGGGTTGAGGCTAGGGTTTACAGGCTCTGGGTGGTTTAACAAATAAGGCCTAACAATCCATTATGTTTAATACAAAAATTAAATTTGTTATATTAAAGTTTCACGTTGGGCTCCTTTGGATTTCGGGCACTTGCACATTTGCCTCCCATCTCTGGCCCTGACGATTATATTATTTCTTGCAAAAAATAAATCGTTTAAAATAAGTTGAGTATATGTAACCCTAAATACTGAACAGCCATATCCATTGGCACAGCATGGGTGGGGCATAGTGCCCAGGGCCTTCGTCCCAGTGCTAAGTCCTTAGGGCGGGGCTCCCACACAACCTGGAATTGTCTGGAAATTTGAAATAGTCTCTAAAGGTCAGGGAACAAGTTTTTTTAAGTTAGAACCTGGAAAAGAAAGGGAAAACTTCCTTAATTTCTATTTTTAATTACTAGATCTCCCACAAACATGAAGTCATTTTCCCTGCAACCAAAATTTAGTTGGAAGTTTTGTGATTGGTCAGGAAATTTTGCTGGAAAAGTTAGAGAATTTTTTTTCTGATACGAGTGGAGCCCGGTTAGGGATGCAGAATTTAAATGTCAGACTTACAGAAGGGAATGACAACAGGTGTTAGTAGGCAAAATACTTAACTCGCCTTGGGCACTGGCAACCCATGTTATGCTACTGGCTAGAGCCACATGTAAGATGCATATGCCTGTTTGGAAGGAAGTGCATTGTTAAATTATTAGACGGAGTTGGTAGTATGATAAGTAATGTTTATTTTTTTTCATCCTGACCACCGTAACGTTATGTATTTTGTGTTTTATCTAGAAAAAAAAGTAGGGCAGGATGCATGTCCTGATAAAAGGCCATTTTTTTTGGCGCTCTCAATATACGGATGCTCATCCTGTACATCCACAGTTACATCAGCTTTACTGCTACTACTTTAAATAACATCTTAATTGATTTAGTTTCCATTGCTGCTTTCCTTAAACTTTTTAGTTTTTGTTTGCAGGTAAGCATTTTGTTTTGAGTTAAGTATGTGCAAAAGGTTAGGGGAAAGTGTGCATGATTGCCGTCTAATGGCTGTGTTGCCAAATGTCAAGATTAAAAAATCCCAATTTCATAACAAAATAATAATAATAATTAAATTAATATAACTATGATTTAGTTGAACAATATTACTAGATGGGTGGATGAAATAAGAAAACAGGTTGGGGTGACGTGGAAACGAATGGCCCAGGATAGACTTGTGTGGAAAGCATTTGGAGAGACCTTCATCCAGCAGTGGATAGATAATGGTTGAATATGATGATGATGATATATATATTCTCACGTTTGTAAAAATTGCAACACCATGAAGGAATCACGTGATTGAGCTGAAACTTTCAGGAAATGCAAATTAGGGTATGCTATTCAAATGATTAGAATTTCAGAGTCATCGCGCATGTGCGGGCTGTAGCGGGGCGTGTATGGCTATCTGCTAGTGGTAAACGTTACATGAGACGTCACTATGCCTCTACGACGAAAGAGGGCGACATTTCAGCAAGTTACGGAGTTTGAACGGGGACGAATGATCGGCTTTCGTGAAGGAGGGTTTTCTTATCGTGCAATAGCAGCTCGTATGGGGCGTAACAGCAGCACAGTGATGCGAGTGTGGAAGCAGTGGGTTCAAGAGAACCAGACAACTCGGAAATCCGGGAGTGGACGCCGAAAGGTGACGTCAGCACGGGATGATAGACACCTGGTCCGCATGGCGGTGACGGACCGTTTTGCTTCATCTGGACAGTTGGCAGAACGTTGGTGCACTGCTACAGGTGTATCATTGTGTGCTTCATCAATTCGTCGGCGTCTATTGCACCGTGGACTGCGTGCAAGAGTTCCTTTATACAGGATCCTCCTGACGCAAAACCATCGACACTTGCGGCTACAATGGGCTCATGGACATAGAGACTGGCGTGCTGATTGGCAACAAGTGGTGTTTTCTGATGAATCCTCTTATTTTTGTAGTTTTACAAGGGAACCCCTTTCGCTGTTCACTGCATTTTGATATCAGACCTATGGAAGATGATAGTGCTTGACTTCCTGATCACGAATGTGAATCATTTGTCTGCAAAAATGATATGACAATTTTTTATGAATATTTGAAGTCCAAAAATGACACTTTTTTCGCCAGGTTTGATATTTTTTAATCGCACTGTATGTGAGCAAAAACAGGTTTGAAGTCGGTAAGATTATGAAGGATCATCGTATTTAACGGATAAAAATAAAAAATTATGTCTCAGCTAATTTAAACAGTATAAAAAAATTAATATGAAAAATGAACTTTTAGCATAGATATTTGGCTAATTTGGCGACAATTCTGGAGGCTACGCCAGATTGTCGTTTGAAGTAGTTATTTCGTATTATCGGAGCCCATGTCAAGTTTCTTTTACATTTCTTTTTCCAAAATATTATCTCATAAGGAAAAGAAACACATGAATAAAGAAAAATAAAATAAAGAAAAAATTAAATAAAATAAAAGATAAACATGCATACATGAGTATAAATAAATGAAATGCGTGAATATGTGTATCCATATATGCATGAATATATGAGTATCCATATATGCATGAATATATGAGTATCCATATATGAGATGTATGAATATATGCGTATGAATAATGAAAAGTTGCTATATTTAGGCAACCTGGATGTGGTCATTGCATATCACATGCTGTTGCAACCATGGAATTTAAAAAAATTGTGAACAAAACTTAATAGTAGGCTATTTGAAAATGCATTTATTGTAATTAGAAAAAATGTGAACAAAATTTCATGAAATGTACTTTATTTCATGAAGTTATGTAACCATAAATTGTGGATTAATTGTTGAATTATGCTCTTCATTTAAAAATGAGAAAAATTAAACTGTGTACATCTCAGGAAAGTCCTGAAAGTGATACAGTACAAAAAAAGAAAAGAGTGAAGCAAAGCAATTGATCACAGTGGGCACATTTTAAGAATGACAGATTTTTGCAATTATCTCGGCTACAATTGTTGTATTCAATTTCAAAAGAAATTTCCTCAACATTTTTGAATTTTCCGGGATCATGATCGCTATAACAGCACCTAAACCAAGCATATTGTAATATAGGGCGATATTTTTTAGACTGTAATTGATTGTGAACCAAAAAATGCATTTTTATTATCTCATTTCGATGTCGTATGTCAATATCCATTTCATCGATTGCTATTCTATTGGTTATTTTTTTTTTATAATTTTTTTATGTGTCTGAAAAACCGGCTTATCAGCAGTTATGAGGGATGTGTTGCTTTGGGGGGTATTTGCAAGGATATACAATTTTCCTGAAAACCTTAATAAGTGTTTGGGTCTGTACTACCTGTCCATTAGCTTAGTAAAACACAGGAAGGAGGAGACATGATGGGTTTCATACAACATTCTACCCACTTTCTCATTTTGATTTTGTCCATTTTTCCCGACTTGGAGCATGTAATATAAGTTTGGAGGTAGAAATAAATGCTTTTCGAAAGTCGGGCCAAATGTTTCCGCAGCTTCTCTTAAACAAAGTAACATTTTCCCTGTCAGTTCCC
>QLNU02015270.1:17035159-17053637 GCA_006491805.2 Dysdera silvatica
CAATTTATATTCAATCACTTAATATAAACTAATTATTTAATCTAATTAAAATGGTATGCAATGCCAATGAGGCATGATATTTATAGAAAATATATACAGGGTGTCCCCAAACATTGGCCACATGATTTCCTTAAATATTGACCTTAGATACGTGTATTAAATTGCAAAGTAGTATAAAAAAAAAAAGGTGCAGAATTTTATGAAATTGATTAAAATTGCAGAGGATTATTTTTTGAAGAAATACAAAATTTAAATTTTTATACAGTCCCCGTACACAAAAATTTCCAATGAGTGAAATGTGCCCCATACTCCAATAGGTCAATATACAAAATTTCAGCATTCTAGTGGATAAAAGAACCAGAGATATGAAAACCTAAAGTAACTGACTTTTGATCACTTTCCGAAGGAAGCATGCCGGGAAGAGGGAAGTTCATGCTGTTAAGTCACGTTATGGGTTTTCCTATTTCTGTTTTTTTTTCCACTAGAATGCTGAAATTTTGTATATTGAGCTACTAGAGTATGGGGAACATTTTACTAAATGGACAATTTTGTGTACAGGGACTGTATAAAAATTTAAATTTTGTATTTTTTCAAAAAATAATTCTCTGCGATTTTAATCGATTTCATAAAATTCAACCCCTTTTCTTATGCCACTTTGCAATTTAACACATATGTCTAGGATCAATATTTAAGAAATTAGAGTTGTGGTCAATGTTTTTCGGACACCCTGTATAAGTAAGGGAAACATGGAGTATTTTAACAAAAATTGATCTGAGGGTTCTTTAAATGGCCATGGCATTTGACCATGAGAACCTATGCCGTAATTGCTAACAAGGTTTTGGCATTCCTGATTCTGACAATTTCAATTTCAGGATTTTTTTTTTTTCATTCATGCATTTTATTCTGAAGGTAGAAGACCTGCTACTACTGAAATAATTGTCAACAACTTAATAAATTACACAATTGCATCAGTTTCACATCTATATCATTTAATTTTTGCACAGTGTGCCATTATTATATTTATGATGATTAAATTGTCTGAGGAGTTAAAGTCCTCCATTGGTTCTTCGTTTGGTGATGTCATGCTGTTGTTGGAACTCTTACTCTCATGTTTTTTACTGAGCCAGGAAATTAAATAAGTATTAATATTTAACAATTTTGATTCATGAAAACTTACATATCTTCATTTTTTTCTATTTTCAGCATGCTCAGCGAAAGCGTATTCACCAACATTCTCCTTGAAGTGAATAAGGGAAAGCAGAATTTTGGTGAAACAAGGATTTTGGACTTGAACAAGGATATTGGCAACTCTCGCACTCTTCGTGCACACAAATCAGTTCTTAAAGTCCGAACTCCTGCTTTTCTGGACCACACTCAGAAACATGAAGAAACTAATGTATTTGGGGATGTCTCTTACCAAACGCACTTAGAAGAACTTGAATTGAAGGATTTCTTAAAGTAAATGAAACTGTTATAAAATTCTAATAAATTTTGTAGTTTCTATAACCGATTGTTATAGATATTTTACACCTACGATTATGTTTCCTAAATAAATTTTACTTAAATGTATAACAAATTGTTAAACCTTTCTAGTGCTAATTTGGAGATATTCATGCAAAACAAATTTGTCAAAACACCCAATTTGTCACCCACCGTCTCAGATTTTGATGAAATTTGGCTAACTTGTTGTTACTATTGTCCCAAGACTGCATGCAATTTTTTTTGCATTGTGGATTATACTTTTCTTTCTATAATTTTTTTAGCTTTGGAATTTTTTAGGCTATTTGGTTGTTTGGACATAGTTGCAAAAAATGTAATTTTGTTACAAAATAATTAATTCCTTAAGTACTATCACATATTTTATTTTGAAACTTTAAAATATGTCGAGTAATGTAATCAGATTCTAGAAAAAAAAATACACCAATGCTCCAAGCTTCTTTAAAAAAAGCAGAAAATTTTTTGTTTAAATTTTTTAAATTTGAGCTAAAAACATGCTTTTCAAAGAATTGTAATAACTGCAGTCTCCAACCTGCTAGCAAAATAATTTTTTTTCGCAAATTGACCCTTAGACTATAGCCTTTTCAATGAAATTATAATAACAGTGGCCTTTTACCTCATTTAATTACAATTACTGTTTTAAATAAAAAAATTGCAGAAAATTCAGAATATCAAAATTTACAACTTACAGACATAAAACGTTAGATACAAAATATTTGTCACTGAGTAAAGAAATTCAATGTTAATAATTTGATGCAGTCACTGCATTTCGGTGCTTTATCCAAGTTACTTCAGTAGCTTTCATCTCCTCTTGTGAAAAATAATAGGCTCCTTCCAAGCTACTTGTCCGTGGATCACTAACAGTATACAAAATATATTCAAGTAGTATAAAACAAAAGAGTTCACCCAGTAAGGCCCGAAAAAAAGAAACAACTGGACTATGCGAGTGTAGAAACGAAAGATCCACATCTCCTTCATTAAAGACCTTCATGAGACCAAAATACCACTTGTCCTTGTTCAGTGGTGGCGCAGTGTGGTAACGCGTTCGCCTAGTACGCCGTTAATCCGGGTTCGACTCCCAACAGTGTACAAAAAACGCTTACTCAGAGATCTCATTAAGATTGCATCACTCACTGTAGTCCAGGGTTTTGTTCCCTAGGCCTTAAGAGGTATGGATTCTTCAGAAAACAATAGGTATTGGTGCAGCATGACCATTGTAGTCTTTGAGCCGTAAAACCTCAAAAAGAAACAAGAAAAAAAAAAAAATCCACTTGTCCTTATAAACCCTAGCAACGTAGGAATTGGGTGCAGAACGTGTGCAGTTCCACTTACTAACTTTTCCACTGTAAGTGAAGAAGTTAGATTTTCTCACTATCGCTCACTCTTCTTATTTCCATAGTGTTAGAAGAATGAGATTTGTAGTGCTTCTAACTTCTTGTTCCAAGTATTGTTTGGGTTTTAGATAGCCTCTTGCAAGTTTAATGCGCAACAAGCCAGTTTCATTCTTCTCTAGGAAAGGGAAGTGAATACTGTCAATATGGGTTTGGCAGAAACTGTAGACACTGGCAGCTGTTGTTATTTGTGAATCATCAGGTCGATGGAAACTTGCTTTTCTTAAGATGCACTTTACAGTGCTACCTAAGCCATCATATATGGATTTACCATGACTTGTTGCAAAAAATGAGTGCCCAGCATGAATTGAAAAGTCATTGTAATGTTCACAGAGGTTTTTGAAGCTTTTTCAGTTTTTGTATTGGGCAGCATTGCCATCAATGAAGTAGTGGACCTTTTTAACTTGTGGATGGTGTTTCGTAAGCCATTGTGCATTGTTTTGCTTTAAACTGCATTTACAAATCCAGAATCATGTTCAAGATCGTGACTGATGAAGCAGTGGTGTGATATGATCTTGTCTCCACTTTCATTTGCTAAATAAATGCAAATAGGGTGAATAGTACACCCCCTCTTGTCCAGTGATAACTTTGTATCTCGTTTTGAATGATAAATGTGTAATTTCCACTGAAATCCATCAACAGAATAGCAACCTCAGAAGTTAAATGTCCTTTCATACTTTGTAGTTCTCCTGCCTGAGATCTAGCTATAAATGAGTGAGGAATAAGTGTTTCTAATTTACATACAAGCACATTATGTAGTCTTGAACAGTTATTGTATGTTTCACTAGTTCCACTCTATCATTATTTACCCACTGACTATATTCAATTTCTTCATCAGGATCAAAATCATCAAACTGTTCTTCTAGAAATTTTAATAAATTACTGATTGATTGAAATATTGTCACAATGGCGAAGCACACAATCTGAAGTTTCTGGATCACATACAAGGAATTTCATTAGGTCGTTGTACGATTTCCATTTGAATAGCAGCCAGCAAAAGTTTTACGCTTCGATGTATGGTACATACACGAACTGAATGTGCACCAGCTGCATCTGTTTGCTGGACACGCCATTTAGGCCTTAAAGTACAGAACATGGAAAACGTACCTCGGTATATTGATTCTTAAACTTGAAATGGGAAAACAGTTCTCTTAAATTACTAATAATCGATATTTTTTGCATGTACACATTTGTCTTTAACAAACAGTTATTTCGACACTGGCGTAAGGTTTAAAAACACGACGTTTCGGGAGCCAACTGCTCCCTTTGTCAAGTGAAGGCAGAATGTTTTTTGTGTTTATACTCACTTTATCTTTGACACAAGGTAAAATTCTTGTATGTTCATCATTTTGATAAAAATCTCTTACAAGTTGAATGGTTTCTTTAGAGGGTAATTTACCTTTCTCAGGGTCATAGGTGGATAAAATGTCTTTATCTTTTTTTTTAACTTCCGTGCTTGATGCACTAAATACTGGCTCACATTAAACTCTGCCATTACTTTTTCTCTGCTCCAAGAAAGTGGGGCTAATGTTAAAATCTGTATTTGTTTTTTTTCTTTCCAACATCTGAAATCTTCTTTTCTTTCATTAGCGATGCATTCGATCACATCGTATCAAATTTTTTAGCTTTTTGTGATAAAACAGGATCTTCATTATTACCGTCAGAACTTACCTGGGGATAGTCTACTCCTTGAGTTATTTTCTGTTTGACAACAGATTCAACACGTTCCAATTTTCCTTCGCCATAGGCTCCCTTGCTGTGTAATGGGATGGTGTGTAGTTTCAAAGGAGAGCATCCTAGATCGTCGAAAGTTTTATTAACGTCCTCTACAATTTGCGTTCTCGATCCATCATTATCGCTTTCATTACCCTCACCTATATTTACTTTCTCCTCACAGGAATTAAGACACTGGGGCCATGGCTTTTGCCCAGGTTTAACGTGTACACTTTCGGAGTTCAATAATTTTGAAAAATCTAAACTAATAATTCTTAAAGATTTTTTGCTGACTTTTTGTGCACTTTACTTGGATTGCTGCATCTCCTTTCATGACTTTCAAAAACATTCAAGTAGTAATAACTCTGGCGAGAACATATGGTGTGTAGATCACAGGCTCTAATATCAGTTCTAAGCAGAATTAAATTTTTCTCTTCATCACTTAAATTTGAAATGCATTGTACGGTTTTCACAGAAGTGTAAGTTGTTTAGTTGCAGTCTGTTTTAAGCAATAGACCAGTACTACAAGACTTTAAATTCGAAATAGTTGAGTAACACCAGCTGTAGGACAATTTCATGTATCTATATTCTCCATTTATATATATATATATTCCTAGTGTCACGCCTTCAGTCTTCTTTGTGTTCACAATGTACACAATTCCAGGCCAATAAGTATGTCATAATTGAATATAGCACTCACTTTAGAAACAAAACTTTTAAACAAAAAACTTAAACAAAACTTGTTAGTATAATCACAGCTGAAATCCTTACACGATGGTGAGCAAGTAGCCACATAGAATCTCAGCGAGTCAGCAGTTTTCATGTTACAGCTAGGGTTGCCAATTTAGCCATTTTTTGGCCAGATCTGGCATATTGTACTGATATCTAGCTATAATATGATAACTAAAAATAGTTGAAAACAAATTAACTGACCATTTCAGTTCATAGTTGTATAGTTAAATATGCCTTTTTATTTATCAGAAGATTATAAGTGTTCTCAAGTTCATATTGTTTACTGTTATTTTTTTTTTTTTTACTTTACTTTATTTTCCCCACAAATAAAAGTATGTAGAAATTATAAAAGTATAAGCATAATAAATGAAAACTAAAATAAAAAATTTTTAGTTGTGAATTTAGCTTAAAATTGAGAAAATTGAACGGATTTTAGTCATTTTTTAAGGGAAGATCTAGTTGATAATATAAAATTTGAATTGACAATTCTGTTTGTAATCTGTCCCTGCTGGCACAATCAACAAGTCTGCTTTCCTGTTTCCTTCAAATTACAGTACATTTAAAATCAAACGTTGTTATTCCATATCATGTTTATGTATGATTATTGACTAATTATATTACACCATGTTTGTCTAATTAACCACCATTATTGACTAATGTTTTGTACATTCAATATTTCATGTTTATAACTTGTAGGCCATGCAGTGGCACAGTGTGGTAACGCGTTCGCATAGTGCGCCTTTAACTCGGGTTTGACTCCCAACGGTGAACAGAACTCTTACTCAGACATCTCATAAAGATTGCACTGCTCGTTGTAGTACGGGGTTTGGTTCCCTAGGCCTTAAGAGGTTCGGATTCCTCGGAAAACAGTAGGTCCCGGCCCAACATAACCATTGTAATACTTGAGCCATAAAACCATAAACAAATAAACTTGTAGGCTAAATTTCATTTGCTTCAATTTTTTTGCAAAATATTTTTTTAAAACAGTAATCGCAATTAAATGATGCGAAAAGCCACTGTTATTTTGATTTCATTGAAAGGGCTTCAGTCTGGGGATCAATTTGCAAAAAAAATTATTTTGCTAGCAGCTTGGAAACTGCAGTTATTAGAATTCTCCGAAAAGCATATTTTCTCCCAAAATTTAATTAAACAAAAAAAAATCGTTTTTTTTTAAAAGAATCTTATACCAGTGGTGTATTTTTTTTTAGAATCTGCATACATTACTTGATGTAACTGTGAAACTTCAAAATAAAGTATTTAATAGTACTTGAGAAATTAATTATTTTGTAACAAAATGACATTTTTCGCAACTATGTCTGAACAACCGAATAGCCTTAAAATGCCAAAGCTAAAAAGTTTATATAAGAAAAGTGTAGGCCACAATGCAAAATAAAAATTGCATGCAGTCTTGGGAACATCGTAACAACAAGTAAACTAAATTTCATCAAAATCTGAGACGGCGGGTGACATGGCCTGAGTGATCTGACGTGGAATGACCCTGCAGTGAGATCTGTGTGTAAAGGATGTGTAAGGGAAGAAAAGTATCGTTGTAGACAAATTTATACACACTGTATCTGTTGGGATCACGGAAACCATTTCTGTCACTGGCATATGCAGGGCGGGTGTTGATGGGGGGGTGGTAACCCCCATTGAAATGAAATTTTGCATATTTAACGTAGGAATGTGTGAATTGCAGCTCTGTAATTCCCCCCCCCATTGAGCCTTAACCCCTCCCTTATGACCTTTCTGTGTACTACGCCTATGATCACTGTAGACAGATTTCTCATGAAAGACATATTTCACAATATATAAGGTTCAGTAAAGTTGATTAAATTCTATCCAGTGGCAGATTGAATTCTATTCAGCAGAAAGTTACGAGTTATTAAATTATGTCAGTATCCATTAAATTAAACTGCAATGAGTGAAGGTCATTACACATGCCTTGAAAAGACGAGAATAAAATTGTGAGATGAAAAATTTTACTGTGACATAGATTTAGATTAATAATTTAGATTTTTGTAAATTCTTCCATGACTTTCCGTTTTTTTTTAATTAAGGAATTCCGTTTTCGACAACTGCAAATCGGTGAAATAGACCATGCATATTTTTACTCAATAGCTTAGATGTTAAAGCACTGGAAAAGAAGGTCAAAAGTTACTGATTTGAGTTCAACCTATTGAGTTTGAACCTTATTCAGCCACGGTTTTAATCCTGTTCCCCTAAAAACTCTCATGTGGGAAGGGGGGGGGGGATTTAGTTTCACTATACAATTGTGGAGTACAAGAAATTAACCTTGCTATTTTTTTAAAATTATTAGGATGTTTTGCTTATAAAGTATAATTGGAATAAGAATTTTTGTGTACAACGTTTTTTCAACTCTCATAAACTACTTTTGTTTCAGGAATGTTTACACTGATGACGATATAAGAAAATATGAGTGTGAAGCCATCAGAATAAGCAAGACGTATGTTGAACTTATGTACGAAAAGAGAAGCCTCCTCAACAAGCATATTGTAGACACAGACGACTTTGAGAAAGAAGAATCAATCCATTCTGCTTGCACTGAGAACTTTGTTACTCCCAAAACAAGTCCACTCACCCCTGACAGGTTTCTCGATTTACCAGATATCCTTCAGATGAAACAAAATCCATACAATCTCATAAACAACAAGATGATTAATTCTCAGATTAACTCCGAAAGCTTGGAGAAGGAACATAGATGCGGCATGCCTAGCCAGGGTGATATTTCTGAAGGTTACGTTAGCGAGTTCAGTAATATCCATGATGAAGAAAGCATTCTGGAGCCAGACAAAGGATCTCACTCAGCATTGGCTCTAACTTCTACAGAAATTAGTTCTACATCGGTGGACATCGACGAATCTGTCCTTGATGAGTTTGGTTCTCCAATCACGGGTGCTGATGTGTCGGAAGATTCTGATGATTCCAATAGCTCACCTTCAGCATCTGGTATGGTGAGGAGCAATACTTTTGACCTTCATACACAAGCTCCATTGGAAGATTTTGTCGAGAAATTAGAAGACAATAGTACAACTAATGCACAACTGACGGCCTCCCATAAGCTTGAGTCCTTCAATGGCTTAGAAGATTCTATTGAAATAGAGTCATCACTTCATACAAAATCGGAAAATGGGTTCTTCCTGCATGATAAGACTCCATCTCCCAAGCCAAATTTATTTAATTATATTGATTCACACGTTACTCCCAACAGTGTACACTTTCGTAGAACTGATGGCAGTATGAGCGATTCAGGGTTCATGTCCTACAGTACAATAAGTACATTCTCTGAAACAGGCATGTCCTCTTCGCTAATCATGTCAGACAGTAACATCAGTCCATGTCCTACCAAGACATGTGAAGACACATCTTCGAACCTCGATAAGTCTAAGCGATTGTCCGGTTCCATGTTTCCCTTTTATATCGACATTAACAATTTACCTCCAGATAAAGTAGATCAAAGTGCAAATAAGAAAGTTCCTCCTCCATCTGTGTATATGTTTATTGATGCTAGCAAACCAAAAGATGTCCAGAAAGTCAGTGCTTCTGACGTTGATGGAGCAGCAGGGTCTAAAACCATCAATAATGAAAACAGCTTGTTCACTAGATTCAGAAGTATGAACAATCTGAGCCATGAATCACCTCTGACGAAAGCTATATCCACACCACATTTACAGAGTTGTAGAGACAACTCTTCACCATTGCCTCAAAACCCAAAATCTCGGCCCCAATCTTGTTACATGTATATCGACTTAAATTCTATTGAGGAAAAGAATAAATGCCATCCCAGTGTTAAGCGGGCTCCATCTTCTATTTCTATGTTCGTTGATTTGAATGATAATTCTTTCAACCCTCCACCGAGTCCTGGAGCATGGAAAAGCAACAGTGTGGAAGAAGATTCCAGCAATGCAAATCTTAATGACCGAGAACCATTGGAAAAAGAAAGCCTTTCGTCTGGGAAAAATTATCCAGTGCCAACGTCACCCACAACGTCAGATTCTAGACGAAAGTTGTCTGATACATGTCTTTCAAAATTAGATAATGATTCGCCTAAAATTAGATTCCATTCATTAAGAAAACCTTGTGAAAATTTGTCCGATTCAGCATTAAATAGCCTTATAAATAAAGAAAAGCTTAATTCGCAAGCTAATGACAACACAATCCTTCGTATGACCAAATCATTGTACAGTTCATCCAACTTTTCCCTGGAGAATGATGGCACTAAACATGGAAATCTTAGCGAACTTTCTGCATCTTTTGAACCAAGATATTCTATTAGTGATTATTCTGCATCGGTTACAGATTCTGACCAGTTCTCCTTGAATGAAAAGTATTCAGAAGCAAAGTATTTGAATTCCGTCACTAGTGACTTGATGTTTCCATATGATGGTGCCAGGTCCAAGTCACGGGTTGAAAATGAAGTGAAGAAAAATGAGATTGATAAAGAAACTGGCCTATTGCCCATGAGCCCAATATTGCGTAGAAAAACACCAAGCATAGATAAGCCTAAGCCACCTCCTCCTGTCATTGTAAAAGCCTCAACAAGACCTCAAGATGTTGAAGCTATGAAATTTCCTGTCCCCGAAAAGGATGATTCCTCCAAGAAAGTCAGTATTCAAAGTAGTTCACAAGCCGAAGATCGTTCCACTGTGGCGGATTCAGAGAAAGTGCAGAAAAAGCATGAGCATGCCGAGGATTCAAAGAGTTCCAACGACAGTTCAAAACTTGAAGGAAGTGTTTGTTGCAATGTTGACAGCACAAACAATAAATGTTTGGAGCCTACAAGCAGATCCGATTCTTCAGTTGTTACCGTAAGCGCAGGTGAAACGTCATCCTCGGATAAACTGATAATATCAGATACTTCGAAAGAGCGAGCAAAATCCCCATTATCTAGCTATTTTCCCTGTGATTTTGAAGATGACATTGAAACAGTATATTCAGAGGTATCTGATCTAAGTTCTTCAATAGGCGGAATGAGTGGTGTTGCTAGCTTGGAACGCCGATGGCGTGAAGGATATTCCCTCGCCAGAGATGCTAATGCACATGGAGTACATAACATATACCGTATGTTGGAAGCTTGTTCCAAACTCGGAGAAGACATGCTTCGAATGTTTCTCGAAGAGATAGATACTGATATCCTCATTGAGGTTGAAGGATGCACAATTAAAGCTCATAAGTATGATATTAATTTTTTTTTATGTTAACTTATGTTTGTTACATCCTCAGTATTTCTGTATTATTATTATTATTATTATTCACACTAAACTCGATTGGTGTTTATTTGGTGTAATTACCTTCCATTGCAGTTAAACTCTGCTCTAATCAGTATCAAGTAACGAGGATATTTTCTTCTTCATTGTAGCTATTATTACTCCAGTCATGCAAATATTTTTTCAAATCGTACTGCCCCACAAAAACAAACTGCTGGCCCGATATTACAAAAGTCTCTTACCTTACATAATCAAAAGATGTGATTTAGTATCGTAGATGCCTTGAAGCCATTGCAAACCAATTATTGACTGCAGGGATACGGTCAAAATCTATTACACTTACACTGTCATTAACAACAGTCATTAAGCTACTTGTTGTTTTAAATATTAATCGAGATCGGTGATTGGATTTAATTCTGTTCATTGTGCTGAAACCCCTTTCACAACTGTTGACACTGACAGTTGACACTGGTACATATGACACAATTGAAATAAGAGGTGACAAAGTTTTGAATCTGCTTGGTTGGCTAATGGCGTTATGAAGTAAAGACTGCAATGGCAAATCTTTAACCACTTGTTTAAAATCAAACCACTCATCTAATACTGAATCCTCTGAGAATTGGGGAAGGGGTTTCTGAAAATGCGCTGCCAAACTTACAATTTCTCGATTTCCAAATTCTGCCAATTTTCTTCCCTCAGACTATCCCGCTGCATCAAATATTATCATATGTTAAATGATTGATGTATGGATATCTATAAACCTAGCTTGCAATTAAGTTTCACCTTGTATAATTTTTTTTCTATCTGATACAAACAGATATTCAAGTTGAGTATTAAGCGTAACGCTAAAATACTTCTCTTCTCTGAAGTTCTCCATGAATTCCAATTCTTTGGTACCTGGATTTTCATATAATTTGTTTAATTTAAACAAGACTAATTTAATACAATTATCCACTTGAGTGACCAGCATGTTTTCTCGTTGAAAAAATTCGCTAATAGGTGTGCATATTCCTAAGAAGTCAAGAAAAAAGTGGCAAAACTTAACAAATCTGCAGCTTTTTATTATGTTTAAAAGACCTTTCGCTTTGTGCCGTTCTTGTCCAAAGGCTTCATTTTCAAGATGAGTAGTGAGAGGAAACCAGCTTATTAGCAGTGTTTCAAGTGTCTTGTATTTGCTTATAACCCAACTTATGCCATCGATATTTTTCATCTTTACCAACTTTGCTTCTAAAATCTTTGCAGTTCTGGCTAATTCATGTAATTTCTTAGACGTGTGATAATACTTAAAAAAAGCTCATACACGTTTCTCACATTCAGCAATGAACTTCACTGTTGAACATGCATCTAAAACAGCTAATCGAAGCCGATGTGCAACACAGTGAATGTGTGTGTGTGCACAAGATTGGGATTTATTTCTTTTAGTTTTTCACGTAATCCATTTCATTTCCCACACATATTTGCAGCAGCAGCACCAGTTCCCAATCGTACTAACTACCCTGGTTTTTTTATTAGAATGTCCATTCTTGTGAAAGCTTCAATTACAATCAAAGTACCCTTGTAATACAACAAATATTCTTGTAATACAATCAAAGTACCCTTGTGATATTTCATTTTGAAGCGGCTAGAGAGAGAGAGAGAGAGAAATGTTTCAGTCATCAAAGTATTCTTAGCATAGCAAATGTGAAGAACTGTACAAGACTGAATGGAAAAGTCAGTTGAGCCATCAATTAAAAGTGCAGTGCAAGGAGACTTATAGATATCTCGTATGAGATTCTTTTCAATTACTGATGCAATGGAATCAATGAAATCTGTTCATTGTGTTCTATTCTTGTACTTACCACCA
Organism: Dysdera silvatica; assembly: GCA_006491805.2. Lineage (NCBI taxonomy): Eukaryota > Metazoa > Arthropoda > Arachnida > Araneae > Dysderidae > Dysdera > Dysdera silvatica. Next base: position 17,047,561 of record QLNU02015270.1, read on the forward strand.
ACCGAAACCCCAAGCTTAGTGAGAAGTTCCATATGCTTAAAGAAATTGTCAAGTGGCTTCGAATTATAAGCAGTGAAATGTGCAGTGTTAAACAATATGTACGTCTTCTAGCATTGAACTTCTGATGCTTTCAGGAAGCAGTGATTTAAGGGGGCTGTAGATGGAGATTCTTTTATTGATGATGCTGCAACACATGACTTGTGGCTATTACTTCTTTCCTGTGCTTTTAAGGTTTCAATATTGAAGTGATCATCATAACCTGACACTAACTTAGAAGAATAAGAAGAGTCTTGTAAATTCGGGTGCTTCTTACAGAAGGTACAATAAAGAACACAGTCATTAACTATTTCCTACCATGTAAATTTTTCTAACCAATCTTTGTGAAATAGACGTTGTTGAAAATTTTTCACATTTTGAAACTTTTTAGACAACTTTGTTCTATTTATACTTCCGCCATCGGTGGGACGCACATTTATGTTTATATTGAACGTTCGTTCTTCCGTATTTTTATTTAATGTCGTTTCTTTCGTACTGTTGAACCTGGTTTTTTCTTTAGGCCTAATGTTATTGTTAGAACTTGTATAGGTTTATTTTCCGTTTTCTGGCAACTCGAAAAAAAGGTGCAATATTCGTCAGCTGAGACATGCTGCACAAATACTAATTTAAATTTTAAAAGTAACTCAATGTCAACCTAATGCGCGAACAACATTTGTATTATTTCAATGTCAATGCAAGGTTCCATGTGTTTCAGTTCACAAACGCGAAGCTCCGATGTTACCAGCTTAGAGGAATGAAAAATTAATGGTCGCCAGTTTTATTCCTTGGAAACTGCCACGCTTATTTTTTTGGCTTGCCCGATACGTCTCCGACCGTCGAGTGGTAAAAGTTAGTTCTGGCAGTTACTACAGTAGTTACTCCAGATTCTTGTTGAAAACCTGTGTTTTAGAACCAAAAATCGTGAAATTTCTAAATTTTGTAACAAAACTGGAAATTTTTCCAAATTATTATTTTTGACAAAAGATTCAAATTTTGCTGTTTTATTTCACATTTATTTTCTTTTTCAATTTTTGCTCACCCATACTTTCAATTTGGTTGCTTCTGGCAAGCAGGCAACCGGATTTTTGCATGGCTGTGTTACGCAATATAGCCATATGTATTATATATGAAATTAAACTAACCTGAATCAGTTGTTCATTATAGCCCTTAATTTTTTTTTATATCCATGTTCATTATAACTGGGTTTTGCTCTATAATGATAGTATTGTAATTCATTGTGTAACTTATGTACTCATATTGCCTATTTATTTCCCATTATCATATTCATGTATTATTACTGCTTGATGAAAATATAATGATACTGTGGGGGGTGAGAATAGCACATGTGTCTCTATGGTTTAGAAAACCTGTGTTTGAACCCTGCTGCTAACAGATATTTGCTGCTTTGTCCACTCATCCCTATTCCAAGGTTTGCTTTCCTGGACGAGAGGTTTGAATCTCCGGGGACACCATATGAGTTGATACAGTCAGTTTTTGCTGTTTTATTCGGTGTAAGCCGTTTTTGCACCACAAAACAAAACGTTTGCAACAATAGTAGCCATACTGAACAAAGGCTACATTATAAACACTGGGATATTTAGGGGGTTGGTGGCGGCCACAATCGTCAATTACAATACAATTTCATGCATGCATATATGAATATATGGAGTTTTAGCTCTATAACCCTGTAACCTCTCCACTTTATGCACTTGCTGCATATGCTGACGATCATGGTGGTACATCATTGCACCTTCATCATAGTGTCGTCTTTAACTCTAAGTGCCCTGCAGTGATAACTCGTTCACTTAGCGTGCTGTTATTCCAGGTTCAGCTCCCAATGCTGCCCAAAGAAAGATTGTTTACCAACTAACTTCTCACTGTAGTCAGGGGATTGGTTCCCTAGGACTTAAGAGGACCTGAGGAAACTAGGTCATGCAATTCAACATGACCCTTGCTGATCTAGCACTGTTGAACTCACAATCAAATCTAAGTGGCAAGTTCATATTGTGATGTATACACAAACTTATTCAGTGAAAGCTTAAGTTCACTGAAGTGGATTGCATCTGCAGAACCCTTGTTTATGTATGAATATGCGATTTGGAGGTTTGTTAAAATTACAATCCGTCTTAAATGACGTGTCATTCGTTGACACAGTCTTTATGCAGAACCTTGATCTACCTTTCCAAGGTTTCATAATAGTGGATATCAATTTTTCCTATTGTAGGGTAGTAAGTCTCATGTTCAGAGGACCTACATTTTTTAACGAGGAAACTAAACTTCAGATCATTCAGTCATTGGAACGTAGAACTTTATACCATTTTGTTTAATTTGTGTAACTGTAATTCATATTTATGAAAATTGTCGGTATTGATGCTAGTTTCTGACAATTCCATGATTAAATCATTGACGATTTGATGGTTTAATTGAAACATATATCTATTAATTCCTTTTTCTTAATTAAACTTCTTGATCTTTATTTTCAGATGTATTCTCGTTTCTCGATGCAAATACTTTGCAAGTCTTTTGAAAGGTGATAGCTTTTCAAATGGAGAAGCCATTAATCTGGAAGGGTAAATATACTTTTGCACACTAATTTTCTTTTTCAAAAATAACTTTTACTCAACTTTGCTTATTTCACATTTCCTAAAAGTTATTAATTTTGTGAAATAAATTTAAAATCCAAAGAAAAATATTGCATCACTATTACTTAGAGCTAAGTGGTACTATATGAAAATGTTAACTAAATTAATGTATATTTTCTTATGATTAACTAATAACTTCATTGGCATGCTTGTTAATTTATTTAGTTAGTTGAATGTCAATAATACAAGGACAAGGTTCATGTTGCATTAGAGGATTAATTTATTTACACTCGGTAAAAGTTATATGTGTTTATTATATATAATTTATTCACAGAACGAGGTAGTGATGACTGCAAAAAATAAATGGTTATAGACAAAAATGGCAACAATATTCCTGTATAAATATCAATTGCCCTAGCTTGAAGGATAAAAAAAAAAAAAAAAAAGTTTCGGCTTGACCAGTTCCTGTTACCCTAAGACCGTATAACTCACATTGCAGTGTAATTGTCTTCCTATTTGGCTTTGAAAAGTGGTCTGGTCTGAAATAAAATGTTTTATTTAAAAGATGAATGGTTTCAGTGGTTTTGCCACTATCTGCAATTGGTCGTTATAAACGGCATCGCTATAAACGATTTCTGCCCTGTATACTTTTATTATATACATTGGGTGCTGTTTTTCAGAATGTACATTTTAAAATACATAGTTGCATTTTTGTTAATATGTTTTAATATTTTCCTTAATTGCTTATAATCTTAAACAATATTTTTTCCTATGCGGTTCTTCCCTTTGGTGATAATTCTAGTATTTTTTAATATTGAAAGCATTTCTTTTACTGAATATTTTTTTAATTAAAATGCAAAATGAGTCACTGAGTAAAACCATGTGTGTTTGAAACCTAGCTGTAATAATTTACTTTAACTTTTCTTATGTTACAGATTTTCCTACTTGTCTGTACATTTTGCTCTATGCCATATATATAGCGGTGCTATAAATTTACCAAAGGATATTAATATAATTGAATTAGCGCTTTTGGCTGATGTCTTGAATTTGGATACACTCATTGATGTTATCATTCTTCACCTGAAAACACACTATTGCCATTTTTTTCATAAAGTATGCATGTTTACTTTATTTTGAACTTTCATACATCTGCATGTGAACAGTAGTATATTTAGGGGGATTATTATAATCTTGTCTCTATCTAGCCATGCCTTCAGTGTATTCAAGGTGTGATTGAATGCTTGCCCTTAGCCGTAACATGCGGCTTTAACAGCCTCCAAGAGAAATGTATCAGTTGGTTGGGCAAATACTTCACTAAAACGTGGACTAATAAACTATTTGCGGCTTTGCCCGAAGATTTGCGTACATCTTGTTCCCAAAGTACTGTCAAAAATTTGGTGAGTACGACAGCTCGGAACCTTTTTTTTTTGTACATGTTTGCCATGCTTGTATTTTTATTTTCTGGTGCCTTGAATTTTTTTATGTGAATCTTTGGTAATCAAAGTTCGTTCTCTGGGTTTTACAACTCGCTGAAGTAGACCTGTGAAGAATTGAGTTGAAATGTTAATGCAGCAAATGTCAGTTCAAAGATTCTAATAATTTTAGCCAAGTAAACATTAGTTTTCTTTAAGCCACAAATAACAATTTGAGAACCAACGAAACATTTCTCCGAAAATATAACCTGCCTTTTTCACTAGCCTCCCCACCCCTCCTCTCCAACTACATTAACATTATGTAATTAACCCCCCCCCCCTATTGTGTATTGCTTGTATGCAGCTGTCAACGAGTCAAGGCTGAATCAGTTCTTTAGAAGCTTTGATTTTAGCACTGCACGTTGACTCCAGTCCTTTACCTTAGTGCAAAAGAATTAAAAACCTTTCGGAAAATCTATAAATTTACCATTTTCAAATTTAATATGACAAGTATAAAAAGAAAAGCGAAAAAATAGTCATTATTAATGAGTTGCGGTGTGGAGAGAGAAATTTTGCAGTATGCAAAAAAATATCTACTGTTCTAGTCTACAGTATTGACAATTTGGAAAAATGGAGAAGCCATTTTTGAAAAAAATCTTGTGAACACAAAAAATTAAAAATGTGAGAAAAAGAAGACATTGACAAAGCTTTGTTGTGCTAATTTTAAAGTTACGTGTATTTTGAAATTTTTATTCCTTACAAGGGTTTCATGAGCAATGGTTAATATGAGGAATTTTACATATTCTCACCTTCTCAGATTAACAGAGTTTGTGTTTTCTGAACAGTTTTTAACCAGTGAAATATTTAGAATTTGACCCGTAGTGCCCTCTTTGTTTTAAGGACACACAAGTGTGCATATTTCTAAGTGGGCTATCAACACAAGTGTGATACAAAGTTTATATGCATTGAAACAGTGTTGTAACGCGTTCTCCTAGTGCGCCGCTAATCCGGGTTCGACTCCCAGCAGTGCAAAGAACGCTTACTCAGAGATCTCATAAAGATCGCACTGCTCACTGTAGTCCGGGGTTTGGTTCCCTAGGCCTTAAGAGGTTCGGATTCCTCGGAAAACAGTAGGTCCCGGCGCAGCATGACCACTGTAGTCTTTGAGCCGTAAAACCAAAAAGCAAAGCTTCCCTGAAACATCCCTTCTTTATAAAAAGTCTCTACAGTGGTAATGCATTCATTTATCTCATGGTTATCCCAGATTTGACCCCAATTATTCCCGAAGAGAACTCTTACCAACTAACTGCTCACCGTAGTTTGGGAATTGGTTCTATAGGCTTTGAGAGGTTTGGATTCCTCGGAAAACTGTAGGTTCCAGTTAAGCATGATCCCTGATATCCTTGCTACCGCAAAACTTAATCGATCTTCATAAAGTATTGGAATATAGTGTTTACTTTTAGGAGACACACAAAGCCAGCAAACAGTTAATGAAGTATATCAGGAATAAATGCAAAAATGCAACATTGATGGTATTACTATTCTATGTGCAGGCACATCTAGAATAGTCACCTCTGCTGTATGCATATATGCACATTTTTATGTTTCTGACATAAGCACACATGATGTACATATTACCCTAATTCACAATTGTAACTGAATGTCATTCCACAACATGCAATACTGTATCATAAATATCATTCCATGGAGTATAATTTTCATTATCTTACCCTGTTTTCAGTCTGTGGAATCGGTCATAGAAATGACACTGAGTTGCGATCGCATCATCACAACCTTGCCACATTTAAAGTGGACCGAACCCATATTTGGTATGGTCTCGAATCTCCTTCAAGAATGTATCCACTTCATGGCAAATAATTTCAATAAAATTCTATGTTCAGAAGGGTTTCTTGTGTTGGGAAAAGTAAGTAATTGTCCTTTTTCTTCTATAATATGTACACCACCCCACACACACATTGTCTCGGCCTTACAATGGTGAATTTACAAATAAGCACACTAGGCATATGCCTGAGAGTGGCACTTGTTG
>QLNU02015270.1:17053737-17063778 GCA_006491805.2 Dysdera silvatica
TTGATAAATTCAGATCACGGCGTCTTCTCTAATTGTAAATAAAGCTTCCCATATACCACTTACTATAAAAGCTAGTTGATAAAATTAGTAATTCTGCAATGTGAATTTAGCTAATTATGTGGTTCTGTGTTAAATTGTAATTTTACAAATTGTGATGGATAATTATTTTATACTTGTAGAAGCTGAAGAAGCAAACAAAAGAGGATGATAACTATGTCTATTTCGAAAGTTCCACCTATCCAAAACCCTTCCGTTGTGCGAAGAATTATTCCGGCGATATATCGGAAGGAACATTCTGCATCCAAAGGAAATCAGAAAAAGATAAAAAAAATTCCGATCATCGGAAAGAATTGGAGAGTGGGAAGAAACTGGTATCGCCTATCAAAGAGGAGTCGCAAGCCAACTGCCCAGATTCGAAGAAATCACTTGATTTCCACGAGGAAGACAGCCTGAAGGAAATGCAAGATTTGCCTCATGATCACTCTTTGGCTTCCCAGAATATCTTTCTGGATGTTTCGCAGCACAGCAGCAGTGCAGGTAACATTGAATCCGAAGATAATCACAGTGGCACACATTGCAGTGATAACCCAGATAGCTTGGATGCTAATGAAGATATTTCCATGGACAGTAAAGATGATCTAGATGGTTCTGTGATCATGGAGGGTAAGTGTGTCCACGTTTTATAGATGAAACACATGCTACAGATGTCTTTACATTTTATGAATGAAACACCTGCTATACATTTATTATGTACAGGGAGATTCGCTACCATGTGTACAAACTTCTGGCTACTCAATAACGAATCGGGATCAGAAAGCAATGCAGGGTCGGAAACACAATTGTCATGTACAAGTATGCAGAGGACGCGAAAAATTAAAAAGCAATACACTAGTGACGAACATTATTTTATTTGTCAAAATGTAACAATTATGATATCAAGAGAAAATGTAACAATTATGATATCAAGAGAAAATGTAACAATTATGATATCAAGAGAGAACCTAGTTCACACAATCTTTTATGGGGCCATGCAAACGTCTAGTGGTTCATAATATGCCTCATCAGATAGCGCTCCCTGTACAGGTACGTAGTCCGGCGCAGCATGACCATTGTAGTCTTTGAGCCGTAAAACCACAAAACAAACAAACAAATAAACAGGTACGTAGTGGCTCGCTAGTTATAATTAGCAGCTCCATGTGCTAGATGCATAACTGCTAATTCAGCATTTGTGAAATCTTCTATCTTACTACCTCTGCTTGTGGTTGTTAAATGACCGTCGTTGTTAAAAATTCGAAACAACTTTTAAATTGTATACAGTTTAAATTTAAAGAGGAGCATACTCACTAACTACCCATTGGACGATGGCCTCTCAAATCAAAATGAAGAACCGAAAGGCTTAAAAAATAACTTTAATAAGCTTTCCTTCTAGATCTTTACCCCTTCAGTTCCAGAACTAAACTGGACAAGAACAACAAAAGAATTCTTCTTTCCTTAAAATAACGATGTTGCCACTTAAAAAATGAAAAAAAAATCAAGGGTAGAAAAACAAGCATATTGCCACTAAAATAACAAAACAAATAAATAAATTAAAAAGAAAATGTTGCTACTCATAATGATTAAAGAAACCATGAATAAGAAAACAGGCATGTTACTACTGAAATCATAAAAAGAAGCAAAATTACATGAGAACAAACAGTAAGTATGTGGGCAACAATGAAAAAAAAGTCTCTGTAAATACCAGAATAGTTTTCTTCCTGCACGGACATTTTACCGGTTCCCCAACAACGCCCTCTATCACATTACAATTGCATTTCCGACCCTGTCTTGCTAGTTAATCCCAATTCGTCTTTGAGTAACGTGCTCCTCCCGGAAGTTTGTGCACATGGTAGCAAATCACAATGTATGTATACATATGAAAATATCACCCACTGTAACGACACAATGCTTCTTCAGTTGAAAATGCTCACCATCCTATAGATGAAAAATTTACTATGCTTGAAAACATACACGTGTTTTGTATGAGAAACACTTGTTTACACTTAAAAATATAGTTCCCGTCTATAGATGGAATATTTATGATTCTTGAAAGTGTGTCCCACCCCCCATGTTCTGCGAATGAATCACTCGTTACACTTAAAATGCATTCCTATTCTATGGATAAAACACTCACTACATAGAAAAATGCAAACTTGCGTTCGATAGTCAATGTGATGCTCCTATATAAATGTTATCCCCTCAAGCTTAGATTTAATTTCTAAGGGAGCAAGGTTATTCATAGTGCGTTCGGATATTACCCCCTCACCCCACCCCCCCAGACATGGTTACTGCAATTTCTGAATGGTGAATGCCAAAATCGCACATCGCTATTAATTTTAGTAGTGCACAAAACTCTTTAAATCATTGCAGTATTTCAAAGTTAACGATTGTCCTTGTGCCAAAAAAATGCAACCAACCAAACTTAATGATTAATAGATTACTATTAACATACGTAGATAAAGAAAGTATTGTAAAAGTATCCCATATTTTAAGGTTGCCTAAATCGATCCATGTCTGAACAAAACTAAAACTTAAAAAAAAAAAAATTGCATACATCAAATCATGACCCTGTGTAAATGATGCAACTTGTTTTTTCATCAATTGTCAAAAATCCTCATGTTTTTGTTACTGCACATGCTGCAATCTTTTTATGGCATATCATTACATTTAGGGGGCAGAAATAATTTAAAAAACTAAAAATAAACGTGGTTTTGAACTCAAGGTCTGTATGTGGTGGTGAAATACAACTTTTAGGTGAAATTGATAATACCTTAGCTATTTTGTGGCTATTAAATGGTCTGCTGTTTTTTCATGGCATATGGCTTCATCTGCAAAGGCAGAACTAACCTTTTTGATGGTAAAAAAAAACACGTTCGCATTCCCCGAGATCAAACTTTGGACCCTACTGTTTTTCAGTTATTACGAGTTCTGTCGTTTTATGCCATCTAGGTTTTATGTACCAGGACAAAAATAATTGTTTCATGGGAAAAAAAAAGGAATGCCTTTGTAAGCATCGAATTGACCTCAGCTCCACACATAGTGATGGAACTGGACTTCTATGGATAATCGATCATTTCTAAGCTATGCTGTTCAGTTACCATACATTTTACTTTCGTACATAGTGCATGGTTTAATTCCGAGGGCAAAACTGATGAACGATGGAAAAAATAAAACTTCTATGGCACCCAGTTTTATCTGCTTCTGTAAATATATGAGAAATATTTAAACAACTAGGAGCTTGACAATCCAGTTTCTTTTAGCTCTTAATAAATAGTTAGAGGTGAGGAAGGGGATAAGGATTTGTTGCAGGGGGCCTGCCAATCCTGTGTCCAACTGTGGCCAGTTCAACAGGTGGGACTCCTATATAGAAGACAACAATTTTCATAAATTGCTCTTCAGTTCTCCTACATATATCTAGTAAAATGAAAGAGTCTAAGATGGTGGGGAATCGATAAAGGTGTCCTGTATGAAGAGGTATGGCAAATTCTTTGTGAATTGGTTACAAAGGCTGCTTTAGAAGGCTGAGCTATCGATGACCCTTCCAAGCCCTTTAAAATGTTAAAAGCGGTAGACTGAACTCTGTCATTTTATATAAAAAGAAGATAATATTTCTATGCTAATTTAGTATAATATTGGATTTACCTTACATCGTTAGTTTTTAAACACTTTTTTCAGTTAAACAGCTTCTATATTTTTTTAAATTGAAATAATGATTTTTAGGTTCTGAAATAATGATGCTCAAGCTGATGTTTTTCAACTAGCACTTTTTAATAAGAGAAAAAATAAACAGCACTGATGTTTTTAAAATTAAAAATAATGAGAGTAGGTTATAATTTTTTTTATAAATGTCGATCTAACATCAAATAAACATTTTTTAAAAACACTGATATAACATCAAATGAACATTGATACTTAGAAACCAATATTTTTCAAAGTCGTATTGTCTAATGTGAAACAAGTGGTTAAACAGCTTTATGATTTTAAAATTAAAATATCAATGGTTTTCGATAATAAAATTTTTTTAACAGAAAACGACTGATCAAGGATTATCATAACTTGTCCAATGTGTAAGGAAAGGTTCCGAAATGTTTTAAGAACTAGTGCTTAAAACATTTTTTTTAAACATTAATATAACATCAAATAAATATTGATGTTTTGCTGTTGACGATCATCCCTATTAAAATATGCCTTATTTCAAAATAATTACATAAATGGAAATATATGTATAACTATATCTTACTCCCATTGGCATACTGTGGCTAGGAAATGGGTTAATGTTTCTGTGTCTTTTATTGTTTTTTAAAATTTCTTTTCAGATGATTCGGAGAGGGAAAAGGTATGTCAAGTCAGTACTGAGGGTGTTACGGAAATAATTAGTCACTTGCATTCCAAACCAGATAATTTCCCTGGTATTCCCATAAAAAGAATCACCAACAGCTCATCGGTGTTTTACACATCGAAGACAGCATCTGATTCTCGAGAAGGTAAATTGTCTACCAGAGAGGACAACAATAATGCCCGCAGCTATGATACATCTCCTACCAAAAAGTCCCCAGTGAAGTCATTTGTACCATTGTCCAAAACTCATTTACTCCATGAGAAGGAATCGCTCTCACATGGCAAAGACTTGGTTGCTGAAATTGATGCCGATTCAAGAATGGTAACTCACTGTCTTCAGGAAGCAGAGATGCTAGAGCAGCAACTCTCTAGAAAATTGCATCAACAGAAAACTGTATCCTCTTCCAATAAGCCTCAGTATGACCGCAACAGCAATACTCACATAATTCCTTGTGCCGATAGTCGCAGGTCGACTCGGGTCTCTGTGAACAGAGTTCAGAAATCCTTGTCTACGAGTCAAATGAAGAACTTAATACCAGCATCTGTCAGAGGCAAAAGCCCTGGTAAACTGTCTCCTAGTCCTTCTAGTCCCTTGGTTCCCAGAGTGGCTCGAGTTGCTGAAAGTATGCGAGAGAACAAATCTTCTGCAAAGAAACAGTTGCAATTGCCAAAGTCAAATTTCATACCAACCCAGAAGTCCTTTCGGTCTGCAGAGGGAATGAACCTTTCAAATATCCAAAAGCAGGTGACTGCCACAAAGAGGATCTCCACTCGTTCCACAAGGTCAAGACCTTCAGTTATTGCCACAGTGCGAGATAGCCGCACCGCTAATGTCGGGCCAAAGTGAAGAATAAATTAACACTAATAAACAATTAGTAATACCTTAAATTATAAATAATGTTAAATGAATCTCATTAATGCATGTTTTTGATTGAACTATTAACCATTAATAGATTCTTATATATATATATATATGTATATATTTAAGCATAATGATGTCAGTGTACAGAAAATTCTTATCGATGTTTTTAATATTGAAGTTTTACTTGTTGCCCATTCTTGTGAAAGATCGATGGTTCATACCGGCGCAAAATTTCAGCCATGCAGAAGTAGAGCTATTGCATGGCCATCAATGTAGCAACGATATTATGCAATTTACTTACCTGATGCAAGTCTAGTTACTGTGAGAATATCGATATTTTAAATCACTTTGTGGATACTAGACCTAGTTGTAGTCTCGCTAGTAAATGCGTGTAAAGCAACGGTTAGGTTAATTTGCGTTCTGTCGGAAGCTGCATCCGTATGTAGGATATGTATGTGGTTTAATAAGGTTTTTCACCTCTGTGTGTGTGTATGCTTTTACATTCTACCTCTAGTCATTTAGTTTCCAACATAAGCAGCAACAGCTCATCAGTGCATTTATTTTGTTATATTTTTGTTAGTTTAAAATAATTTATTGTATTTATGTTTACCTGTTTCTTATTGTTCGGAAATTGTATTATACACACTTTTTTGTTTAGTGTTGCAACTAACGGTGTTCATTTGTATTTAGTTAGCCACAAAGAAATAATGTGTGATTTCATTGGGTACTGTACATCCTGGTTTCTGTTTAGATGACATTTGAAATTGCTTTTCGATACCTAAAGTTTGCATTGAATTAGCTACTGTTAAGTTCTCATCAAGCAGTTTTAGCATTCCTGTACAAGTTAGCAATTATAATAACATGTTCATTTAAAATTTGATGCGCAATCCCACCGAACGCAGAAATATTTATTTTCTTTCGAACGTTTCACCATCTAATCACGCCATAACATCGGCGTTGGTATCACTACGCCAATAAACGTTGATTAATATTGTTGTTTAATTGTATTAAATATTAATTGTGAAATAGCCATAGGCCCTGCGGTGGCGCAGTGTGGTAACGCGTTCTCCTATTGCGCGGCTAATCCGGGTTCGACTCCCAGCAGTGCAAAAAGAACGCTTACTCAGAGATCTCATAAAAGATCGCACTGCTCACTGTAGTCCGGGGTTTGGTTCCCCAGGCCTTAAGAGGTTCGGATTCCTCGGAAAACAGTAGGTCCCGGCGCAGCATGACCACTGTAGTCTTTGAGCCGTAAAACCAAAAAACAAACAAACAAATAGCCACTATTTAAAAGCATCCTGTAATTTCCGTGCATGGTCATTGGATGATTTTTATTAGTTTACTTTTCCCTATTTTACACAAGTCAATAATTAACTTGCATAAATTGTTGATAGAACGTCCTGGTAGGATGAATAAATTTCAATAATTGGGCTTAGTTCTTATAGGTTATATATTTTCATTCTGAAAAAGCTGGCTTTGTTCTCACCATAGGGGCAGCCCCGTTAGTATAAGATCAAGATTCAACTGTTTGAGACTGTCCACAAATCTTATGTTCTATTTTAAGCCTCTCCCGTTGTGGGCCACCGTGGTCTTTAAGACAGCCTCTTTTACCTTCTGAATTCTGTTGATATTTTTCCGTGAATCTGTAAATAACATCCCACACAGCACGACTCTTGCTGTCCTTGTGCCATAAAATCCACGTATTTACTGCAAGTAGCCTTGTGTCAATGGAAAAATATTTTCTCGAAGTATTTTTAGACTAGACATATATGAAAGAAGAAAAAGATGTGAGACCTATAGCAGTGGTAACATGTTCCATTAATATGGGTTTGACTCATAATTATATTGTAGAACGTGTGCCGTTTGTCTGTGTGCTGTAGTCTGGGGTTTGTAGTGTGGGTTTTTTTTTTGAGCTACAGTAATCCACAGATAACCAAAATCTTGAATATTGGGATTTTACCATATGTATAAGAAAATTTTCAGTATTCTTTTGTATGTGTATATAAGTAAATTTTGTTATTACCGAATATCATACGATTTTCTTGTATAAAGTAAGGGGAAGTATTCTCTATCAACTGGATTTTATTTTTGTTTTTTCTGTAAAATTGTTATCAATATGAATAAGTTTTTGCTCTTTTACTTCCGCTACAAACTTTTACTTTTTATTTTATCATGCAATGACTACAACCAAACTGTCAATTATTGTTCAGAAATGTCAAGTATTTGGTTAGAATGGTTATATGTTATATGGGTAGACAGTGCTGGATGGGCCCCTGGGCTGGAAGGGTGAAATGGGTTCTTAAAAAGTGTAATCCTCACAATATACAACAGGTCATGTTTTTTTTTTTTTAAGTTTGTCTTCAATATTCGGATTTGTTAATAAAGCAAATTTCACCGATATTTGTAAATAAATAATATTAAAACTACGCTTAAACTTAAATAACATGGAGTCCCAAAATTATGGGACTATTTGGTCCATACATAAATCCGGCACTAGTGGTTGCACTATAGCCAGTAGTATGTAGGACTTGTAGGTTGTGACCTTCCTTGGTATTCATCAAGGGTCACGATATTATTCAAGGCCCTGAATTTCGTTATTCTTGATTCTATTTCAACGATCTGACAGGAACACCAATGCTTTCAGTGTCATACAATTGTTGGTCACAATTAAATTAGTTAATCGATTAGTTTATAGTTCAAATTTTATTTTTAGTTATATATTTATACTTGTTATTGACATTTAAGTAAGTGCCATATATATTTTTTTACAAAAGGGGTCTCCTACGTCGTTTAGGAGATATTATGGAGGAATTCGTCATCATGACCATGTCTGATGCTTTGTTTTGTAAAGTTCATACTGGAGTTTGCTTTTTGACTCATAATAGCAGGAGAGAACAAACTTTGGCCAAGGGGTAGTATAGTGGTAATGCATTTGCCTGTCGTTCCGTTATCCCGTATTTGATTCCCAATGGCGCCAAGAAAAGGATACTTAACGGTTAACTCACTGTAGTTCTGGGGTTGGTTTCCTAGGCCTTAAGAGATTCGAATTCCTTGCTGAAAACCATACATCCCAGCCCAGCATGACGCTTGCTATCCTTGTTTTGCAAAACTCACGAACAAAAAATTTGTTTTAATACATGGACTGGACTGGAGTCAGTGGTTAACAAAGCAAAGCAATAGAGTAGTAGTCCAGCGATGGTTAGTTCGAGTACACAGTATTTTATGGTGGCATGAAAGTAATGTACATTTTGCATACTATTAACTCGGATCTGATTCCGATGGTATCATGGATGTGTGCCATTCTTTTCTGCCCACCATATTTCAGGGTGTGGTTCCCCTGGACAACGAAGTTTCAGATTCCTCGGAAAACTGTAGACTGAAAATCTTGCATGGCATGACCCAAGTTGTCCTTGCATCATAAAAAAAATAAATGAAAATAAATCTTAGTGGATGGCAAATCTTTTCTCCAGCTATGATGAGCCAGAAACATAGATTCCTGTATTGAACCTACATGAGTTGTCAGACATCTTTGTAATATATGTATTTTTTGCCGTTTTATTCATGTAATTGTCATATTACCAGAGTTTGTGAAGAAAGTGAACTGGAAATCTCATCAAACTTTCCTTCAAACTACCTTCCTGAAAGGATTTTCATTATTGCGCATATATATATCTTCTTTGTTTTGTCAGTGATGATGTAGACCAAATCCCTCTTCTACCATGCCGAAATCACAGCTTTGAATCCTGATGGTGTGGTAGGATGCTTGCTGGTTTTCTGTCAATCCATAGTTGAAGGATTGATTCCTTGGGCAATGGAAGTTTTGATGCCTCAAGAAATTGCTGGTCCTGTCGTAGCATGACCTTGGATGACCTTGTTACGCAAAACGCAACTTTCTTCCACAGGAACAAAATGGTGTCACTTCTTTGAAAGCTTGTAACCGATTTTCTATTTGCTGTGCAATGTTGATAAATTTTTGTTATTTAAATTAAACTCAACTTTCTTTGTATGGAATCAACTGTTGTGTGTTATCAGTAAGATCACACATTTTGCAAGAAAAATTCTTTTGGTATGCAAAAATGATGAACTATGCACTTTTTACTACTTTCCTTTGATATCTTGTGCTTCCAGACAGCTTTGCAACTCTTATAATTTTTTTTAAAGATGTATTTGTTATCCTGTTTCTGCTTTGATGTGATATCCAACTGTTTTACTGCATCTCGTGTTTTTGGCTTTGATATTTTTATCTTTTATATTATTTTTGGTACCTTGTGATATATTTATTCCACATGTTTATATATTCTATGATATTTATATGTGTGATGTGAAACACCCAAACTCCCAACCAAAGATTTATTATTGTTGGTTTCTCGGCATTATTAGTTATGGATCTCTTCACCATTGAGCTGTTATGTTAGCATTTCTCAACAGGTGAAATGCAAAGCTTGTTATTTATTATTTCGTTAGTACCTGAACTTCCAAAAATGTTTATTGCAATAGTTTTTATGTACTGTGGTATAATACCTTCATACAGGGGCGGACTGGGTCCTCTCAAAGGGTGCATACCTTAGATTATCGGAGGGCGCGAGTCCTATAGCCCATGAGGGCGCAAGTCCTATAGCCCATGAGGGCGCAAGTCCTATCGCCCATGAGGGCGCACCAGCCCTGAGGCCAGTTGGTCGGCGGCCCTCTCCGCTCCTGTCTTTATATTCAATTAACAAATGTTGATATCAATATTATAATATATATATATATGTATAATAATAATATTGTTATATATTATAATATATAACATTATGTACTAATTT
>QLNU02015270.1:17074399-17116617 GCA_006491805.2 Dysdera silvatica
ATATGAATTTTTAAAGATTTTGCATATTATATATGAGCTTAAAACACAACGCCCTCTGCAGGCAAATCAGTAACTTGGGCGGTAAGTTGTCGGCTCGTCGCGCCGTGTTTTTGTATTCGATGCCCCGGGACATCGATCACTTTTTTTTTTCTAATGTATCCTTTTTACATATTTATTTATGCATTTTTATTAGTAAAAATACTTTGCTTACAATCGGATTTTGCTCATAAACTTACTTTAATAAAATTCATATTTACATATTTAATTCTGTGCTACTATTTTTCGCAGTTATAATTTTTACACGAATTTTAATATTTTATTGAAGAGTTGTAAAGGTACAAAAAGTTTAGGAGTTAGCTGTAAGTTTTTATGTGAATATAACTTTTATAAAATTTGCGTACTCATTGTCAACCTGTGAAGGGATGAAATTACACCAATAATGCAGTTTTGTTTTATTTAAGGATTGAAAGATTTTTTCTGAAAACTTTTAACAATTCCATTAAATAAAAAAGAAAACTGCGTTAATTCGTCTTATTTTGTCATTATTAGCCTTTGCAGTCATCCTCTATTAGTATCTATTATGCCTAATATTTTTTTAAATATATTTATCTATTGAAAAATGTATTTTTAGTATGTAATATTTTATTTTATAACATATAAACATTTTATGTGTATCTCATTTATATGCATTTCCTTTATATAGAAACATTTTATTTTATAAAATGCAATCAATTTTATTTTAAAACTGACTGACGTGAACATATTTTTTGTGTATCACTATCGGAGGTGTCGGAATTGTATACTGGTACACAATTTTGGATGATAATTATCATAAAAACAATAAAAACATAAAAAAATTCTACAACGTGAGCATTTTATAAATGAATTGTTCGAACAACTGATTTTCTTTGTCTAATATCATCTGGAAAACAAATACCATCTACATTTTCAAAAACGCTTCTTTCGTTTGTTAACTTTGCAACAAACCAAGAGTACTGTAACGTATTCTTGAAATTCGGCGCCGAAAGTTGATTGTGAATAAGTGAATGGATCTTCAAAGCATCTATCTGCTCACGTGTTTAACTCCTTAAGCATCGCTTATTTTTTAAGAAAACCATTCAAGAAGTAACTATGTTTTTATTCAAGAAATTAAAATGTTAAGTTTGTAAATGAGATATAAGACGACAAATAAGTGAATAAGTCAAGGCTTTCGCGTTATTCATTATATAGTTTCTAAAGTGCTTCAGCCAAGATATACCACTGGGGCGACAAATATGAATAGATGCCACAGGCCGTGATATTGATGGCAGCGAGACTTGAGGGGTTAAATGACTATTTTCTTGTAAGATTTCAACACAATTTTGTAACCTTTTAATGAAATTTTTTACTTGACGGAAGAAGTACACATCACGAGGTTGACAGTATGGGGTACAATGAGGTGGAATTACTTCAACAGTAGAAGAAGAGGTGCCGTCGTCATTTGTAAAAACATTATTAAAGTGTGCTGGATCTACTTAACTACATAACAGGCTGGATGGCTACACCAAAACTTTTTCTACTTTTTAATAATCAACAATTAAAATTCGAGTAGAAATTATCACTGCCAATAAGCATACAATTAACATAACTACATAAATATGAATTTTATTAAAGTAAGTTTATGAACAAAATCCGATTGTAAGCAAAGTATTTTTACTAATAAAAATACATAAATAAATATGTAAAAAGGATACATTAAAAAAAAGTGACCGATTTCCCCGGTCATCGACACAAAAATGCTGCTTTTAGAGCCAACAACTTACTGCCCAAGCTACCGATTGGCTTGCAGAGGGCGTCGTGTTTTAAGCTCATATATAGGATGCAAAATCTTTAAAAATTCATATCTCTGAAAATAAGCCACATTGGCACGAATGCCGAGACACGTATTTCCTTATTTTGGCTCTACTTCCATCAAAACATTTCATCAAAATCGGCGGGGCACTCACTGTGTGTTCCCCTTGTTAGCATATGTTCGATATTTACCCCTTTTACATTGCTTCCTCTCTTACTGCCGGAGTGTAGGACACTCCGGCCGTACACTCGGCTGTATGGAAAATAGAAATATAAGCATTTTTGAAGAAAACAGTAACCCTGATTTCATTTAATGAACAAAAAAATATGTTTTCTATAAATATATTTAGAATTGATTATTTTTTAATATTTGGTCGCTATTGAAATTGACGTTTTCAAGATATTTTTTCCAGAGGGAAAAAAAAAGAATATCTTTAAATAAGTTTAGAAATTTACTACAGTAGAAAAATGTGATCATAAAATATATATACAGATTTTATGAATATAAATTCAATAAATATAAATTTAACGAATATAAATTCGAAGAATATAAATTCAATAAATATATATTCAATGAATATAAATTCAAACTGGCTTGATTTTACGTTATACATGCTATACAATCAAGCCAGTTTGAATTTATATTTTGCAATGGAAACAATGTTGTACCAATCGGCATTCAATATGTAATAATTTTATTAATGCTTTCATTTCAGGCCCAGAACCATATTTCGATCTACTATAAACGACATATTCACGAAACTGGATTGGTGCGTTTCAAGAGCGAGTTCAGTGCTTCAAAATCTGATAAATATTCGTCCGAAGTTGCTTTGTATTATTAGAAATCCTTGAAAAATGAAGGGCTATTCCTTAATCGTTTCACTGATTTCCATTTTCCTAATACAAGCTGCCCCGTCACATTTCGTCCGATTCCTGCCTATCAACAGATTCAGAAATCCATTCAGAACTCAAACTCTAAACGAACCATTTCCTCTCACTCACGTTAGTAGAGATATCTTTGGAAAGTATGGATCATCATTCGATGGAACCACAATATATCCGATATTAGGATTGAATACACCTTCGTCTATTTTGCAGGAGACTCGTCTCCAGCAGCTGGCGTCGCTTAGGCCGTATTTAAATCCAACTCCTTTAAGCGGATTGGTTAATCCGTTTACTAACAAACTGGCAGTATTACCAACTTTCAACCCTTTTGCCAATCAACAGCGATTGCGAATATATCACGCTCGCAGGATTCCAGCAAATTTGCCTTTACGAAACTCATACTTCACGGGGAATTCTGCATTCACACAAATGCCTATCTCGGTAACACCTCAATTAAAAATGCACAAACCCGTCGTTTTATTGAAGAATGCGCCGAAACGACATCGATTGACTATTTCCAATAGCCAACATTTTCCTGTAGGGTTTAGGGAAAAATTAAACAAAGGGAATAGAAATATGCCGACTGCCGTACCCAGTAGGCATTTACTTCCAGCAAATCTGCGTTTCCCATTGCAGGAAACTGTTCTTCAGAAACCGCCTTTGAAAATCCAACACCTAAATCAAAATATGATGAGGATGCCAAATATAGGAATGAACACGATGCATAGCAGCAGAAGCCCTCAAAGGAATGTTTCTCCTGCAACTTTCTCCAATTTTCCAGTTAAATTTTCAGTGACTAGTATTCCACCTAGGATACAAAATCCTGTTCCCAAGTTTCCAGGAGCCATGATCCAGTATTCCCCAAATCTTAGAAATCCTCCTAAATCATTGCAATTATCGAATGGTGGAAGGACACAGTCATGGACACAAATACCAACTACTTTCATCACAAGTTCAAGCCGTGGTCAACTTGTACACAAAGGTGCAACCAAACCTCCAGTGCTAATGGTTAGCAAAGCTTGGACTAAACAACCAAGTCTTTCCAAAAGGCCAGTGGCTCACATAAATCCCCCACATGCAAAACTTGGATCATTACCTGCAAATCCTCAAACTAAAACGACCCGAAATATGATGAACAAAAATACGGCAACCATAAGGAATTTTTCAGAGTTGGAGCATCTGCCTCAGCCTGCATTACTGGCGCAAATTGAAAAAGCTGTCGAAAAAAGTGTTGGGGAAGTGGTTTCTAGACCAGCAACGAGCAACACTTTAAAAAGTAAAGATTCGAAAATATTACACTATTATAGTCCCATATCTTTCAAGAACAACGAAGATAAAATTCGTTTTCCTTTGCATAGCCAGAAAGCTTATTCTGATGTAAAATCATCAACGATTAATTATTCGTACAAAGAAGCCAAAGCGATAACTAAAACGCCTATTACTATAAAAGAAACACCTTATACAGATGCGACAAACCAAGAACAACATTTCCCACATACTGTTATTGAAAACTATCATATAAACCATACGGACTATTCGCAGATATTGGATTCATCAGAAGAACCCGTTACTACCGATTCAAAGCATTATTTTTTGCACTTGAACCAAAGTGAAAAAACAAAAATTCCAGAAATAAGAGGGTTGATTTCTAACATTACATCCTACATCAATCAACAAGTTGAAAATACTTTTCAAACTTTGAAAAATCACAATGGATTAAAAATTGACGAAGGAGTTATAACATTCCAGCATGCTGCACAAACTCCAGCTTATACTCCGTCAGTTAATCGAAATTTGCACTCAACCACCGAAAGACTTCGCCAGGAGAATGTACCCAGTTCTACAATTCCATCCATCTCTCGAATAACCAGTCTTCCAGTTGGAACTACTCGCTATTCTGCATATAGAAAATCAAATCTTAAACCGTCCGATTTAGCAACAGCATTTGGTCGAAGGTCACCAACGACATCTAGCTTTGACCATATAGCTATAACTACGACTGTGAAGCCAGTTGCCGTAAAATCTCTTTATTATGAAAATATCAGCAGAAATGAACAAAACAATGAAAGAAGATTTGTCCACACGACAACTGAAAAAACGTCGAGAGGGAACGTAAACACCTTTTCAAATCCGATTTCACAGAAGACGGATAAGAAACCAGCTTCTTCAATTACTCCAGTATATGTCCCTGTTAACAACGAAAACGCAGCCACTCTTAGTCACCCAAATAAGTTCAGCAATAGATTAACTACACGAAGTAAAGGCCCTGATCTTAGTGCTAATACTGAAAACAAACCTCCTTATCCTACTACTAATACCGAAACTAAACCTCCTTATCCTAGTATTGAAGATAAACCTTCTCGTTCTAACGTTGAAACTAAACCTCCTTATCCTAGTATTGAAGATAAACCTTCTCATTCTAACGTTGAAACTAAACCTCCTTATCCTAGTATTGAAACTGAACGTTCTTATACTAACGTTGAAATTAAACTTCCTTATCCTAACATTGAAAATAAACCTCTTTATCTCAGTATTGAAAATAAACATTCTTACCCGAACATTGAAAATAAACGTCCTTATCCCAATGCTGAAAATAAACGTCCTTATCCTAATATTGGAAATAAACGTCCCTATTCTAACATTGAAAATAAACGTCCTTTTCCTAATATTGAAAATAAACGTCCTTATCCTAGCACTGCAAATATACATCCTTACTCTAATGTTGAAAATAAACGTCATTATCCTAATATTCAAAATAAACGTCTATATCCTAGTACGGAGAATAAAAATCCCCATCTTGGTATTGAAAATAAACGTTCTAATTTTAGTACTAAAATCAAATCTCCTGATTCTGGTACTAAAAATAAACATCCTGATCATAGTGCTAAAAATGAACGTCCTGATCCTAGTAATGAACAGGAATATCCTGATCGTAATGTTGGAAGTAAGTACACTAATCTTAGTACTGAAAGAACATATACTGATCCGAATGCTGAAAGTAAACGTCCTAATTCTAGTACTGAAAATAAAAATTACCCCGAGCCTGCTTTTCCACCAACAAAATTATTAACAACATTCAATGAAGCCAGTAAAGTATTTGGCCAAAGAAATACAACACTAAGGAACAATAATCCCTCAAATACAAACAAAGAAATGCATGACTTGTTGATGAAACAAAGACTCAACTACAAGCCTGCTGAAAGTGTTCAAGTAACTCACAGTATGAGCATATTCGATAAAGATATAAACGATAGACTTACGAATATTAACTTCAGAACCTTGAAGCCGAAAGTCAGTCCTGCAGAAACGCTAGCTCAAGAATATTTGATGACGCAGCCAAGCACTATGACATTGAAGTCCAGGATGCAGGATGTTCATCCAAGAATTTCAAATACTTCTCTAGAAAGAAGCAAAATGGCAGAACCTTATAAAAACACAGTAAGTGTTAGAAAAGATCATAGAGTCCTGTTTCGTTCAACAACATTAATGAACCATAATAAGAAACCAGGCGAACATGGAAAGATGAACGAATCTACGGAAATAGCAACTTTTACACCGAGTGAACCAACAACGATAGAACCTAACGAAAAATACGATGATCAAACAACAAGAGGAAACGATGCCACAAAGAAGATTGCATTTACTAATAAGACAAATATCATTAACAATACACGCCATTCTTCCAAATCAAATGATATAAAAAACCAAACGGTGGTTAAAGAGATGGTTGTTGACCAAGAAACGATAATGATTGATTCTCTTCGATCAATGAAGTCTCGTATGCAAGAAGTCATGTCAAAAGGTATCAGGCATATGATGCCTGTACTTATGACAATGGGATCTGATGTCGAACTTTCTAGTGATTGTGCCTTTGCATTGCTACGATGGATAAGGGGCATGAAATCTATGGAACAATGGGCAGTCCAAAGTAAGTATCGTTTTCATGAATATTTCGAGAAGCGAATATTTCTAAGATTATATTGAATTATTTTTCACTCAATTTTTCGAAGTCTTTTTTAATATTATGTAGAGTAGAAAGGAAGATGATACATCTGGGATAATGCATAATTATATTCTTTGGTTATTACAGATACTTATTTTTTAATTGTGATGCATTACATTATACCTCTTTCCAGTAAAAGTTTCTTACAGTAAAATCTTTTTTGTTTTTTTTAATATAATACGTATCATGTTGGTAATGTTAAGTATGCATGTTATTATAAATAGTTGCAGATAAACCAACTCAACAAAAATAGATTAAAAGTGTGAAAGAGGTAGTTCAAATACAAAGTATACTCATATAAGCTACATATTGTTTTAAATTCTGTCCTTCCCTTATTTTTAGCTTGAAACGTAACGTAACGTAAATATAACATAACATAACGCTTGCTTGAGGATTCTTTCAATACGATGAACAAATGCACAATGTCAAGCGACTAATGGACCTTTGCAAAAGGAAATTATGCTAAACTAATTCGTACTAATCGCTTAATCTCAGTAGTTCCTCACCCTGCTTACGTGTTTAGTAACTCGGATGTGAAATAGCCTCAATTTTAGTTAGTTTATTTCGCAGGAAGGTAAATGCAGCAAAGAATAAAGGTATAAAACACACACACAGACACAAAGCCTAAATAAATGTGGTCAGATTTAATGTCAGAGACGAAGAGGTCATTAAAGGGGTTATGTAGAGGGAGTAGACAGAGACACTGTTGTTTAAGTGTCGCCTTAAGTTGTGTGAACCCATTTCTACCAGGTGTCTATATACGTGGCTCTGAGTTAATTAAAATTAAATATTTTGTTATTGCATAATAATAATAATATAAAATATAAATTTCAGTTCAATTTACTTGTCTTAAACCTTCGTAAATATAGCTTTATAGATGAATTTAATGTTTCTGCAGCAGGGCCATAGCCTCAGTTGCCCCATGCTTGTGTCCCAGTTACCCCATCGCGCTATTTTTTTTATATATAGAATAATCCCCAGATGCCCTGTGCCCCTTATGCCCTTTACCTTGCCCCTATATTCTGCCTACAGATCTGTTCCTCAATCATTTTCTAACATCGGGAAAGCCAGGAAATGATTTTGATTTCAAGTATTCTCAAATTCCATTCAACACTAGGAATGTGCCCCTCTCTTCCTCATAGCGTTCTTTTCCCAAGCGCCTACCTCCATTTATCGTAAGGAATTACGTTCGTGAGAGTATAAGCCAGACATTACATCACGACATTACATTGAACGTATATGATATTGTCCATGCACTGACCGAATGGCCACTTATAATGGCAAACGCTTTGATAAGTTTTAAAGTATTTCCTTGAATTAAATTTTTTGTCAAAATAATTTAAATTTTGGCCAGCACGTTTTATATAACGGAACAGCAAAATGTTTCTATTTTAAGTAGGATGATTTTAATAATTTATTTTTTTTATTTTTAGTTGTATCAAACATTCAAAAATGTTCCTTCGAATGCTATAATTTATAAAATATAAAAAAACCTATCCGATTTGCTCTTTACTTTTTGAAGTTTGAAGAAGGTTTGCACGGAAAATCTCAAAGCGTCTAGAAAGTAAAAGTATCACTACCCACACAGTATGGGCGCCCATATGGGGAGCAGAGGGTGACTCGATCTTTCTATCCCTTTAAAAATTTTATTTTCCCGAAACTGCTATGCATTTACTTTCAAAAGTTTTACAGTCACATTTTAAAATAAGGTACTTTTTAGCTCATTACTAATTGTCAAGCAGTATCAATTATTTTTGTAGCGTTTTGCTATCTTGTACATTCACTAAAATTCTCAACCGCTTTGAGAAAGAGGTAATTTTTCTCAGCCCCCCCCCCTCCTAGAAGTATTCATTAATTTTTCTGAGCCCCCCCTAGAGGTACTCGTATGGTACTCATATATCATGTTACGCAGATATATACGAAGATGTCTATTTATGAAAATTTTATCAATGTATATCATCTAGACAACCAAAGTAGCTAAGGCTTCAAGCTAGAAATTAGTGTTAAATTGTTTTTTTTTTAACTTTTAAAATTTTGAGGAGTCTATAGACAAATGATGTCTATGACTCACGCCGATTCATCGAAGACATAAATTAAATAATATACCATAAATAATTAATAATAATTAATAATATACCAATAATATTAAACAATATACCAATAATATTAAACAATATACCAATAATATTAAACAATACACCAATAATACTAAATAAAATGCCAATAATACTAAATAATATACCAATAATGCTAAATAATATACCAATAATGTTAATTAATATACCAATAATACTAAATAATATACCAATAATACTAAATAATATACCAATAATTAAATAAAATACCATAGAATATTCTACACATCACTCAAGTTTCTAACTGTAAGTTTTTGTAAAAAGTCAAGAAAAATTCAAGTTTTAGGAATGCATGATTTCTTATGGAATAAAATTAGAGAGTCAGCTTTATGCAGTTAAGCCTGTTAATTAGGATTAATAATAATGGTTTTTAAGTGCTTTCACATTAATTATATTGGCACATTTTGCATTTTTTTTCTGCACAAGCTGAACATAGGAAGTTATAAGCATGTGTTCAGAGATTACAAAAACTTTCGGTCCCGTCTACAGCGGACACACTATTACACATTCAACAAATGACCTATTCCGAGCGATAAGATGAAAAGAAAAATAATGTTGCCATAAAGCATCATATTTGTTAACATAATAACACCTATTTTTCCCACAGCGGCTGTCCAGTTGTAACAGATCGCAATACGATTGGTATAATCAAATAGCTTCAATGTGTCGGTTTTGATGGCGTTTTATTTTGGATATCAATGGACTGTCAGTTCGTACATCAGTTTCTACTCGCTATTTTTGGTTAGAGCACTGGAAGAAAAGTTTGGTGCTTAATCCAATATTCGCCATTTTTTTTTCCTTGTTTAATCGCTCAGTCAAGCGTGGAACCATGTTTTTTTATTTTTATGTTGCTATCACTGTGGCCGATATGCTCTGGATGTCTAAGGATTTTATGTGGGTCACATTATATTACCGCGAAGAGATTGTCGTAACAACCTTCAATAGCCTTGTACTGCCGGAAAAGATTTCCCACGTTTAAAGCGACACATTCCTAGAGGCTCCCATAGAAGACGTTCAGACGCGTAGATACAAGAGCGCCCATGGGTCGAAATAAAAGAGGGCGCAAGCTAATGGGCGTTTGCATTCCGCCTCATTATAGGATTTCAAGCGTAGATTAATCTGTACGTGTTTTCATTTTCCAAGGTGGAGGCAATGGCTCCTCTTGACCTCCCTACTGAAGTCTTCCTTGGAAATACGCTTCTTCTGTAATTTAGGCTCAAATTGGTTTTTCAATTACAGTACAATATCTTGCGTGTAGAATAATCAACTTTGCCCAAACCAGTCTCTCAAAGCATGCGCAGTAACAACAGCAACAATCATTCTATTGACTTGGTGTTACAATAAGAATTTTCTAAACCATTTATCAAATTTCTGCTGAAAATGCTCATTCAGTATTTGCGTTTGAATGAAAAAGCACCATAGTATCAAATTTATAGCTCTGAATTATGGTATTTGAGGAATACTTTGACGATTTTAAGGTGTGGCTATTGAACTAGACATAACCACTGACCAATCTAAGGGTGGATTTCAGCTCCTGCCGGACCAAGAACCTTTGCTGCAGGATAAAAAGACTCTTCGATGGAGTGTTAACACTTTTAGTCGGTGGTTCTCGAACTTCTTATGCTACATAATCCCTTTCTTACTACATGCCTAGCCAATAAACCCTATATAGGTATTAGTTAAGGAAAGTCTAAAGGGATATTATTTACTACTGCTTGAACATAAATATAAACAATGAATACATATAATAAGGTCGACAAGGTTTTTCTGTTGCCGGGGGATATTATTACGGTTAGTTATTTCCATCTAAAGGATGGATATGGGGAAAAAATTACAGAATTTAAAGATTTTCTTGAACCTTTAGGGATTTTTTTAAGAAGTGATTGCGGAACCCGGGGTTCCACCCAATATATTTTGAAGAATATTGCTTTAAGCGTCTACACTCCTTGTTAAGAACACCTCCATTCAGTGGCGCAGGAGAGGGAGGTGATTAAGGGGGGGTTTAAGCAGCCCCCATTGGATATCAAAACACACAGGACACATCACAAAATCATTTTTAAAGGTGATCGAGACTCCCTATAGTCACTTAAGCCCTCCCCCATGAGTTTTTAATTGCTAAGTCACTGCTTCCATGTCAATTTTCCAAGTTAACACGCCTTCGCTGTCAACTGGGTTTATAGAGCTAAAAAAAGATTTTGGATCTGCCACTGTGTTTGGCCAAATAAGGAATTTCGTTATACATTTTCTAATCGATTTCTCCTATAAATATTCACTTTGTAATAGTATATAGAATGAATAATAAATTATAAATATCACCCCTTTCAAAATTAAAAGGCAGTAATCTATGTTTGGAACAGTAGGTAAAATGTGAAGAAATATTTATATTTATTTTGATTATCAGAATGAAAAAAAAACAAAAACAAGTGATAATTGAAATCAATTATCAACAATGAATATGTCAGCATTCCCCCCCCCCCCACTCTTATTGCAAAAATTCAAATTTATCGTTTTTAATTACGCTTCAGAAAAATAATTAAAAATGATGAAATATACTTAATTGATAGCAAATAATTATTAACACCACTTAAGTAATGCGCAATTTTAGTTAGTAATTTTAGTTAGTACATTTAAATAAAATAAATTCAGTTAGCAATTTTAGTTAGTACATTTAAATAAAATAAATCCAGTTAGCAATTTTAGTTAGTAATTTTAGTTAGTATATTTAAATAAAATAAATTCAGTTAGCAATTTTAGTTTAGTAGCGTTGCAATTCAAAAACCGTGGGGGTGTCTTCAAGTAGCTTCGAAGGCGATCATGTGAGAAAAAGACGGCATTAGAGAAAATAATCTGTTTTGACAGCCAATGGGGTGCGACTTGAGCCCATAATCCCCACTTTTCCTACGACCCTGACCACGTGATAACTTAGACGGAATATTATAGAAATAATTAATATATTTCGCCGTTTTTCATGTCAAAGAAGACCAAGATCTGAAATCTCGATGGGAAAATTGGGCTACAGTCGACTGCCGCTATTTTTATTGTTAATTATTATTATCTCTATTTTCTCCATAGAGAAAATAGAGATAATAATAATTATCTCTATTTTCTCCATAACAAACTTTATATATATTTAAAATGATTTAAGTTTTAGCGATGGATCTATTGAAGCTTTTAGTTAAGATTCAAGTAATAACATACGGCGATCCGTTTCTTCGTTACAACAAATTAATTATTATTTTATGCAGGGCCAGATTATGGCAAGGGCTGGCGGGGCCCGCGCACGGGACCCAAAATGTTTTATTTGACAATTTTGTTTAACGTCATAAAATAGTAAATTAATGAAAAAGAACCTTTTTTTCTCCCTTTTTCAGATTTACGATCCGAAAAAAATCTGGCGAAATCATAGCTGGTATCCACTTGTAATTATAATTGAAGTTTTGAGAATAGCTAAACTTAGCTCTTTTTTTGTTGTTGTTGACCTCACAATTTCACTGCTTAATTAAGCTATAATTTGGCTATATTTCATCATAAATGGCTTTAAAATTTTGGAGATTATATGTTATTTTTTTTTATTGCACATTTTTTCGCAACCAATTTTACCTTTTGTCTGTTTACGTCTTGATAAAACTGTAGCATTGTACTTTTTCCAAATGATTATGAATGTCATAGGCCTGAGCTGCAGTGTTTCCAAAAACACGAAATTGGTGTGCCAATGTTACACATGATTTCCCACTTTTACCAAAACTTTCACAGCTTCAACTATGGAAGTGCATTCTTTGACACCCGACGTTGGCGTGAAACTGGGATAAAAACCATATTATTACCTATATGTTTAAATGGGAATAGCGGGTGCGTACATTTTTCAGATTTATATCCAATCTTTATAAGCGTGCCAGGAGGGGGCCCCCAATGCGAGTTGGGCCGGGGCCTCTAATAGTCATAGTTGGCCCCTGATTTTATGTGTTGTTATGAATTAGTTATTTGCGTGCAAAAGAAGTGCTTAATTTCTAGCTGAAGTTCGGTTATGTACTGTAGAGTGCCAGTTGCCTGAACTAATTAAGACCGAAATTGGATCCTATAAATATACACAGGCGTAAAGTTATATGGGCCCCCTGGGGCTCGAGCCTCCCAAATAATTCAAAATAAATCGCAATTTTACCTAAACTGTAATGTATAAATATATACAATACGCGTTTGGCGCTCCAATAATTTTGAAAATTCTACTTTGATGTAATTGAACTTTACAATATGCAGTAAGCAGGAAGTGAGAAAGGGAGACTAAGGGGGACAAATTTGCAGAAGTCCAATGCAAAACTTTAATTTTATAACAAGCGTAATTTGTCATTTAATGTAATTGGTTTGGATGTCCCGATCTTCTGAATAGCCAAGGAGGTCCGTAAATCCCGTTCCCGTCTCTTATTTGAAGTGAAATAGAATGTAAACCCATTTCTGAGAAGCGAGACTTCGAAACGTATTGTTCTGGGTAAGAGACCAGAGATGTATCTAATCGTTCAAAGACCGACTTACTTGAACGAGTCCCCTCAATCATGATAGATGGGAAAATCATTCAATGACTCGTGAACGATTCAGTGAACGACTTGGCCCAGTTGGATAAGAGATTTTCCGATAACTATAAATTTTCATTAATTACTTCTATTAGAAACAAATCTCAGAGCAAAATTCGAAAGTGAACTATAAAGGAAAACTCTTCATTCATTCATTCATTCATTCATTCAATACAAAATGTAGTAGTAACGAGTTCATTTAGGGTAGCATTATTGGGGGGTTGAACTCCGAACGGCACTAAAATAAAAAAAGAATGACTAAAAGCTAACTACTCACTGTAGTTTGAGGGTTTGTTCCCTAGGATTTAAGACGTTCGGATTCCGGATTTCTCGGGAAACTATATGTCTCGGCGTGGCATGACGTGGATCTCCGTGCTCCCTAAAACTCGCAAACGGACGAAAATGTTCCCTGGTTAGTTGTATTAATATCAATTTATATTATCGTTAACTATTATTATTATTAGCAGGTTTCAATAGATATTAAACCCACTATTGCTTTTGGTTTTTCTGTCTGCCTGTCTATACGCAATGAAAAGGACAAGGCAAAGGTCTTCCGTAAATACAATAATGATAGCTGTTGTTAATGCTGAAAACCTACCGAGTTACTTGAGAAATAAAGTTAGGGAGTCGAGTGTTGGGGGATTCGAGTGTTGGGAGAATCGAGATTGGGGGAATCGAGAGTTGGGGGATCCAAGTGTTGGGGATTAGAGAGTTGCGAATTAATATTAATTGAAACCCGCTAAATTTAAATATCGACCTTAGGCAATTTTCTTTCGTTTGCTCGTTATTATAAACAAAGAACATCAAGTAACTACGAAGAATAGAAATACTGTATCTTTATGTAGTAGAAGCATCAACGGAACTTTATCATTTTTCTCAGAAAATATTCTAAGCTTCGGCTTTCTTTCCAACTGTCAATCTATTCTTAACTTATGAAACTAATTTTATAAAATTTTAAGTATACTAAACTGTATACTTAAAATTTTACCTAGTTATTACGGGAAAAAACATTTTCTTATTACATTCAAAATATAGAGGGCGATAGTAGTAGAGAAAACTTGTTATAGAAAACAATAGTTCAGTAATTTTTCCCCATTATTCTGCGTAGATCGTCCACAAAACCAGGTTTTTTTCCCGTTTTACAAAGAAAAGGGAATTTTTTTCCTGAAGTTGTAGCGTCCGAAGTTTCTGCTCCTAACGATATGGCCACTGACTAAGAAACCGTCCGAGGTGTGAGTTCTCAATTTAGTCGAGAGTCGTGTCGGTGGAAAGCTCTTATCATGAGCAACAAAAAATTAAATAGAAGTACCCTCCCGAATTCAACCAGTTAAGCGAAACGTGCTGATTTGTTTTATGTGCAGAAAGAAAGAATGCAGCCAGCATTACAACGTTCCACCAATAAGCAAATATTTATTTAACATTATTTTAGTATATTAGGTGACCCGGATGTATTTTAGCTCACCAGGTGCTACAAACCTGGCAAAAGCACGAAACAATTGATTGGAGAGTATTTTGAAAAGATCAAGGAGTCCATTGGCGATGACAAGACCCTCCTAGTACTGGATTCATGGTCTAGCCAACCAGACACAAAATTGAGCAGGCAGAAAATGGGGAAATAATGTCGAGACGATGGTTATTCCTCCGAGCACGACAAAGTACCTCCAGCCATTAGATTTATACTTCTTCCAGGATTATAAACACCTGAAAACAAATTGTTGAGTATTCGAAGACTCATTGTGCAGATGTGGATATTACCAACAGGAAGGCCAAAGCAAAGCGGCATCACTTGGCTTACAACTACTAGTTATCGTCCTCCACCTTTGACGATATGAACCGATATGCGTTTCAGAAGACTTTGATTCAAAATACAAACTCCATCTACTTCTCATAATAAATTTTATGGAAATAGTGTGTGTGGGGGTAGGGTAAATAAAATAATAAAGTATTGATTGTAATTTTTTAAAAATTACAATCAATAATTGATAGATTATTAAAAAGAATAGGATATAAAACTAACAGAAATTATAAAACAAATAAAAATAGAAAATAATATAATGAATATAGAAGTAAACACATACAAAATATGAATAATGATATATTTAAAAATTACAACAGGTAAATATGAAACTATAAATACCTAGAAAAATTCAAACACAAGGAACATAAGATCAGGTAACACTTTAAAAACAGAAAAAATAAGAACAAACGTGGGGAGAAAACAATATAAATTATTATGGAATTGATAAATGGATTAAATTACCAGACCATATAAAAAATCGTTTAAGAGAAAGAGTTTAAAAGGAAATTAAAAATTTATTTAATAGAAAATCAAAAATCAAACGGTCAGGCTTACCTAAAAAGATTTACAGTAATAACTTTCGTTTTGCTATCCTTCCTCAGCGCACAGAAATATGACTTTAACATGGAAATAAAAATTGTATTATATTTTGTATATCTTCCGGTAAGTTGAACAGGTTTGTTTTAACCTAACCAAGTATATTTCCGTTCACTGCTACTACACTATCCTGCTATAATACATCACTATCCTGCGCTTGGTGCTGGAAACACTTCTGCTTCGAACACTTCCATGCAAAAACACACTACCATGGTTAAAATATCATTTCAGCTATTTCAGGAAGCTAGCAGCACACTAACCATCCTAAGGGGAAGTTTACATGTTTGCCATTTTTCCTTCGTACTTACAAAAATATTCGTTTATTTGTAGTGCTGGATGGATTCTTTCTGCACATAAAACAAATTAGCTTGTATACCCTAACTGGTTAGATTCGGGAGTGTATTTCCATTTGATTTTTTGTTCCTCATGGTAAGAGGTTTCCATCAATATCACTCTCGACCAAATCGAGAACTCACAACTTGGGTGGTTTCCTGGTGAGGTACAAGCTGCGAACCATTTCAAATTGGACAATGATATTTATAAGAACTTACCCGTCGACCCATTGCCAACTTAGATTATGGGGAAAATACATAAAATTCTAATATTAAAATATATGGTGCATAATGTACATTGTTTGGCTTTTTTATGGCG
This sequence comes from Dysdera silvatica, assembly GCA_006491805.2. Lineage (NCBI taxonomy): Eukaryota > Metazoa > Arthropoda > Arachnida > Araneae > Dysderidae > Dysdera > Dysdera silvatica. The sequence continues at coordinate 17,090,864 of QLNU02015270.1, forward strand.
CAAGAGCATCTGGGCTATACTGCGCCAAACATGGTAAAATCAAAGACTGTAGTAAAAACCAGTACTTTTTAAAAATTTTAAAACGTGCGTATGGTCAGCATGGTCATTTAAAATGTCAGAGAGTGATGAAGAGTTAAAAGTAAGAGTGCGGGCAAGTCTATAATAGGGGCATTGAGTTAAAATGTGTAAAACACTCATGGAGTAATGCACATAAATAAGAATTTTCGTTTTCGCTTTTCTGTTTTTTTTTATTTAAATAGTGACCTGATTTCAACGCGAATTCGGATATAATGAGAGAAAGTCTAGGGTCCTTCAATGAGAATTCGAATATAACGAGCAAAAGTGAAGGTTCCTTCGTGCTTGCCATATACAAGTTCGACTTTATTACCTTCCTATGAGTTTTAAAACTGTTTATAGTTGAACATGCAAACAGGTTTGGCAGCAAGTGAATTTGTCCAATGAGAAAATTTTGGTGTGAATATAACCAACAAATTTTTTGTACGTTGAAAAATAAAATTTGTTTTTGAATATAAAAAAAATAATTTGGTCTTTATACTAAATTCCTTTTCTACCATCGGCTTTGAATTAGATAAATTGTTTCCTCTTGGAAAAAATAACCAATATTAACAATCCAAACTTGCTACTACAAGTACAAAAATAGTCGCGAGTTCCTTCCATCCTTATGCATAACATCCTGAAAGTTACATTATGTCATTTCTTATATCTCTCCTTAATGGAGTTTTTTCTATTGTCATTAAGTAAAACGCATTTGGAATTTCCCACGCACTATCATTTTCTTTTCATTTACGCGAAAGCTAGTAGCCCTGACCTTAAGAGTCTTAGAAAAAATCTCAAAAGTAGAGTAATAGAACCTTCCTTTGTTAAAACTACGTAATGAGTTTTACCATAAAAAATGGTTTTATGAGAGTTATTTATGGAAAATTATTGTAAGAAAACAATGGGTACTTAATCTTATGGCTTAAAATACACACACACACACACACATATATATATAGGTTTGAAAACAATTAAAAAATATTTTACAATATGTACTCAGAACAAATTATACAATAGTAATAACATTGTTTTTGAATAGTTTTATCATTAAATATACAAATATCACACCAACGTAATAAATTTGTAGTACCAGGTATTTAAATCCCATACCAATACCATTAACCACTGCCCAATATGTACACATTTTAAATGATGCAAATGGAGTTGTTATAAAACACAGCATTTATAACACTCCATTTAATATATAAATGAAGAATCAATAAATTTAGACAGATCATAGTTGGTCTGAATAAGAAAGAAGAATTGGACCTGCAATGTATAGACATTGATTGGCGTTATGAGCCAATAATCATAGATTAAACAATATTTTAAGGATCCAACATTCCCCATTCAATGCAGACATTATACAGGAAGACCTGTTTGTTTATAACCATCCATGTGGCAGAGATTTAAACAATTTTTTTGTTTGAAAGAGACAAAAAATAGAAAGAAATAGAAAGTCGTATATACATCTCACATCAAAGTAACACTGTTGAATAACTTACAAGTAGTAATTCAACAAATTCAGTATGGCCAAGTAATACCACAAATGTAAAAAAAATATAGATGAATTTATTCAGTGTCAGAAACTTTTCATTTTTAGACATTTTTAGCAGAGTTTTTGCAAGCATATTTTATTAATAATAAAATAGGAAGTGATTAAATTACCTTAATAAGTAAGGGGTGGCAATAAGTAAGTAAGTAAGTAAGTAAGTAAGTAAGTAATACTTTATTCCTTATTATTATGTACATCAGGAGACCATACAAACGATTTGCTTGGGAAATGGAAAGAGAGCAGTAGCGATGCTAGTAACGGGGCTCTCTTTCCGGAAGACAAAGCAAGGGATTTCTCGTATTCAACAAGAAACAATAACGATATAGATTCGCGCGTACAAATCCGCATTGTTATTAAGAGATTTACATTCGCAGGTGTATCACATTTACAGAGTTTATGAGCAGAGTCTTGACTCGAAGATGTTACAAGTGAAGGTTGAAGTCCAAAGGTGGAATCTTTGTGGGCTGCAGAGTAAGAATGTTTTTCCTTGTAGCCTGGACCGAGAGAAGAAGTAGGAGAAACAAAAATAGTAGAAAAATGTAAATGAATTTTGAGTTGACCGTTGCGGGTGCAGTTTTAAAGGACATTTAAAAGGAAAGGCAGACAAAAGAAAAATGGAAAAGGAAGAGCAGGGAGAGCAGAGGAGGGGGAAGAACTGAAAACTAAAAGGAAAGAGTGGGAAGGCAGAAGTAGCAGGCAGAGCATACTTGATTTAAGTACTAATCAAAGATTTTGGCTTTAAGGGTGAGAAAAGAGAGATTTAAATTCTTGAGGAATTGAATTCCAGATTTTAGAACCCGTAACGGAGACACTGTGTGTTTTATAGTTTGTGCGAGTCCGCGGTAGCCTGATATCGTCCTGGTGACGTGTATTGTAATCATGTGTCGTCTGTGAGATGGAGAAAGGTAAAACTAACCTAACTAACTAATAGCAGTAACGTAGAAATTAAATTCAAACTCGTAGCTAAAAATATAGCACATGATCAGTCAAAGGCAGTTTTGAAAGTGTCGCCACATGTTACAAACCAAGCAATACCAGATATCCAAAAGGAGTAATGAACAGGTGCTTCCATCTATATTTGAGAATCGCAATTAGGTGTTATAATTGCAGTAATTATTCTTTATAAGAAATATTTAAGATGTCTTTCTCGGGATGAAATTTGCAAATGTTCTATTTATATAGTTCATCGGAAAACCATTGATTCCATATCATACTCTGTAAATAATTCTAATAATACACGATATAGGTCTCTTAAATTGATTTGGTTAAATAGATCCTCAAAATCAAAGCACTTAATGAAAGTGGGATTCCCATCGCTGGAGTTCAAAGTCTTCAAAAGTTGAAAACTATTTTTTAAAATAAAGGTATTTAAGGAAATTTTAACATAAATCTGTTTGAGTGTTCGAAGAAGCAGTTTAACAGCTCTAACACTATAAGAGCTAGTAGCACATCTAACAGTGCGAAAACCAATTGGATCTTTATGAAATTTGACAGAGCGTCATGTATGGGAAGTTGATTGGAGATTGGATGGCTTTGAGATTCTCAAAAGCACCCTGTATGTGTTTGAAGACAGGAGTAGAGTTTGTACCCAGATTTCTGTATTGCTCTGTATTATCAAGAAATTTCTGTATGTTTGAAGCATAGAACCTCTTGCATATGATGGTAAATGTCGAAAAATATTTATCTATGTTCAATAACATAAAGCGTTTATAAAAATCCTTCAAATCTCTTTTGTATTCTGCAATGTCTCAGAAAACATGTTATAAAAAATTTGATTTTAGGTGAACTCTTCAGACAGAAAGTGCTTTCAAATAGAGTTGAAGCCATTTCTGAAAGCATAAGTTATTTTAAAAAATGTTTGGTTTTAAATGGTTTTCCAATGAACTATATAAATAGAACATTTGCAAATTTCATCTCTAGAAAGAAATCTTAAATGTTTCTTATAAAGAATAATTACTGCAATTATAACACCTAATCGCGATTCTCAAATATAGATAGGCTTACTATTCGTGACTACTGAATTGTGACAACTAATTTATAAGGTCAACTTAACACTCGAAACTGTTTTTGACTGATCATGTGCTATCTTTTTAGATACGAGTTTGAATTTAATTTCTACATTACTGCTATTACAAGGTAATTTAACCACTTCCTATTTTATTATTAATAAAATATGTTTGCAAAAACTCGGCCAAAAATGTATAAAAATAAAAAATTTCTGACACTGAACAAATTCATTTATATTTTTTTTTGCATTTGTTGTATTACTTGGACTGAGTTTGTTGAATTACTTGGACTGAGTTTGTTGAATTACTACTTGTAAGTTATTCAATAGTGTTACTTTGATATGAGATGTATTTACGAGTTTCTATCTCTTTTTATTTGTTGTCTTTTTCAAACGAAAAATTTGTTTTAATCTCTCCGACATGGATGGTTTTAAACAAACAGGTCTCCTTGTATAATGTCTGCATTGAATGGGGAATGTTGGATTCTTAAAACACTCTTTAACCCATGATTATTGGCTCATAACGCCAATCAATGTACATCGCAGGTCCAATTCTTCTAATTCAGACCAGCTATGATCTGCCTAAATTTATTGATTCTTCATTTATATATATATATATCAGAGGCGTATACTCAATATATGCTAGTTATGTGTAGCTCGCCTCCCAAATAATTTCAATTTATTTGAATTCGCTATTTTATTATTAAAGGAATATAAAATAAAAATATAATTTTTCGAAATAAAGGTTTCATAATTTTTTTTTTAATTTTAACGAAATACATTTATTTTTTATTATAACAAATAAAGCGAATGCTTTGTTCTTTTGATAAAGCGTGGAAACCGCGCCAAAATGTTGGGCTTTATTGAATACGGCAACAATAAGGTTGAGCTGCTAGGTCAAACGCACTAATCAACCACACTGTGTTTATCGCCAGAATTTATCACCAGAGTGCTTAAAAACTTCGTTTGTTCTTGCTTTGTATAGCTGTTCGGTGTGCTATAAAATTAAAGCACAGATTAAGGCAACCTAAAAGTGAAAATCTCGAGTTTTTCAATTTTTCATAGCACTTGCTAAAATTTTTACGTAAAATGTATGTCTATGTAACGAAATATCACACCAAATTTGAAATTTATAGCATTATTATTGTTTTAATATTTTTTAAGTACCAGTATTACCATTCGCTAAAATGATTCTGCTCGACGATGTATTTTTTTTATTAAGAACTTAAAAAAAATTGAATAGTGAAATTTTGATAGTAATAATAGGGCGTTGTAAGGATTAGTATGTATATTTATCTTACATAAAAAAATACGTTCAACATACATAGATTTTTTGTGCACTTTCGAATGTTAAAAATGATGAAATCGATTAAAATACATGATATCATCAAAATCTTAACACTTGTTTGTTTATTCACGTTATGGTAACGATGTATTAAATTTTTATGAAAATTAGATAAAAATTTTGTCGCAAGAAGCCTTTACCGTGATAGGGAAGAACAGTCAAATGCGGTTTGAGAAAACATACAAAAGCTATTGAACTTTACCATAATTAAATTTCACTTATTAAAATTACATCATGTTCTGGACGCTTTAATAATGGACGGATTTCAAGTTTTTTGCCAAACAGTAAAGAGGAGTTGATTTAATTTTTTTAAAAAATTAAAAAAACGACATTAATAAAAAAAAAATCCAAAATTTTCACTTGTAGGTAGGTCCCCTTAAATATTGTTGTTGCCACGTCTGTTTTTTTTCTCTTCTGTGATTTTTTCGTGGTGATATGTAAATTGTAACTTTTTCTTCTCCACAAGTTCAACGTTTTATTTTAAAGGCAATTTAACGTACCATGTAAATATTTTTTTTTAAATATTTGTGTCTTATTTGTTTTATCATGGTGAATAGTATTGGCGATCCATTTTCTAAAAATTAAAAAATTTTGATGCGCATTTTTGTTATGCCGGTATAGTTAAATGATTAAAATTGATAAAAAATGAAGATTATCACTGCTTCGTTGAGTTCTTGCATGTTGCTCATTTATTCCGTTCAGCACACCTATACTTAAAGTCCGCCGTACGCCACACACACACACACATATATATATATATACAGTGTAATATGGTAAAGTGACCACCTTGTGAAATTGACCACCTGTATAAACTGACCATTTTCTATAAGAGAGAACTGGTAGGGACTTTACCATGCCTACACCAAAGTGTCTGTCGTGTACAGTGACCACCTGTCTATAATGACCATTGCAGTCTAGTCCCAAGGGTGATCACTTTAGGCAGGTTATACTGTATGTATGTATGTGTGTTTGTTATACCTTCAGAAAAAGTGCCATGCATGTGTTTTTGGAAAAGCTCTTGATGAAGGTTTTAAAATCACATGTATGTACAACTTGAGTAAATTTAATTTCTTAAAAAAACACAATGTTATATATTCTTTTTTAATAGTTTTAAAATTGTATTATTATTGTTCTATTAAATATATATTATTATTTTTTATATTATTTTACTTGTGTATTTTGATTATTTGCTATATATATATTTCAATATTGGATCATTTTTCCAATTTGCAAGTTTTAAGGATAGCTCAAAGTTCAATATTTTAGTTCCATTACTTTTCGATTTACATATATAACATCTGAAAAAATAATGTTTTCCAAGATTTAATTATCCCCTTTGACAAACCTTTTATTTCTTTGAACACAATCATTTTGATTAAAAAATTAATGCAACAGAAACGGGCTTTCAAGAAATCTTTCAAATCAGCCATTGTTCTTCCAAGGTATAGATAGATATAAATAGAAGGCTGTTGGAAATTTACTGCAGGTGACGAATTTACTCTGATAGATTTGTAATAATCTTGAATATCTATCAATAATGAAAACATATTAAATCCATTCTGTGCAAATAAAATTAATGTCTACGGGAAATCAACTTTTAACGATAAATTTAAATCATGAATGTCCATAAAAACTATTGCTATTCGCATGTTATATGTAGGGCCCTGATTTCTATGCACTTGCACAGTTTTGCATTTCTGCACATTTCGCTTTTGTGCGCGTATTTTTCATACTTTGAATATTTCTGCATATTTTGGCATATTTCTGCAACATTTGCATAAAATTTTCAAAAGTGTGTATTTTTCTAATCCGCTTGTAATTCAATCAATTAGATTAAATCAATGTTTGTTTATTCTTTCAATTTTAAATAAAAGTGAAAAAATTATAAAGAATATGTTTCTATTATAAATGATATAATTAGATAATATTAAAGTTAGAAAAAATAATTTTATGAGTCTTCACATTTCTGTGGCGATATTGCTGAATACACACATAATACTTTCCAAGTCAAGACCAAGTGTAATATTTTCCAGCCCAAGCCATGGGCGCCGGCAGGTATAGGCAAGGGAAGGCCATTGCCCCCCTATATTTCGATTTTCTTTGAAAATAAAATAAAATTAAACTGGCGAGAGTGAATATTTTCATTTTTTAAGACCTTTGCTCCTCCCCCTAGATTTCACCCTATCAGCGTCCTCGGGCATGTCAGTGCTTATGATGCCATATTTTCAAACATACCTCCTTACGCATTTCATACATTTTTGTGTGCATCTTTTTTTTAATTTTGTGCATACTCATATTCGAGGACGTAACAAAGTGATATTTTTTATGCATTTCAGTGCATATTATGCAGAAATTAGATCATCATTTTATACATTTCTAAACATCTTTTTTGGTAGGGTCCAGATTTCTATACACTTGCATATTTTTGCACATCTTGTAATAATTTGGAGAATATTTGCGTATTATTTGGGCTAAATTTTAGGCATGAAAATCCAGGCCTTAGTTACTCGTATATGTATTAAAGTCCAGGAATGAGATTGGGTTGATACGTTTGCTTATCCACTAAACGGAAAAAATTTAAATACAGCCACACACATATACATTCAAATTATCAAAGCTTCACGGTGGTTGAGTGGTTAAGTCCTTGAATTTTCATTCGTTATAATAAATTTCAATTCTAAAATAACGTTCTGGCTAGAGGAGAGGAGGGCTATACTTTTTCAAGGAATGCGAATCCAATTTTTGTATTATTTAGATTCGAAATATTTAATATATATTATTAATAGTTATGGATTATTTGGATTCACAATTAGAATTTCTGTATGAACTACGGCGTTGTAAGCTTGAAACGCAATAAGTTCGGATATTTATCCACATGCCTTGGTTCCGGGATCATTTCTCACAATTGAAATGATTAGTGTATCTATACTGATAAATATGCAAATTTTCTGGCGACAGATCGGAGTCGATCGCATGAGAAATTGTAGAGTTAATCAGCGCATCGGTTGGATGATTTTTAAAGTTTTACATATAACAGCAAAAATTACTATTCTATTCTTAAAAACAACAACTTATGATAATGCTCTTAATGTCAAAGGAACCTTTCCTCGTAAAGACGAGGTCCTGAAGGAATTGAATATATTTAATTAGAATTTTTAATATCCTTTTATACTAACATAATCAATCATACGTCATTAATATATTTCTCACGATTTGTACCGTGCAACGCATGTCCCGAGTTGCATAAATTATTCTAAAAGGTGCAAGGTTGTGCGAATTACCTATGAGTTTCTTATTTTGATTTAATTTCCTCATATAACTATGCCATTTATACATTTTCGCTTCACGTTCTATTGAACAGAAGTTGGTAAGGAAATTAACAAAATGAAATTATAACATAGGACTTGAAAATTGAATTCACATTATTTAGCTTTGATATTTTTCCTAATTATTATAAATAGAATAACGCAGGCTTGAACTATAAAATTATTCTCTAAAATATATTTCATATCTGAATAAAATATTTGTTCTAAGTCAATAATAAAAGTTTCACTCTATTATAGAGATACCTGTGGCAATTTTTTTGAAACTGTTTTTATTTTTTGATGATTCTAGGATCATCTTATTATTAATATATATATATATATATATATATATATATATATATATATATTTCGTAATCATGTGTGAAAACAGGTTTTATTCTGCACGTATATATACATTTAGTGAAAATCGTTTATAACGACTAATTGGATTTAACGATGAAATTACTATAACAAGTCGAATTTCGTATCCTTTCCATTATGATTTAAGTTCTTTCCTTTGTGAATTAAGTATACCTTTTATAACTGTTCTCCGCAAAATATCTCTTCGCTTATTTGTTATCTCTCTTCCTCTTCCTCTCCAATCTGCTATCTAGCATCCTCTCAAATACAAAGAGAAATTTCATGGGTGGAGAGGAGAATTTATAATCAACTTATGCTGTTGTTATTATTATTGTCAAATAAAAAAGATATTTTTCCCATGAATCAATTAATTTTGTTTGACTTTTTGGATTTTATTGGATATTGGGGAAGTGGGCAAGTACGGATGCAAAACAAAATTTCAGAGAGAGCGCAAAGCTTGAAAATTTCACTTGTAAGTTTAGTTTTATTTTTTACTTGAAAATAATCATTTTTAATGTAAATTTATTATTCTCAGGGGGCGCACGACCCCTGCCTGGATCCGCGCCTTGGGGCGGGAGTTGTTTCACTCAATTTTCTAGAATTTCAGATTTCGAAAAAAAAAGGGTGGAGGGCGCCTTTTCGGGTGGAGAGCTGATAGCCAGAATTCTATGATAAATAAATTGCAATTTAAAAAAACAAAACAAAGCTGTTTCCTTTTGGGCCCCTAGAAATTCTGACCCCTGGTTAAGTGCCCAGCGTGCCCATTTATAAATACGGCACTGGTCATAAGATTAGTTTTGTGAGAAATTAATACTGTCTGCTATAAAAATATCTCGATATTTGTTCTTTTTAAAACCTTTAGACCAGAAAGCATAGATTCACACAATAAAGGGATCACATTGTTTGGGGTTTGTATCGCTAAATTCACAACTCGCAGAACAAGCACACAAAGACATTTTCAAGAAAATATATAGTTTCTAATATATCATGAATATAACAAAAGGTATACATACTTATATTAATAGTTAGTAAAAGGTGTACTTATTTAATTAATAATCAATAAATTATTAATTAACTAAGCTGATGAAATAAGCATCTTCGCACACCATTTAGTGCGTGACACTTAGGATAAGACTGCAGCATTATTTATTTCAACCAACAAACCAAAATAGTTGCTGACCTCTGATTAATATGATACGTAATTACGGCTAATTTCTGAATTTTACGAATTATCGGTTACGGGAGATTTCAGCCAAACCCAATTGAGTCGGCCATTTTGGAAATTCTCGTGAGCAATCTAAGTTCCTTAAAACCATTTTCGGAATAATTTAAAAAATGAATAAATTGCGTGACTGCTAACACGTTCATTTTCTTAGAATCACCTGCTGAAATACTTTAACACGTAGCCACCCATCCATCCACTTGAAAAATCCATTGTTAATAATGAGGTTGTTGCTACGAATTCTTTGTAGAAATCGAAAGAAAGATGGAATTGGCGGCGGTCGCACGTTTCTCGCTCTGTTCCTCCATCAATTAGGCGAATCGCCAACGTGTTGCGAAGTAACCCAAGAAGACACACGATTTTTTTTTTTAGAGTTGTTCAATAGTGGTGCGCCATTTTTTTGTCTTCTCAATTGGAACAGATTTACAAGATGGGTTTAGCTCTGGTAGCGCACTCTGTGAACCGTGAACTCTTAAAAAAGTCCTCCGGCCATCCTTTTCCACGCCAACAAACGTTTGGTTTTTATTTTCAATACTACTTTGGTTGAGAGTCAGCGATGTCTTCTCTAACGCATTTCATCCGACCTAAAAACCTTGAAAATGTACGAAAACAAAGGAAAATGGAAATGAGGCTATTTGGTTCCATTTGCTTTACCAAATGATTACAGACTTTTCTTATTTTTTTTGAGGAAATTAATTTCATTAAATAATGCAGTTGTCTAAAGTGTCATGGGACAGCTAATTTAGTAACCAAAGAAAAATCTGTTTAAATAAGAAGAATTTTTTTTTTGCCATAATGAAAGAAGAATAAACGCTTTAGGATTATTTTCTCGGCATACTAGGTTACGCTTATAATTTTGTCCGGCGAAAGTCTATATTAATTTTTGGAGACTTTGGAATTGAAAACAATATCATTGCTTAATTCAGACTTTAATTTCAATTGATTTTAATAAAAAAAGTGCATATATATGTTTAATTTAAAATATCTAATATAGAAATTCTTTTTTGGTGAAAGAAGCTTGAATTTATTTTAGTTATGGGTCGATATGGAAATTAAAACATCACAAAGTGACCCTTCGTTCGCATTTTACTTATTCCGATCATGAATACTTTTCCATTTTTTTTAAAATTCATACATGAAACTATCATAAGCAGGGGCAGCCCGTTTGGATGAGGGCACCAAACTAAAGTTCAATTTTTTTTTTTAATTTACCCAACAGTAGAAAATCTCTCTAAAAAGGAAAAGTTTAGAGAAATTTTTATCTTTAGAGAAATTCTTTCAGAGACTTTTGGCCACTTTTATAGGGTATATGGCTCACTGTGCATCTGTGAAAATCATTGGCGTACGCAAAGGGGTGTTGATGGGGTTGTATCTCCCCATTGCAACGAAATTTCGTATATTTAACGTAGGAATATGTGAGTTGCAGCTCTGTAATCCTACATTGAGCCTATATCCCCTCTTACGAATGTGTACGCCTATGGTGAAAATCTCCTGTTTTCGGCGGAGACGGCGCCAAAAAGCAATTACTGGTAGGCCGCCCCTGATCAAAAATACGGACAATTAATTATGGCACAATCATAAAGAATATAAGAACACTGGTATTTATACACTTTGCTGATACATTTTTTTGACGATTGGTCACTAGCATTTGCAACGCCATGGGAAAATGAAAAAGTGAAAGAAGTTATTCAAATAAATTTTTAGCTAGAACATGATATAATTTGATGTTTATAAATATAAAATCTTGTTAAGAAAAGCAAATATTATGAAATAAATACCCATAAAAGCCTAGAACTTAACCTTAAACAAGCTCTAAACAGACTATTTTTTCATTTATTGCTTTTGAATAGAATATTATATTACACCAACCCTATACTGAAGAGATCATCATGTTCATATCATTCATTTATTTATTTTAGTTCAGTTCAATTGTTATTATTATTATTTTATGAATTTAAATAAATATCATTTAAAATGTCACCAGAATTCATGAAATACATAAAGGCAAAATTTCCTAAAATTCTAGTTTTAACTTAACTCAGCTTCACATGATAGCCACCTTTTCGGAGAATTTTTTAAAGAAATTCAAATAAATAAATAATAATAATGATTTATTTAAAACCTGATAGGTCATTGACACTTACATCGAGAGTAATCGCATAAGAAATACAGATATAAAATATATAACATGAAAACTAGAATGAAAAACACCATGGCTGAGGATAGTCTCAATATGTGCAGCCACAACAATCAGAAAGGAAAACAACAAAAATATAATGCCATAAAATATCTGATATACAAAAACATCTGTGTATATCTTTCCCCCGCTCTCGACAGATATAAAGCGTATCATGTTCAACCTTGTCTTTAACGATATTTTCCCCCGTCCCTTGGGTATCATTAAAGACAGATATCACCTTACCAGGATAGCCAAGAAAGAGAGCGGTCATGGAATTCCGTCATGTCACAGTTCATGATTGCTTCTTCTTGACAATTTTTTCTGATCCTTTTCATAAGCTCGGGATGAAATGGATAGAGATCACCTGTTCCAGTGCCCTATGCTTATTTCAGTTCCAGTGTGAAAGCAGAACTGGGAGGCGATGAGTAGAATGGGTCCATATTTGTTTTTTGTTTTACTTCGTACTTGTTTTGGTTTTCGACGTTCGTTATTAGAAATAAAAAAGAGTTTAACTTAACCACTGACAACTATTTACTCGCAATTTATGACAATTTGTTAAATGATAAATAAAACTTTCTTAATGTACTCCAAGATTTTGTTAACATAATTGCATTGTGAGCTTACGTACCCACACTATAAAGTTTATTTGATATATAGAATTTCTTCATTCAGTTTTAAAAGGATAAAAAACTAATTACAGCTACACATTTACATTAATTATGTTATAAATGCATAGTATGAATTCCTTTTAATAAAGCAGTATAACCTTTTATAAAGCAGCATGACTTTTTATAAAGTAGAATGACTTTTTATAAAGTAGCATGACATTTTATAAAGCAGTATAACTTTTATAAAGTAGTATGAATTTTATAAAGTAGTATGACTTTTATAAAGTATTATGACTTTTTATAAAGTAATCTGACTTTTTTAAAGTAGTATGAGTTTTTATAAAGTAGTCTGACTTTTATAAAGTAGTGTGACTTCTTATAAAGTAGTATAATAGAAGGGGGTAATATGGATCCCCACTTCGTTTTTTGTAAATTGCGCCTACATTTTAAGCTAATTTCACTCGTTTTGGGAATGGTTGGTCGCATATGCTAATCAGCTATGGCCACAATAGGAGTAATAGTTTTTAGAATATATACAGTAACTTCTATCATGCGATTACCAAAAAAAAATAAATAACTTGTATTTTTTAAGGGCGGGTATTATGGACCTCTATGAAATAGTCAGTTTATTTGTCAAAAATGAATTTTATTCTTGAAAAAAAAAAAAACTATTTACAAAACTTGCAAATATAAATTTCATTCTTGGCTCCAGCACATTCACTACGTGCCCATAATTGACACAACATACACATGGCTTATAGTTCTCCATGGCAGTCATCAGAAACAGCTGAGTCACAGAAGAGATAGTTGGTGTTTGCACACCTGGTTTCCCCTCTTGCGGAAGCAGGGGTGGACTGGAGAGAGAAAGCAGTCCTGCCATTTTTAATTACGGCAGCCCACTTCGATGATGATGATCTTCTTCTCCTTTTTCTCCTTCTTCTTCTTCGGCTCTGCAGTCCCTACACTTCCTAGAACGTCCCGTTTGCCTTCTTCTCATTGGATTGGTTTTCATAATTTTCTTAACCATTCAAGATTCTTCCATCGCTTCTTCATGTCCGAAACAACTAAGTCTTCTTTTCCTTATTTCTCTGTCACCAACTCAGGATCTTCATATAAATGGTATAATTCAATGTTTTTCCTAATTCTCCATACGTCATTAAATGCCCCGAATATTTTTCGGAGTATTTCTAGATGTTAATGTCCATGTCTCTGCTCCGTATAAAACTACAGGTCTTATTACTGTTTTATAAATAGTAAGCTTTAGTTTTCATGAGACATTCTTGGAAGTCTGTACTTTCTCAAATGTGAAGTAGCACCTATTACCAACTGTTATTCTTGCTTTAATCTATGCATTTGTTTTGCAATCGTCTGTTATCATAGTTTCTAAATATTTAAATCGATGCACTCTCTCAAAAATACTACCCATTCTTCGTTCCAAGCCATTCACATTCTGAATTCTTTATCCCTTGAATTAATCATATATTTAGTTTTATCTGCATTGATTGTTAATCCTAGCTCTTTAGCACTATTTTCAAAATCTTGTAGGGCTTCTTTTAACACAGATGCATCCTTGCTTATTAAGAATATATCATCTGCAAAAGCTGGATGTTACGAGGTTCCATTAAAAATCGTGTCACCTTAGTACACGCTCGTTTTTCTTATAGCGGCTTCACAAGCGTTAAATTAAACAACGTTGAAAGGGCATCACCTTGTCTTAGACCATTCTCCACTCCGAATTTAATTGACAGCTGTCCTTGAATCCTTACTTTGGTCTTGGCTATACTGAATTAATAATTTTTGAGGGAATATGTAGTTCTCTCAAAACTTGGAAAAGTTTATTTCTTTGGACGCTGTCATAGGCTGGTTTAAAATCAATAAATAGCTGTTGTATGCTGATATTAAATTCGTAGCGTTTCTCATGGATAATATTTAGTGAAAATATATGGTCTGTTGTTGATCTGTTTCTTCTGAATCCTCATTAGTAGTCACCTATAATTTCTTCTGCAGAAACTTCCAGACGTTTCGAAAGAAATTTTGAAAAATATTTTGAAAAAATCTTATAAACGACATTTATTAAGTGGTTCCTCTATAGTTAACACAGTTGCTTTCAACATTTTTCTTATGAATGGGATGAATTATTGCTGAGCCCCATTCAGTTGGCATGTCTTCTTTTTCCCACACATATTTAACCAGTAAATGCACTTTGTCTCTCAGGTTGGTCTCTTGCATTGTTTTTCCATCAATAACTCTCTCTTCCTCAAATTTAGCAATTCATCAAAATATTTTGCCCATCTATTTAATATTTTGTCACCTCGTCCTATTAAGTTTCCTTCTTAATCTTTACACAGGTACGTTTTAGGTTGGAACCCTCTCTTTAATACAACAGCTTTCTTAAACACATTTCTTGTCTCTTATCTTTGGTGAAATTATTCTGACTTAAGCAGTCTTTTATTTTCCCATTCTCCTTTTTTTATATTTTTTCAAGTAGATATTTTTCACCCTTTTGCTAATTTAAGAAAGTTTCATGCGTTAATCTTGCTTTCCTTTGAAGCATTATTTTTCTCACCTTATTCCTTTCTTCAAGTACTTTTTTGGAGTCATCATCCAACCATTTAGTTCTTTTTCCAGGGTTTTTGTATTCGATGATCACCGACGCCAAAGTCTTAATCATGACCTGAAGTGCCATCCATTTTTGGTCCAGTTCTCCTTCCTCTGGTATATTATTGCCAGTAACTAAATTTTCAGAAATAGCTTATTGGAATTTATGTCTTACTAAAAGGTTGTGTTTAAGTGTTTGTATATTAAATAATTTTTCTTTTTTTGGGGAAGGACTTACTGGTGTTTGCGGTCCTCTGACTATATAAGGTTCGAATCATAAAGTGGTCGGAATCAAAATTCGTTCTTCTACATGTCCTGATATCCATGATATATGAACCATGTCTACTCTCTAATGGGAAGTTATCTGTTTAATTTTTAATAGTACCGTTCGAAGACCCATGTAGCTTCGTGTATAGTTTTACGGTCAAAATAGGTATTACTTATAGTTACGTTTGCAATGTCAATGAAGTAAAATCAACGAACTGTAGCCCATTATTTTTGCTATAGTCATGAAAACAATGACGTCACAGTGCTGGTCTAAACTGATTTTCTTTTCCCAGCTTTGCGTTCATATCCAGCAGAACGATTCTCACATCGTACTTTGGGACCTTATCGTAGGCTTGTTCAAGTGTTGCATAGAGTCCTTCCTTAGCTTCATCCTCTGCATCCTCTGTATGTACACACATCAAAGTGATATAGAAGAATTTGGATTTTGGACATTGAGTACACATACCTTCATTGATAGCCTCAAATACAAGAACGCCTGTTTTATTTTTTGGAAACCATACCTCCAGTGCCAAATGCACTGGCGGATTCAGCGAGGGGCGTGTGTGGGGGGCGATTGCCCCCGTCAGGCTTAAATAGGAAAAAATAAAGACGATGAAGAATATGTTATGTGTTACTCGTTCCGATCGTAATGAATAAAAGTCTTACACCAAAGTCTCCAAATCTTGGAGATATGCGATTCAAACGGTTTTCCACGAATCTACAAGCCACTTGCCTTTCGAACTACGTTTACAACAATTGTTGTTTCAGCAGAACGTAGTTTTTTATCCTTGAAGCGCCGTTAAACTTGGCTTCGAACGCGGATGACAGAAAAAACTTTTAATGCACACCCACAGAGACATTCATATTGATAAAGTAATGTGATTGACAAGTTTTCAAAGAAACCAAGATGAGTCGACTTTGCATTATAAAGTTCAAGTTTTTTAAAAAGTTGCTTGTTACAAAAAAAAAAGTAAAATAATTACAACGTTTTTGTAGTTTAAATTTAAACTTGCTCTATTAATTACATTGTAAATTATCGTTTTCGTTATTGCGTATGTCTCCTTTACTAGGTTATCTGTCTGTCATACTCGACTATAGTCTGCCCTAAACCATATAGTTTAATTAAAGAAAAGCCCAGCTTTAATTCATTGTCTTAAATTAAATATTTTGGTGAGTATAAAGCAGGGTTGTCCAACCTTTTTCGGTAGCGGGCCACTTAAAGAATTTTCACGGATCTTGCCGGCCAAAGATTCCTTAAAAAAAAGAAAAAAAAACTAACTTACACTGAACAGCCTCCCTTTAGAGTTTCTTTCAGTTATTTGTTTGTGACTTTGGGATATAGAAAGAAGTCACCTATGCTGTCCCAATGATTTCTCCTTATTTCTGAAAGAAATCTAAAATTTTTGTTTTGGAATTTTTTTTATTTCAAACAGTTTTGTAGACGGTATTATTAGCAGTGTTCGCGGAGGCAGTTATGGCCCGAGGGACCATTATGCTGGATAACGCTTCTAAGGGTTTAAAGAAATTAAATAAACAACATTTACCTAAACTACTTAACGGTCCAAAACTAAAAATTATCCCGGTGAGGAACCCCTCCCCCCCAGTAATAATATCCTGGATCCGCCCTTGGCCAAATGTATTGGTTCTTCATCCACTGCAAAAAGATTGTGTAATCTCCAGAATCCATTACGGTTGTACCTCTCACCTGATTTCCTGTAGGGCTACCAGATATATTTTACATTTCTTTAGTTCACCTTTCAAATTTTCTAGGGCTCCAGCTCTATATAAACTTTGGACATTCCAAATGGTCAGTGATACAAATCTTTTGTGAAGGCAACCTTACACATTTTTTATCATTCATCTAGTTAACGGCTGTTGCTATTTCTCCATAAAAGCGTATGTAGAAAATTTTGAGGAAAAAGTGGAAATCTAGAATTCAAATGAATATATTTTGCTTTATTTCTCAATTCCTCCTAATTTGTTTGAGCTTGTTTAAAAGAAATAACTTGATACGACGGCCTAAAAGCAGAGCTTCGTGACAGCCCACCGGGCATTTGCCCGGTAACTTCTATAGCCAGTTCGACCCTGTGCAGAAGAGTTTGTTGGAGTGAAGTGAAGGGTGGGGGGACTGTTCATCTTTAGTTTGATTTTGGTCATCACGTGCTGCAATGTAGTCTGTATCTTAAAAATTACGACGGTTACAGGGAATCCATATTGCACGCGCTTTGGAGATCCATATTACCAGCAACATCATGTTGAAATTATCGCATCGCTGCACCCAACCCTAACCAAAGCCTTGAAGTCTGATTTTGACATATTATCATCTATCTTGTATAGTTCAAGTTATGACATCGGAATCAGCGCATTATGTGACATGAATACCCATAAAACTTCTATATCCCTTACCTTGCTAAACGTTCGCAAATACGTTTTAAATTTCTAACGCTCGCAACACGGGTGCTCCTTCAATAATGCATGGTAATGCCAATTTCTTATCTAAAGGCAGAGTAATCAGAGTTGATTTACTCCTCCATCACTAGAGCATTCCTTGTTCCGGCCGAGGACCCGGGGGAATCCATAATACCTACTAGGTCCATATTACCAGAATTTCCTCTATGACTTTTTATAAAGTAGCATGACTTTCTTCGAAAGAAATCTGTAAATGTGGAAATGCCGCACACAATGACACTCTTTGTGTATTTTGCATATTCTATCATATTTCGCTCATTGACCAATTCCTATACATCCCACGTATTTTCAAAAATATTTCCTACATTTTCTATATCGAATATTTCCTACGCTTTCTACATATTTTTGTAAACTTTCTCAATATTCAACATTTCTGTACTTCCTGCATATGTTTATGAACATTTTCTGTGTTTCCACATTAAAATTACTCACGTTTGCTGCATTAGACATTTCTTTCGCTTACTGTATATTCTCGTCGGGTTTATTTCATGGGCTTTCTATCCATGTCCATCGTTGATAGATTTTCCATCTAGAAATATTTTGTTATTTATCTAGTTTATTCCTATTCTTAAATTAATTTGATGTGTGTTTAATTATTCATCTAAATCATACTAAAATATGTCATCTTTCCATTTTTTAGTGGTTGATGCATCTAGTAAAATTCCAGAAGGTATCCTGTATGGAACTATATCTACATTTGGATCGTATGATGAATGCCTTGCTATAGGATCTGATTCCAAGTCTAAAGTTATAATGCAAGGGCAATATTGCTCTGTCAGCATGCGGCCACTTTTACCACAAAGTAACAGGCGGTTTACCATCAAAGATGCTTTTAAGAATTACCCAAAACTCAAGAAAATCTTTCAAGAGTTTAAAATCGATGAAACTACGATGGCTTATTATTATATTTTGAAACATCACGTCGGCCTCTGCGTTCCTGCAAAGTGCAGTATCGAGGATATAGCTAATGTTGCAGAGAAAAGTAAGTGTTATGAGAAATATATTTTCATAGCTATTTCGTATTTTATGTGTAACTGAAATATACTGGTTAATATATAAGTGTCCAGAGATACAAACAACTGACACATCATTCTAATGAGCATTATTATAATGCATAATATCACCATTATAATACATACTTTATGTTTATTGTGTGTGCATAATATCATCATTATAATACATACTTTATATTTATTGTGCGTGCAAAATATCATCATTGTAATGCACAATAAACATAAAGTTTTAATGCATAATATCATCATTATAATACACAAAAAGCATAAAGTTTTAATGCACAATAAACATAAAGTATATTACATAATAGTTAGTAAGGAAGGCCATTGAAAATAACAAGAGCCTTAGGGTTGTTAAAGGAAGTTTGTCTGTTGGGAAGAAACACATCATTGCATTAAGCGTCTTAACACTTTACACTTAAAAGTTCAAAAATTTGATTTTGGGTTATATTTTTTTAAGACAGAACAAACAATTCTTAACATTTTGATACTAAATTTGTTAAGATATTCCAATTTTTTTACGGAGATATGAATTTTTACGTGATACTCGATACTTAAATGTCCTATTAAAAGAGGCGTTTTAAATGGCGACTGGCTTATTACCTGCTATTTATAAAATCTTCACAAAAGTGCTAACACATCGCCTGCAGAAAAAATTAGATGCAGCTCAACCAAGAGAACAAGCTGGATTTCGAAGTGGATTCAGTACAGTGGACCATATTCAAGTATTAAGAGAATTAATTGAAAGAACACATGAATATGAACTTCCATTGTGTGTGGCATTTATTGACTATGAGAAGGCCTTTGACTCTATTAAAACATCAGCAGTCATCAACTCTTTAAGATCAACAGACATTGAGGATGTGTACATTGACATGGTGAAACGTGTGTATAAAAATGCAAGTGCAAAATTTCGGTTACATAAAGATACCAAAACTATCAAAATTGGTAAAGGTGTGAGGCAGGGAGATACCATTTCTCCAAAACTTTTTACTTCAGCTTTACAGATGATTTTTCAGCAGATAAATTGGAATAACAAGGGAATAAAAATAAATGGTGAATATTTAAATCATTTGCGGTTTGCTGATGACATTGTTATTTTTTCAACGAACCCATTAGAACTCCAAGACATGGTACAGGAGCTCTCAACTAGAAGTAAAGAAGTTGGACTCAAGATGAACCTACAAAAAACTAAGATCATGTTCAATAATTTCGTAGAGGAAACAAAAATACAAGTTGACAACATTGAGCTAGAAATTGCTGATTCATATATTTACCTTGGCCAGCTGATTTCAATGGATGGCAACATTATGAAAGAACTCAACAGACGTATTAAACTTGGCTGGAGTGCATTTGGAAGAAACAGTTTTATCCTGAAGGGGAAATTGCCTTTGTGTCTAAAAAGAAAGGTCTTCAACCAGTGTGTATTGCCAGTCCTCTCTTATGGATCAGAGACATGGAGTCTAACAGTTGGAGCAATACGAAAGTTACAGACAACGCAAAGGAGCATGGAGAGGTGCATGCTTGGAATAACTAGGAGAGATCGAAAAAGAAACACTTGGGTGAGAGAGCAAACTAGAGTAGAGGACATCATTGTTAAAGTAAAAGGGCTGAAATGGCGATGGGCTGGGCATATTGCAAGAAGAACTGATCAACGATGGACAACAGAAATTCTGAACTGGATTCCAAGAGACCACCGAAGACCTAGAAAACGTCCTCAAACTAGATGGGTGGATGAAATAAGAAAACAGGTTGGGGTGACGTGGAAGCGAATTGCTCAGGATAGACTTGTGTGGAAAGCATTTGGAGAGACCTTCATCCAGCAGTGGATAGATAATGGTTGAATATGATGATGATGATGATGATGATTACATAATACAAAGATAAAGTTATATAACGCAATATAAATACAAAATTGTGTTACACAATAAATACACTATTGTAATACATAAGAACTTTATAGTTTTGGCCCCATGGGCGCCCCGTGGGGGTGCAAAGGGTGCACTTGCACCCCCTTGGGTTATGAAAAATGGGGAAAGAACTGAATCCACGAGGAACTATAGTCGAACAACATTATTCAATTTGAATTTTACCTGGATGCACCGCCCTGCATATAATTTTGGGAGCGTCCATGTTTGGCCCTCACTTTTTCATTTCACTAATTCGAATGTTTTTAATTATGTATATGCTTGTTGTCCTTAGATTTGTGCCCATCTTACGGCACTTTTGTGCACACTTATGCACTTTTTCACTTTCACATTTACGCACTTGATGCACACTAAAATTGATGTACGTACGTATTGTGTGCAGATTATTTTTGCATTCCTTTTTAGGATTATCTAATTGAGGTAATATATGATAACATAAACATGTCTTGAGCGTTTTTATGTATTTGCAAGATGAAAAGAGGACACTTTCTACTGTTTGAGGATCTCCCTCCCCCACAAATTCGGGAATCCAAACCACCGTGTGAGTAGGAGCCTTGTTATACTATATAATGTACAGTAAACACAACAATGCAAATGCAGTAAGTATCACAGACATAACAAACCTCTGCAGAACAGAAACCTCTCCAATTTAAAAAAAATATAGTACGTAAAACCCTAGTACGACTTGAGACTGGATGTGCCTTGAAAATGCCTCAACAAGGCGCAAGAAAGCATTTATGTAATAAAGTATCTTCAAGCTGGGAAGCTGCTATAGTATAAAGTTGGGTTTTAAAAGCCTTTGGTGGTGTGCCTCATAGAGTTGAATCGATGGATCATAGCACTCTTAATATTAGTTTGAGTGTGAAATGAAACGATAGGTCGCAATAAACATCAGCTTGAAATGCCATTTTTTTATGTATAAGGGTTGTCTTTACTGGTTTTCTACTATTTCCAAGGAGGGCTTGTGGGATTTTGCGATTCAATTCAATTCAATTTATTTCCTGAGCATCACTCAAGCTAAGAAAAAAGAAAATGCGATTCAAATAACAACACGGTGAGGACGATGCCAAGGTGGTGATGACAAAAAAGGCACACAGGTGCCTGACGAAATTCTCATCACCAGGGATGACAAAACGGTACATACAGATAGACACATGAATGACAAAAACGTTGATGACATCGTAATAATAAACAACTATATTTTGATAGACATATGAAAGACACAATGCATTGATGACACAATAATGACAAAAGAAGATACGTGTGGATGGATGTAAAGTTAATAAAACATTGCAAAATATTGAATGGCATAAACAATGGAGCACAATCAAACAGACAGAGACATTTTTAGTTTTGTATAATCTCTCCATCCAGAGGGGAGTTTCGGCCTGTCAGCAGGCCTCCTTCCTAAAAAAAATTGCCTTTTATTTATATCAGCGATTTTCAATCAGCAAGAAAACGTGTGGGTCTTGGGCAGTTGCCCGTCTATCCTGCCGGTAACAGAGTCCTGGCTAGGAACCTATGTGAGCTACGACCCGCCGACCGAACTATATTATGTGGCTTTTATTTAATCCAATAGTTTAGTCTACAGGTTCTCCAACTCGCTCACCCATTGAAGAACGACTTTGTCCATCTGTTGCGAACGAACAGATTCATTCAGCGGTTCGGTCGCAGAACGCTTAGCATACCACTAGTTTTCTTCGCCTATTTTTGGATTGTGTCTTAAAAATTTTACTTTGTTTATGTAGAAAAAAATGAATCAGGAAAAAAAGCGAGTATTTAGTGTCGAAAAATTGCCGAAGTTGTGAATCAACCAGTGAAAAAGAAGAGAAAAGGATATTATCACAAAATTTGGATTCCCTTTGCGTATCCTCTTGATAAATTAAACACCAAATGCAATGGACGGATTGAGGGATATCAACCCGAAGAAGCAAGCGGAATTTTCGATGCAGAAATCGTTTGACGCTGTGGTTTGTTCTCTTACGATGTAACGATGCTGTAATAAGTAGCCCAATATTGAAACAAAAAGCAAACCATTTGCTCAGAGATAAAGTTCAAACTTCAGGACCAAGAATGGGCAGCTGAAGATATCCAAAACTGGGCATGGCAACGCTTTTCGCAAAATGGGCGGGAAGTACAAGAATCAGTGGCAAGGTTTGCAAAACAGTGAAAAAAAAAGGGACTTGAAGCGATGTTGAAAAACTTAAAATTGAGGAATGCACAAAATGCTTATGAGACGTCTTCGTTTCTCTAATATCTTCGTAATCCCCTGATTTATTTTAAGAAGAACGTGTTATGAGCATATCGAAGGGTAGCTTTATTTTTCGAAGAAAATATTGACGGATCCCAAAAATTAAAGCTCAAAATGATGCAGCAATTTGTTCAACTAAGCTGCTTCAAGGGCATCAAATCTTTCCTCCTATGGATTATAGGGCAAACAAAACCGGACTAAAGAGCATGGATGACCACTGACCTATTTCCGTAGTAACTGCTGCCAAAGTTATAAATAAATATGTAACTGAAACCACCTTTAATTAATTCTCAAGTACTTAGCTTGAACTAGACATCCATCACTAAGTTTCGTAACTATTTTTGTAACAATTTTTGTAACAATTCTACGTTTAAACATTTCCTCAAAATTAGGGTCGGACAAAGAACTTACAGCCAAATGCGGTAAAAATATTATTTGGACCTTTTGCAAATTTCAGATTTAGTTTTTTTTTAAGAAAATTCTTTTCACAGAGGTTAGGTGGCGTAGTGAGAGACTTTTTTTTTCCAGTGCCTAATTTCGAAAAAGAGCTTAAACTGATCGATTCTTTGATCAAAATGCAGTTAAATACTTCAAAATTTCATATAGTAAAATTTTTTTAAAAATAAAAATTTCTATATTCCTTTATGCGCCTATTTAAGGCTTAATAAAAAAGAAGTTGAATGTTGACCACAGATCAGTCGGAAGGTCCTGGGTTCATTCCCTGGTTGTCCTGGTCTCTTCTCTTGAAAATTCATATGCTATTTTTAAATCAATCTACACATACAAATACATGCATATGCATATAGGAAAAGGGAAAGAACTGAAACGAACGTTAATATCTTGTTTCATTACGAAAAGTGAATAATGTTTGGACGAACATTAGTTAAAGTACTTTCACAAACAATTGCAAAATTGTACGACTTAGAAGAGTTTACATAAATTAAACATGTTCAAAATAATTAAAAAAATATTTGGTTTAATCAAAATACAATGGAATGTGGAGACGTTCATGACACTTATATGATAAACAGATATTGAAAATTTGTTTAACTAGGAATAAATTTGTATTTTAAGCAATCCTCTAATTATTTTATAACTTAGCGATGAAGTGTGTTAAACTTATATTTTATTCTTTAAAGCTTAAGTTAATTCAATATAAATAAATTTTATTTAAAAATAATGAGTGCTTATAGAAGATAAGGGTATGTTAAGATTTGTAAGATGTTAAACTCATTTCTCCTTTTCCATATTTTTTAATAATAGCATACATAAAAATACTTTGTTTATGTTAGCCGTTTACTATTTTTGCAATAAAACAAAATGTTGCTATATAAACAAACAAATTTTTTGCAAACAAAAATTGATAGTTTCGATATTTCTCCTATTTTTTAGTTAAAACATTTTCAAACTAACTAAAACATTTACAAACAAATTAAAACAATGTAATAATCACACATATAATATTAAGTAAAACTAATAAGTGTTTATATAAACCACAATGTAAAAATAAAAATGGTAGCTAATATGTTTTTCAGTTTTGCTTGTCAAAGTTTTTTCGTAGAACTCTTAGAAAAAAAATCTCTCTTTAAAATCCTTTATTTTTGTGGCCCCTTATTTTAAAGGAGCAGGATTATTTCCACCATCACGAATCATCTTGTGCTCTATTTCAGCTATATCCTCAGAAGACAGTACTTCAAGTGGAAACAGTTTTAAACTGGTTGAAAAATTTGGTCCTCCCAACATATTTTGATTCTAAATACCTTAAACATCACCTAGAAAGATAGTAATGCCTATCATTATTTTATATCTTTGTCAGGAAATGCTTTAATTGTACACTTCTATAATCAATCTTGTGAAACAGCATAATAATCTACACATTTATTTTGAGCAATTAGTGCTGTCTTTACGGAGATCAGTCTTTACTTAGTCATAGTTTCGTTGGTTGGCAAATCCTCTTAGCTATTCAAATACGGTAGACCGACCTTGTAGATAAATTTGGAGTTAATCTCCACCTTTACCTTGAAATTATCCAAAAACTCACATATTTTGCTTCTATTTAGTCCTTCACGCGCACCTGGGAATCGCACGAATCATCACGTGATCTATAGCGTTTAACTTCAACAAACCTTCCAAATTGCTGGAATGCGTCCACGAACGGATTATGCATTTTTACAGGTGTCAGTGTTTTGTTCTTGCTAATACGTGTTCTTCCCATACCCACTCCAATTTGGACTTTTATCTGTAGTTG
This sequence comes from Dysdera silvatica, assembly GCA_006491805.2. Classification (NCBI taxonomy): domain Eukaryota; kingdom Metazoa; phylum Arthropoda; class Arachnida; order Araneae; family Dysderidae; genus Dysdera; species Dysdera silvatica. The sequence goes on from QLNU02015270.1 coordinate 17,116,274, forward strand.
CCTTCCACTGAAGGCCGTTCCTGGGTGGTTGGCCTCCTAGCTTTAGAAGCGATATCGCCGCCCCTATTTATTTAATAATATATAATTAATAACAGTATGTGCTGAGTATTTATTTGTATATGCATACATACATACATAGTTTTAAACAGCTATCATCCAAAGAAATATATTTTAAATTTTATTTTCACGAAATATAACCAAGACCTCCCTATATTGAATTTGATTCAAAGATCAAAACCAAAATGATAATATAATAAATTTCCACTGCTGCCCTTGGATTTGGCCATCACTCTTTTGCATCTCTGCCAAGAACAGTCCTGATTCCACATATATATATATATATC
>QLNU02015270.1:17122684-17159528 GCA_006491805.2 Dysdera silvatica
TATGATCTTTTAAGTAACGCTTGTAGATAACAATTCTTCAACTTGTGTATCCCTATTTCAGTACTTGACGCCCGGTGACATTGAGGTAATGAGTTTGTTTATTATAGTGGAAGGAGTACAGTGGGAGTTATGGTAGGAGTTGGGTGGCTCTTCTTGTCTCGAGGGCTTGCGTTTTTCGCCATCAATCCGTATTTCTGGATTTAGTTGCTTAGGAAATAAAAGTTTGAATCTTTTGAAAGTTTCAGCTTTTGGTAAAGCATGACCTTAGCTTTCTTTGGGTCATGGAGCACAAATAAAGCAAGTTTCAATACTTAATTATCGCCATTTTTCCTGAAGTTTTTAAGGTTTCTTTTGTTCCTTTTATTTCTTATCCTTTTTCTCGTTTTAGAGAGTTGGATTTAATGGTTAAATGCTGCTTTTTCCGCTTAAGAAATTATACTCAGGTCTTTTTCACTGTCCTCGTTTCTTTACGCACTTTATTTCAAAGTCCTAAATGACTTCAGCGCTTTCTTTATTCACTCAAATGAAGACCTCATCCCCCTCCTCTACTGGGAATACATAAATACTACCTGCGATCAACATTCTAATACATTTATGCGCAGACGTCATTGTCAATAATTCAAAATTTTATGGACGGTTAAAATATTTAATTTATTATAGGATCGACATTTATAAGCAAAAGTTCCTGATATATCTCTTTATTTAAAATGAAAGTTCTAATTTGCTTATTAAGATATGCTCTTTTTGTTCACCTTAGTGTGTTCCACATGGTTGGTTTGTGTCCTGCGATTTTCAGTTTTACATAATATCGCCAATTGTTATTTTGGCGCTACACAGGTGAGCATACAATTTTTATATTATTTTTTTGCGTCAAAAGATATTCAAAATATTTATATTTTTGCATATTCTACAGGCAACCGAAATTTGGAATGTTCTTGATTACGCTCGGTACAATAATTTCTGCAGCTGCTGTAGGAATTCTCACGTTTGTTCTAGACTTACCACCTACGTCGCTCTTTACGTTGCCGGATCCGAAGTAAATACGCTCATATTATTCATTAGTGTAATATATATTGTATATTACGTTCATTTATATATAATTATATTTATGCCTATTAGAGTTATGTTGGTGGAATCTCTCAAAAATAATATTTTCTTAGTTTGTTAACAAAATGAACATTAAATAAAAAGTGATGTAGGCTATATGGTATTTTAAATTTATGAAGGATGTTATATCGAAACTTAAATCATTAATCATATGTCAACAGAAGTGTTTTATACTATTATTCGATAATATCCTGGAGTGGTTAAATTTCGATGTAGGTAGAGGCGGGATGGCTCAGCAGGATAACTCATTGCAAAGAGTAATTTAAGCAATGTGCGTAATTTGGACGAAAAACAAAACAATAGGAATGGTTTATAGTTTTGAACAATAGGAATGGTTTATAGTTTTGAACAATAGGAATGGTTTATAGTTTTGAACAATAGGAATGGTTTATAGTTTTGAACAATAGGAATGGTTTATAGTTTTGAACAATAGGAATGGTTTATAGTTTTGAACAATAGGAATGGTTTATAGTTTTGTTTTGTTTTTCGTCCAGATTACGCACATTGCTTAAATTACTTTTTGCAATGAGTTATCCTGCTGAGCCATCCTGCCTCTACCTACATCGACATTTAACCACTCCAGGATATTATGGAATAATAGTATAAAACACTTCTGTTGACATATGATTAATGATTTAAGTAAAACCACTGATGATTTATAAACCATTCCTATTCTGGCAATGATTTCAACGCCGTTATATAAGATTAACATACCCATTTAACTAGTCCACATTTTATTACATTCTGTCGCTTACATATTTTCTTTTCCGCCACGGTGTCTGTTGTAATGATGTGTGAAAATAATTCATTAATCTGCTCTGTGAATGATTTGGGACATTCGAGATCTGTTGTCCTGTAACCTATCTTTAGATTTAAAAAATAATCGTTCGGTATATCAACACTCAAGCTGCGAATAGGCTACTTATTGCCAACGGATGGCTATTTTTGTAAGTTTAGCAACACAGTTTTTTTCGCATCCCAAAAGTCGAGAAAACCTTCATTGGCACAAAATTCCTTTGCACTCGCTTCAGGTTGAAATTCACATTTTAGGAATTGAAATTCACATTTTAGGAATTGAAATTCACATTTTAGGAATTGAAATTCACATTTTAGGAATTGAAATTCACATTTTAATTACTGAAATTCAGATTTTATACACTTACGTTCGAACATGGGAGTACGTCTAAAAATAAACATGTCTTCGTCGTCTAAAAGATCCAAGGATTTAAAGGTGATGTGGATTACACTCTACGTGCTTTGATGAAATTTGTGGTCCACTAAGAAAATTGTTGTCTTTTATTTAAAAAAAATGCGTTATTTATTGTTATATTTAAAGTTTATATTTAATTGTGAAAATGTACTCTTTCTTGCGGTAAGATAATCACAATCTTGACCCTTAAAGACCACCGTTGGCAATGTCCAACATTGCATGATGTATTTGTTCGCGGAAATTCGTTGTTTGTGACTTAAAGTAATCTGTTCAGGAATACGCTGTGCATGAAACTTAACTCACTTTAGATTTTCTTTTAAATTCTCATCTTGGCAATATCCAACGGTTTTTTGTTTTATTTAGCACAGAACACTGCTGTTGATTTTTTATTTCCAATAATCTTTGCGTTGTTCTCTAAATGCTTGATATTGCAAGATTTTTGAAAAATCCTAAAATTCACGAAAACAGCCGCAAAATAATTGCTGCCTTACGTACAGTTACATCTGGCATTGATGAGAAGGTAAAATATTATATTGTATTAAAGTTATATACTTCTTTTTCTAGAGATATCCACGAGTTTCTTGATACCATTGGATATAAACCCTACACTCACTATGCTGCCTACTGTGTTGGGATGGCAACAGGATCATTTCTTGTATCTAATCGCAAAATTAAAATTCCGAAAGTAAGTTTTAACCATTTATTTTGGTGTACGCAGGGGTTGATGGGGTCATAATCCCCATTACGAAGAAATTTTGTACATATACATATGAATATACTATATTGTTGTAGCTCTGTAATCCCACCCTTATGAAATTTCTACATACGATAATGTCATTTATGAAGTACTATCCCATTAAATTTGTAGAAAATTTATTTAATCAATCAGGATTACGAGGGAAAACGTATATATTATTGAATATGTACTTTATTCTTTAACTATTTCCAGTTAACACAGTTGCTGGGATGGTGCATATCCACAGCAGTGTGCTGTTGCGTAGTGTACGGAACTTGGTTGTGGAACAGCGGCGAGTTACCGGATTGGATTGTATCTGTGATATATGCGGCTACATGTAGGACAGCGTGGTCATTGGGTGTCGCTTGGCTGATCATAGTCTGTGTTTCTGGACATGGTGGTAGGCATCAAACTGTAGAGAATGATACAATTTAAATATTTCTGTGGTTCAATCTATGTTTTGCTTAACAGAATTTCTAATTTCAGGGATTGTTAATGATATTTTGTCGTGGAGAGGGTTTGTTCCACTGAGTCGTCTATCTTATATGGCTTACTTGATCCATCCTCTACTCATGTATGTCTACGCCAGTTACGTGAGATCCCCTTTTTACTTCAGTCAATACGTTGTGGTAAGAAAAATATTACAATCACCATATTTGCGTCGCAAGTGAGGGAATAATATTTAACATTTACAGTTATATCTTATTTAGACCTCGTTGTGTAATTGTCGATCACTGATGCTTGCGTAACGGAAAAGTTTGTAAAGACATGATACAAAGTCTTACCTAAGGGTGCGCGAAAAGTTCGTAAAAACTTTAAAAAATCATTAAAAAGGAACAAATAATGATAAAGAATTACGGTTTGCACTGAAATTTTTCAGGAAAATCGGATTTTCTTTAATAGTAAAAAAATGTTTAGTTCAAAAAATCACCTACAAATGGTGCTGAAAACTCCAAAAGACAATGGACAGGACAACTGTGCATTCCATCGATTTATTATTGCAACAGTTGTTCAATATAATTTTCCTAAACATCGTGTGACAGTACTAAGGCAAACAACACATGACATGTGGCCATTTCTCGTCTTCAGTTGTTTCACTGTACGAAATTTTCGCAACGCAGTGGCTTCTAATTCAACATTCAGGTAGAAGAACTTCATAAGCAACGCTTGATCTGGCAACGATGACATTCGCAAATTATGCAGTACTGTTGGATTCGAACAAACGTTCATCCAGGAAACGTTCATCCCAAATTCACGTTCATCCAGGTCCTTTAATTGCAAGCCTGCATTGCATGCTTCTGCTGAATACCTTGCACCATCTGCAGGTGACTTTTAAACTAAATATTTTTTGTGACTAAAAAAATCAGATTTTTCTAGAAAAAACTTCGTGTAAACAGCACTTCTTTATCATCATCATTTGTTTCTTTTTTATGATTTTTAAAGTTTTTACGAGCTTTTGACGCACCCTATATTCGGAAAGGTGTTCAAGCACATACGTATGAACCCAAACTAGAGCTGCAAATGCAACCATTGCAAAGATTTAGTAGGATATAAAGAAGAGAAAGAGTATCGTCCCAGGCTGTAGTTGAACGTGCGACCCCTCTGCATGCATCAGAGTGTCATATTTGACTAGACCACGGAGTTGTGCTTACAGCTTAATTTGAGCTCTATTCTAGGGCGTCTAAATATTTTTCTAAATATATAATTCCCCAAGAATTGCAAAAGAGGGTCTTTTCTGTGTTAACCACCTGTTTGTTAATTCTGTTATCCAAAAATAAGTTTTATTTATTCTTTTTGGAGAAGATGTTGATTTTTTTTCTTAAAGAAAAGATAAGCAAATAGCGATGTTCTTCAGAATAGTTTTCAAGGGAAATACATTATATTTACGGGTAATGTCATTATGATTTGATGCCTCAACAAAAGATTCTTTCTTCCGGCCTAATATCCAGTCTGATCAAAGGAAATTCAAGTGGTAAAAATAATAAACTTATATAGTAAGAAAGCAGAAAAAAATGGAGAAAAATCTAGCTAATCTTGTGTTTGTTTGTTTGTTTTTTGGTTTTACGGCTCAAAGACTACAATGGTCATGCTGCGCCGGGACCTACTATTTTCCGAGGAATCCGAACCTCTTATGGCCTAGGGAACCAAACCCCGGACTACAGTGAGCAGCTAATCTTGTGACCACAAGGATTTAGAATATTTACGTACGTAAAACTATAATAAATAATAATATATATTATAATATATGCAAAATATAATATATGTAAAAATACAATATATTTAAAATATATAATATATGTAAAAATAAAATGGATAACGGAATTAGAAAGAAATTATGGAACAAACAGAAAGCACAAGATGTCGTAAGAAATGAAGGCAGGTGCGAAACTGGAAAGTTTATACAATTCAAAGTATTAAATATTAAGCGAGCACAAATCAGATTTTTTAGCGGACTTGGTAATGAAATTTTCTATTTTGGACCCAAGTTCATATCTTACAAAAGTTGACTTATAATTAAAAACATTAAATATGTTTGCTTTTTAAAATCGTTCAGTTTTGCAAGAATATTTGCTTACTTAAAGTATTTTGAAAAGCAAATGAAAATACGACTACTCTATCAAAACACTATGCAAATCTTTCTACTGGTTTGCAAATCCCGTATTTTAAAAATGCTCATCTTTATAGACATACATAATACTCTTTCTCTCTCTCAATATAAAGTATATATAAATAATCATAAAACAGCACGATGATGTTATATCGAATATAATAGAATGTGGATTATTTATCGATAATCTATTATTATAAAATTATCGAAATTATTTTTGGCAGCGAAAATGTGATTATTTTTCTTCATTATAATGATAATATCCATATTTTAATAAATTGTAATCGATTCAAATAATTAAGAACAATTTTGGAAATGGACTTAGATAATGAATACAAGGTTTGTGTTTTTATTGGATTCTTTTTTACTTACTCCTGATAGCTGTTAGAGTGTTTAGTTGTATGATCATAGTTGTTAGAGTGTTTAGTTGTATGATCGTAGTTGTTAGAATGTTCAGTTGTGTGATCGTAGTTGTTAGAGTGTTCAGTTGTATGAACTCCGATCTTCATCTTTAAGTAATTCAAACAATCACTGCTTCATTGCATATCGTTTTTCTTTCTTGCTGTAATTATTTAGTAATTGCTTTAATTTACATTCTTTTTCTTGCAGGTTTATTTGTATTTGGGACACGTGTGTGCAACCTTTGGGCTGTCCTTCGTCCTTTCCATAACCTTTGAGATCCCATTCCTGAACCTGGAGAAAATTATATCTAAACAGCTGAGTCAATCTCGCGCAGCCAGAAGCCAAAACGCAGCTCCTCAACAAAGCAGAAGACATTTGCAACATCCGGATCACCCCAAAATCAAAGAGCCAGTAATATTAGTGCGACAGTTGCCAGAAAGGCATCATTACCTCTGATTGTCATAGCAGCGAACTTGCGCTGAACACATGGCAATGTCTCAAGTGATCCATGACAAAAGACGCTGACGCCATTTAAGGATTATGTTTAGTGGTGTAGACATATCAAGAACAAAGGTTATTCAACATAATTTCCATTATCCGGACAAATTGGGATCGGTGTAGATTCCGAACACTGGAGGTTCAGATACTGGGATTTAGTAGTGTTGTATTGGGCCATTGGGTTGTTGCTTGGTTGCAACGTCATCAAGTGATCTAACATGTGAAGGAACAGGATTCGGTTAATCCGATGATTCGAATAATTAGAGTCCAGATAATTCGTAAAACAAATCGATAATGGTACCACATATAAATCCATGGTGCAAATAATAGCAAAAATCTTTGAAGCATGCAGAGAAAAGTGTAGCTGTCCAAGATGTTCTTATGTTACACATGTACTCACTTGATGTAAATGGTTTTAGCCAACCAGCGACAAACAAGCATCGTCCCTGCTGAGCGGGAAATCCGCCATTTGTTTCCCTGACATAATTAATAGAAAATATTTTTTATGAGCTATGCGGTTACATAAATATATATATGACATTTATATACAGGATAGAAGATAGGCATGACACAGTATAGACATACAGTTAATGTGCAGGGATGTAACAACTAAAAATTTATGTGAGGGCTTTAGTATCTTCACAACAGATTACGTGACATGGCGTTAAATAAAGCAATGTGCTTTTTAATCCAATGGGGGGGCGGGTTTGATCTCTCTGACTAACTCTTTCCTGCCACACTTGGGTACAGAACAGACTGTAGGATTTGATATCTGCGATGCTAACTCACGTTTGGAAAAAATAACCGAACCCAGGTCCGTTCTTATTGGCTCATTTGCCGCGGCAAAATTGCATATGGACGAAGCTTAACCATGTATTTAAGTGAAAAAATCCAGGACTTCTAAAATTTAGATCTACGCAACCGGAATGAAGGTAGTTTATGATGCTGAGTATCGATGAATGCCCAACAAATAGCACTTGATGCTCCAGCGGAAATATATCATCAACTATATAATTTTTGATTAATAATTAAATTATTTTATAAAAAACGATCAGAGAGACTTTTGCTTATTGTACTTTAAAATCGCATTTAAAATACAAATCATGCGTATATAAATATGCCAAATTTGAAATTTTATCTACAAAAGTAATTTTGTACCACGTGATGCGAAATTAATACGTATTTACAGATAAATATATGAGTAACATAATAAATGTATATATTTTTGAAAATTAAATTTCTCGTTATTCTACGTTTATTTTAAATGCAGGTTTTGATTATCATATTCGTTAAGAACTTTAATTTGTTAATGCGACGGTTTGTAACTATGTTATTTCGAATAATGTATGATACTACATACATTCATGCGACGGTCGTAAAAGCAAAATGCTGCTTCAAATCAAACAATACACAGTTTGTATAGACTTTGAAAGTATATAAAATTTTTGAAGTCTGTAAATTTGAAAGTATATAATAAGCATAAGTATACGCAGAGGAGGAACTTGCTTTCTAGTGAGCGTTTGTCGGCGCCAAAATCAAGTTCTGAAATTGGAATCCTTCTCTGCTGTAATGGGATAGGTCGTTTGTGACGTCACCTCCCGTTATTTCTAACTGTTTCGTCGGATTTCTTTTCGTGAACGAACAGTACGTATACACACACACACACACAATCTTGACCAAATAAAATTTTTCTAACGGATTTTTATGCGGCGCTAAATATTTTTTTTACACTTTTTTGTTATTTCTCATGGAAAAACGATACAACGTGGTACAAAACCCACATTCTCTTTAAGGGATGGGTTTGGGTCCTCGTAGGCGACTTACAGAGACGGTCTTATAATTTTCTGTAATGTTATTTACATATTCTAGAGAAAGGGCAGTAATGACCATGCTGCGCCAGACCTTATAATTTTCTGAGTAATTCGGACCTCTTCAGCCTTGGGGGAAAAACCCAGCTACAGATCTATAAAAAAAAACCCAGCTACAGATCTATAGAAAAAAAAAACAGTAAGAGCTTGGTACATAGGAGAATCAAACTTAGAATAGCCACATGACAATAATGCAACCATGAGTAACGCCATAGCAACGCAATGCGTTACGATTGCGCTACCTAAGGACTTCAATGATATTGGTACAATGTATTTGAAACAGGAATTGTGGAAAATTAATTCCGTTAGTACCAGGAAGTGCGTAAGTTGCAGAAACTGCTTAGCACTGATCTCACATAGTAAAACGGGCAGCAATTTCTCCTATTGACGACTTTTAAAGGAAAGAAATAAACGTCGCAAAACAGAAAAAGGCGATAATCAGAATGGGTGTATAGTAACTTGTCCTATTAACGACTTTCAACGGACAGAAAGAAACGTCACTACACAGAAAAAGGCGTTAACCGTAATGTGTATACAGTAATTTCTCGCATTAATGATTTTCAAGGGAAAGAAAGAAACATCGTAAAACAGAAAAAGGCGGTAATCAGAAGGTGTTCATAGTAACCTGTCCCATTAACAACCTTCAATGAATGGCGGAAAGTAAGGCTTACGCTTTTAGACAGATTCACTAGGGTAGGCCGTGTCCGGGGGGTGTTGACGGGGGTTGTAACCCCCATTGCTAAGAAATCTTGTATATACATATGAATATATGGGGTTGTAGCTTTTTAGGCTCGTGTCTTACCACGCTTATGAAGTTCCTGCTTACGCTTATGGACAGATTCTACACAATCGCTCAATGCGGGTGCATTTTTCACGCTATTCGTTTCTCATAGATCACACATTTTTAAGCTTAACACTTCTACTTAAGGTAAATAAAGTTGAAATAAAGTGTAAAGAACCAGGGAGGAAATTTACAAACTAAGGATTGAACACCCCTAATGAAGGGCAGCTGCTGATGCGTCCGAAAGCTTGACTCCCCTTCTCCTTTGCTGATCTATCAGCGTTTAACCTTTAGCTTCTAAGTAAACTTATCTATTAACGCTGAACCGCCCCATCTTATTATTGTAGTACTATAGTAATTATAAAGTAATTATAATTACATAGACAAATAGCAGCAAATTCTACGCATATGTCAGGGGCAATATCTTGACAGGTTTGACAGGCAGCTTTAAATTAACATGTTTCTGAATATATTTTTCAAACAATGCCATATGCGAACTGCATGAAATTAAATACCAATTTGTTCTTAAATGCCACTTAAATAATTTACCTGATCAACACACATTTCATAATTGTTGTTTTAACTATATTTTCATTTTTAATTACGTTATAATTTGGTTTATTGTATTTGGCAACACTCCATTGTCTTTAAACATCTTAGAATCCCGAAATAGAATCGGTATAGTAATGCAAATTTATTTGCTTCTAGCTTCTTAGTTCTGGGATTTATATGTTTTCACCACCCTTCCCAATTTAATACATGAGTACGCAGTATATAATATATACACACCTTATATACACACACAGTATATATACACACATGTACACAGTATACACACACAGTATATAGATATACACGCATGTACACAGTATACACACACAGTATATAGGTATATACACACATGTACACAATTATACACACACGGTATATAGTATATACACAGTATGTACAGTATATACACACAGTATGTACACAGTATATACACACAGTGTTATGTACACACAGGTAATGTACACACAGTATGTACACACAATTATGTACACACAGTATATACACACAATTATACACACAATTATGTACACACAGTATGTACACAGTATATACACACAGTATGTACACAATTATATAGTATATACACACAGGTATGTACACGGTATATAGTATATACGCAGTATGTACACAGTATATAGTATATACACACAATTATGTACACAGTATATAGTATATACACACAGTGTAATACACAGTATATGAGTATATACACACAGTATGTACACAGTATATAGTATATATACACACAGGTATGTACACAGTATATAGTATATACACACAATTATATAGTATGTACACACAATTATATAATTATATACACACAGTATATGGTATATACACACAATTATATAGTATATACACACGAGTATGTACACGAGGTATATATACACACAGGGGTATGTACACAGTATATACACACAATTTTATATACACACAGAGTGTGTACACAGTATATACACACAGTATATACACAGTATGTACACAGTATATAGTATATACAGTGGAATGTGATAAAGTGACCACAGGCGTAGGCAGAACGTTCATAAGGTGGGAGGTTATGGACACAATTGTGGCGTTTCAGACCTACAATTCATACACTCCTATGTTAAATATACAAAATTTCATTGCGATGGGAGGTTACAACTCCAAAACTACCCCTGGCTACGCTTATGAAAGCGACCACTCTGTAAATTGACCGCCTGAATAAAATGATCATTTTTCATGAGAGAAAATTGACAGAGACTTAGTCTGGTTCGTACCATAGTCTGTTGTGTATAGTGATCGCGTATCCATGGCAACTATTGCAGTCCTTTCCCAAAGGTGGTCACTTTAGGCAGGATCTAATGTATATATTGTTTCTCTTCCTTTGCTTAATAAATAAAAATAATATGGAGAAAAACATTGGGTCAGCCAATAATCACAAACTCGAGAAAAAGTTGCAATTTTATTAAAGACTGGGGCTTGATTTACATTAGTGAATGCTTTCCAGTGTGTCATAATTGTTTTCAATCATACAATGTGTCAAAATATTCCATTTACCAAAGCTCCAATTTCAGTAAACAAAAGAAAACGAACCGAAATGTTGCTTTGGAATCAGCTCAGAGCATTTTAATTTTAGTTATTTGAAATAAAGCAAAATTCTGAAAGAAAAGTTCCAAGCAGAGTTAGGAATGCGATGTCTTTCTAATTATTTCGGTGTTCATGTGCTGGTTAACATGCGTATCTTTTAGAGGTCTTCATAATTGGCTAGTTCGGCAATGTCACAGCCAAACTTGTTTGATATGTTTCATATTCAGCCGTCTGCTATTAAATCTTGGAATACGAATTGACGAATGATGTTTTTCAGCAACCGGTTCATCTCTCGGAGGATACAGAGGAAGAGGTACTACACGTGACAACACACAAACAAAAGCTCTGAAAAACAAAAATGATGAGAAAAGGATCAATACGCGAAAACATCACATTATGTTCAATTTCATTCAGTATCGTCATCTTATTTAATGAATATCAACTGCCGTACGTGGGTTTTTCTAAATCGTTTTCTCTCCTCAAAAATGTCGTGGAAGTAATGACCTTTCAACAGCCATTGTTTCCGATTGGGAACATGATTTTGAGATCATTTTTGAATCCTTTTCTAATATATTTATTACGGGTTAATGGTATTTTAATTTTTTTAAACGAATAATCATAGGAATATCGGCAGATTAGCTGCAATGTTTTGAAATTGATGAATACGTTTTTGAAAAACTTACAAATACATCTATATATTTTTCAGATTTTAATTTTCAGTTTTCTTTATTTAAACCCTCTTAAATACCGTTGGATTCTTTGCTTTGTACTTTTATTTTTAATTTAGTGGATATTGTAAAATGTAATAATAATGAATTTAAAAACATGAGTTTATTCATTAAGACTGGATAAGCCATTTTTTGTAATTTTCTCAATTGGGAATATTGGCCAGTTTTCTTCGTAGAAATTCTTGTAAACGCGGGATCATTAATTTTATATAGAAAGTAGTTGACATGAAATTGATTGGAAGCAAACATGTCTCACTTTCTATAAATACATACTGGTGGCATAGCCGTACGCAAGAATTCCATAACCGGGGTTATAGGCTCAATGGGGGGTTACAGAGCTACAACTCACATATTCCTATGTTAAATATACAAAATTTCATTGCAATGTGGGATTTTACAACATCCATCAATACCCCCTGCGTACACCACTGACTGAGGGTAATATCAGGCGTTAGCTTCTATTCTACACATTGGGGTAACAAGGGGGAGGTACAGCCACCCCTAGAAAAATGTGAAACACTTCAATAAACGACAATTACAAGTGAATATCATATGTGGAGCATCGAGGAGGGGGTAAGAGCCCCCTTAAACCTCGCAGCTGGCTACGCCAATGGTTCTAAATTGAACAATCGTTCGGTGAAGACATGGAATAATTTTTCATATAACACTATCCAGTTCAGGATGTTTATCAAGATATTTGCTCTGAGGGGTTGGGGTGTCAAACTTCGTAGGGGGTGTCAAATTTACCTTCAAAATTTTAATTTTTTTTATAAAATGTACTTACCAGAAAAGAAACGAAATAAAATATTCAACAGAAATGAAATAATTCTTCTACATTTGCAAAAAAGATCATTTTTTTTTATTCGGAAGAAAACAAAATTCAAGCATTTCTTCTTGGACATTTAACCCATTCACAGACAGTTGATAATTTTTGAGGTGGCAGGATTTTACTTCTACCTATCTCCTTCTTCCTCTTGACATCCTTATTCGTATTTGTCTTCTTCGAAAAATTGTTGCATATAAAAGATTATTACAATTTACATATGCAGAAAAAGTAAGGAAAAATAATTCGTTCGATATTTTTTCTTTCTTGTAATTTGAATATTATCTGGTATATGAACTTTGTGTTTTAGGAGGGGGTGTCAATAAATTTTGGGGTTGTTGGGAGCGTAGCGGATACCCTGTTACAGTTTTTCTGCAGAACGTCTAATTCTTGCTTGTGTTCCTGTGAATTGTAGTGAACTAACTTATTTTTTATATTGTGTATAACCACGTGAAATAATATAATGGCAAATATGATTTTGATTAGGACTGTGCGCAGGATGCCAAAAAGGGAGGTTGATCAAATATTTCTTTTCTCCCATGTTCGGATTTATAATTGTTCAAATGGGGGTGTTTAACCTCCAAACTCTCCTTATTCAGGCCTTGCTTTCGATTGTTATCGTACGTCAGCTATGAAAGTAATTTGGATATTATTGTGTTTTCTGATATATGCGGAAAAATAAGTACGTTTCTCGAAATTAATGCTAAATTTAAGTCAGATGCTCTCCACATTTTCACAGAATTTGAAACAAACAAAGAATTACTTGAAAAGTCACTGGTAGGGAAAAGAACGATTCCGTGAGTTCAGTGGGGTAGGATCCAACAACCCTTTGATTGCCGGTCAAACGCTCTCCCTACTGAGCTACGGACAGCTATCAAACTCGCCTCAGTGCGCGACTATAAAGTGAAGATCGTATCCCACCGGACGCACGAAATTATTTTTTTCTTTGCTGGTGACTTATCAAGTAAAAGTTCTACCATCGGCCTTACAACTGGAATTAATTACTATCAATACTAACAAAGATTTGTTCAGGAAATCATTATTTTGTTTAGCTATTATCATGCTGTATATTTACTGAAAATACAAGTTTTGTTTACAAGTGCACTGTGGCGTGAGTAGACATTAAAAATTATGGGGTCAGGTAGCTTTAAAAATAACTGCTTGAATGTATTTCGACTTTAACGAGAAGATTGCAGCTTGATATACAATGAAGACTTGCGCTTCCCTTTCCTTATGCCAGTGTGATATTTTTAAATATTTTTTAAAGTTTGCGTAAGGAATACTAAATCTGTACTTCTACAGCGATATTGCATTTGGGCTAGATTATCGTAAGTCTGACAAGCAAGAATGTATTATTGTCATAATAGGCCCATATTCCCAATTGGACACATGGCGAAAATATGGGATAAAATTTTGTCAACTTTTGCATGCAAGATATTTAAACTAAAAATGTTTAAAACCAAAAATGTAAAAAAGTTAAATGGTTAAAAGATTATGGGATCTGAATTTAAACTGCAAAATAGTATGTATATGGCGCCTAAGCAAGATGTGTCTCCATGTGCAGACCATTTTCTTCTTTTCACCCATGATTCAAATACGATACTTGTTGTATGAGCAAAAATAAAATCGTATGCACTAATTTTGAGATAGAGAATTAGAATTGGGCAATATTATGAACTATCCGCGACTTATTCGTATGCCGCTATTTTTATGGATGCATTGATGTTGTGTGATCGTAAAGAATTATCACCACACCCCTGAACATGATTAAATACGAAAAGTGAATTTCATCCCATTATCATGCGCAATATTTCTAACCACAATCGTAGATGATATTATGCCTTAGTTGGAGAGTATTTGTTTTTAAAGCAAATTGAAAATGGCATGGCTATTTTACCTTATATTTCATTCTTATTCCTCTTCTTCCTCCTCATCTTCCTCTTCTTCCTCCTCTTCTTCCTCTTCTTCAGCAGGGGGTGGGCTGGGTTGCTTGGGTGGAGGTAATGGTTCCTCCTCTTCCTCTTCGTCTAATCCTGGGTAGGGAGGCTCAATATCCAGTAAGTCATCATCTTCATAATCTCTCTTCTCGATGATTTCCTTTACCTTTGGAGCGGTGGGATCCCACTTTGGCAGAGCCTTGGCCCCTCGTTCTTTCCATCCTTCCATACGGTCCTTCCAGCTCTTCTCTTTTATCTCCTTGTGGAGATCATCAATTCCCTATTGTTAATTACGATGAAGATCATTATTATGATTACGATGAAGATCATTATTATGATTACGATGAAGATCATTATCAGAATTTGTTCAATCTGAAGTGTAGACAACTTATTGATCACGCAGTACTGAACATGCCAGTTGCCGCAAACCAAATATCATAATAGGAGAAACAACAGTAAACAATGTTGAACTATTAAACTTGTATATATAAAAAGAGTAAATATATTATATGACGCGTTTGCAGATAATATTAATTTTAGAGTATGAAGCAATGATTATACTAAACTTCTAATGTGATAGATACAACCTTTGTAAAATGCAAACGACCACGTTGACTTTGTTAATCTTTTAACAACAATTTGAATTAAACTAAACTCCCGTTTCACTTTATGTCCTCCATTTGGAAAAATTTCATTCGTCCTACAGCAAAAGACGAGTCTATGGACCCACAAACAGTTTTCTTGAAATAATTTAAGACCAGTGCGTTGGCATCAGTAAACTTTTCGCACGTTAACTATGTCAATGTTATTCAGGTTCTAAAGAAGAAAGCTTGCACGCTTTCAAATTGGCAATAAACCGTTTTAAGTAAACTTTATAACCGTGATTATGCGTTTTTTCACTATAAATTAATTCGAATTTTAATGGTTTACTTCTGTTTTCGCCTTATATTTGGCAATAATTTGGTTTTGCCCTCACTCACTCACTACATGTTATTATCGGCTTCGTAACCTTCTCAAAACAGAGTTTAAGTACAAAAGCACTTCCATGTATTTTGTTTGTAGATAAAAGTAGTGGTCAAATGGCGGCCGCCAATTTATTTTGTACGGCCTGCTTATTTTATCCAATTACATACATTAAATGCCACATCAAATCATTTTTAAAAAATAAATTGCAATATTATTAATAAGAATATAATCATTGACATCTGAATAAGTTTATAATCAATTGATAATGGCTGTATTTTGAATTTTAAAAGAAAAGATGTCTGAATTTAGACTTCTGATGGTAACTTGTATGATTTATGACCCACAGTTTTGATTGTCTATTATATTTTGATTGGATGAAGCCAATTTTGATTGATTATTATATTTTGATTGGCTGAAGCCAATTTTGATAGGCTATTACATTTTGATTGGCTTTTATATTTAGATTGGCTATTATATTTTGATTGGCTATTGCATTTTGATTGGCTATGATGTTTAGATCGGCAATTATATTTTGATTGGCTATTATATTTCAAATATTGTATTAAATTTTTCAATCATTTGTGATTAAAATTCTCATTTAAAAATACTTGCTGCTGTATCGTAAATACTAATTTAAATTTAAGATTTTCATGAATCCTTTTATCATATAATGCCTTTTCTGAATTTTAAAGCAATATTTCTTCATTCATGAGTTGATTATTATTATATTAGCAATAGACAAATATTTTTTATTTCATTTAAAAAAATATATAATTCATACTTAATTTTAATCAAAAATAATACACGAAAATGTAATAAACGTAAAATTTCACTTGATGTAATTTATAGCCGTGTGCCATATCGTTCGATGACCGAATCACTAAACGAATCTTCTCGTTTATGGTAGACGGGAAAAATCATTCACTGATTCGTTCAATTGAAAGAGTTGACACATGTGTACTAACTTAATAGGTGATTTCATTAAAATCAGGAGGTGAACGCGATTTAATAACAAAATGGTTTTAAATGGCGTTGAAATCAGCTGGATAAAAAATAATGGAAATAAAAAAGATAGAGAATAATGGATATCAATAGGATAAAAATAATGAAAATAAACAGGATAGAAAGTAAGATGCATTCATTAGGCAAGAAACTGTGAAGGAATCTTACATGCCATTTTCATATAACGGATTCCCCATCGATATATTTCATACGTAATATAATGAACATTTAATGTTATAATTTTTAGTATATTTTTATTTATATTATTAATATATATATATATATATATATATATATACATTTATTTTAACTCCTTTAACTCTATTTATTTCTAAATATACAATATTCTTCTAACTTCCTGCCATCTTCTTTTGCTATTTTTGCACTATATCTTATCTATTACATATTTCTATATCTTCTCTATTTTTGTACATATCTTATCTATAGCAGCGGCTCATAGCGACTGTGCTTAGAAATATATATTTATTTTTGCTGCGTTTTCCATTTTTCTAATTTAAATTAGACATACGTAGCATATATATATGTGTATATTCTATTAAGAGAACAGTTTATTCAATTTACCATTAAATAAAATTGTTTAATAACTTCACAAAATACAGCATATAATATTGTTATTGTTATTGGTTATTTTGGTTATGTTAATATTCTGTTATAGTTTGTCGGTTATTTTCTCTATATCAAAAAAGAAAGCTTAATGCCAATTATTATGTATGTTATATTTTATTATTATCATAATTCTGGGTATTATTAGGCAACTACGAATTGTTATATTATCTGGCAGTGAAAATCGAATCGTTTAATTTAGCATTTTTGAAAGCATAGACGAATTTACTTCAAAGTATCCTTTTGGAATCGATTAAAAACAGAGCTGCAGTGCAGAGGTATTCGTAAAAAAGGTCGCAAAATAGAGCCCAAAAATATAAAAATATTGCATGAAAAATCAAAAAGTAGCGCGATACAAAAATACTGAGAAAATCAAGCTTAAATCTAATATTTCAAAACATTTCAAAAATCTTTTTTCTGGTACATTAGAAGCAAAAATAGATGTATACCAGTTTCTTACGCAAGTAAAAATACGTGCTCAAAAAACAGTTACAAATTTATCAAAAACGGTTCAACATATATATTTTCATACTATTGTCAGCAAGTCTATCGTTGTTGAAAACAGTTCTGTGTCTAAAACGGTATGCACCCTTGGTGACCCAGGAAGTGTTTGTTAAAAAGATGGGACAACCCTTAAAAAATATTCCCAATATCGAAAAACTGTCGGTATGGGGATTCAAAAATGTATAATACAGCTCAAACGCAAAGCGTTTGAAAAATCATAATTTTTAAATTTGTAATAATTTACGGAAATTGGATCAAGCTCCTTTATGTGATGTTGAGAATGAAGGAGTGAGAGAGAGAGTTGTGCAACAGCATGCATCAGATTGGTAAACTTCAGTAAAGAAAGTTTAAGTTTCAGGATGCTTGAAGTTTGTTTCAAGCCAAGGTTTAGTTCAAAAGATGGAAGAAGATAACAAGGATAGGTAAGTGCTTGTGCGAGGTCTAGAACTAAAATGCCAAAAGAATATGAAGATGGTTTAGTTCAGGGAAGGATAATGCCACGTCCTCTGTGTTTTTTGCGGCAATATACATACTCCATCAAAAAGATGTTTTTTGTCACCATACGTTCTTCGGTCGACGCGACGTTCAAACTTGCTGGCAACGATGATTTTTGGCTGAGAAAGAAGGAGACAATTAGAAAAACATTGTAAAACTTCAAAGGATGATCTTCAAGTTTCTTATTGGGGAGGTATTAGGACACAGTTATCCCAATACCACATCCATTCTGTGGCCTGTGAGGATGAACATGATGTTGTTCATGGAAAACACGTTTATGCATCAAAAACAGGCTCTTACTGAGCATAGCATGTACTTTGTTGATCTATCTAATTAGCGCCTTCTGCTGATTGCAATATGCCATCTGCACGGTTAAAGATAAAAACAACGAATGCAGGTCAATTTTCACGTCTGTATGAATGCTGAAATTTGACCTTATACGTCATGGAGTTAATTGGGATAGATTAGAAAATTTTATGCTGAATTTCCGATTCGACATTTGTGAAAGTAATTCCAAGAAGATTCGAAGATCATCCTTTAATGAACACACAGTTAGTTGATTACTTACACCTTCAAATAAAGATTTCTTATCACCAAAGGTCCGCCTATCCGTACGGCGTTCATATTTACTGGCAACTTGTAACTTGGGCTGGAGAAATAGATTTGGGTAGGAAAACATTCAAGAGACAAGCAGTGACAACAAACAAGGAAAATATGTGGTTAATAAATGTCATACTGGTTCAAAGGACATGTATTAAAACGTCAAACATAGGTCAAAAGATATTGCATACTCTTAGATTTGTAACAATTTATATGCAACGGGAGATATCATCATAGTCTCTGAACATTTGGAAAAACTATATAGATACTAGGATAATTGAAAGGATTTCTTACTTAAAGGAGACGTTTTAGAGAGATTGAGCAATCAGAGCAAAGCATTCTGGGTTAATTAAAATGGAGAAATTACTATTGGATATAATATTTTCATGACCAGAGAACTTACAATTAAGTTCAATTAAGATAACTTGGTTGTAAAAATTTGCAATAATTACAATCATCGACAGGGTTGAAAGTTTTCCGTGCATTCAGCTAATTATACACTTCATTTGCATCACTTCATTTATAAGCAATTAGTAATATTCCGCTTTTCTTTTCTGAAGAAGTTCCATTTTGTGTCATAAAGATTTATCTGCTATGGCACAATGAAAGAGACATTTTCAACAAAAATTGTAGTTGCTGTAATGTATTAGATCTAGTAGATGTCTGAAGATACGTTCTATCAAAACGAGCTTGATCTTAAGCTGGTGGCATAACCACTTGGTGATTTTCCACGAAAAGAAAAGCTCATCACCAGTCGCTTGTTGAACAAATGTTCAAATATTTTGCAACAGATTTATCAATTTCTCTGGCTCAAAGTTAAACAAACTGTTACAGACTGGTGATTTAATATATCTACAGACAAAGCTTTAGTTTTCGAAAGAGGATAAGATCAAACGAAAATATTGTTAGTCATGAATTGACGATAAATGCTGCACAGTATGGACTTGCAACTCGCTTTGACTAAGCTAAAAAGTAATGAAGAAGAACTGGAGTTGGCAATTTTTTTCAACTTCATCAAATATTACAAGCAAAATATTTGATATAAATAAAGGAATAAAGTGCATAGCACTTAATTTATTTAACATGTAAATTTGTTCCTCTAAAATACATTTATATATTCAATATACTATAACGATGACTCTCTTTGTATGTTTTAAGTAACACCGTTTTAGGTAATATGAAATGAACAGTAGAGAGGTAATAAAAATAAATTAAAAATTACACAAAAAGTAACATCATTTGATCTTCAATGGAGATTTGATGATAATATGTCACAGCGAAAGCACTCAGTTATTACTTTGAGCATTAAATAAGATTTTAATGATATCATCAGCATATGAAGAAACTGATTTGTTAAAAGGAAGTGACAATTCACGAACTGATAATGTCATTTCTAGGCTCGGAAGAAAACTATTGCATAACTATCCAGCAATCGCTGAAAAAAGTCATGTGTTTTATTTAGAATTGGAATGGATGCTCTTGAAATAAATATGAATAATGAGCTAACCATTAGAATAAGTTTGAATACGAAAAATCATGTGTATAATCTACTCGCCACATTGCGGCAGAATGTTTGTGTAAATTTTAATATCATTATACACACAATAAAAAAGCAAAATAGGCTTCAATATTTTCATTTTCTGTACCTGCTGCGAAGAAAATTAAACTTACTGGGTATTTGCCTTCAGCCTCCCTGAAAGTCAAAAGAAAAAAACATGAATACACATTTATTAGCAAATTGATAACGTACATATACAATTTAAAGTTTGAACTTTAGAAAATGTTGTGAGATTGGTCTAGAGTTGAATTGCTATAGTCTTAAGGAAGGATAAAAGCAAATATATTTTGCTATACATCGTCCTACATGTCACGTGAATACAGTCCAATATGTGTTATAAGATAAACAAGGGTGATTTAAAATAAACGAAGAAAAAAAACCCCGCAGAAGCAGTAAAAATGAAATGAAAAGAAAAAATGCTTGGTTTTTACCTCTTTTGAATATCGACCAGGTAATAAAAATCTTACAATTTAAAGACATTTTTATGGTGATTTATCAAACAGTGTTTCAACTATCTCAACTTCATTAACTTCGCTTTCACCCACATCGACAGATCGAGCAGTTTTCGCTAAACGGTTACAAACTGGCGTAAAGCGGTAACTAGCTGGAATAAATTTCAACATATGAGTGTTGTTTATCTTAGAAAACTTATACATTTGACGGTTGATTGGTTATGTTTTTGTGGCGCAAGGATGGCAAGGGTCATTATACGCCAAGCAAGGTAAGAATATCTGACGGCGTACGACCAAGTCCATCGGAAACATGCATTGAAACTTCTTGTAAAGCAATCTTCATTGCTCTTAAAAGGCGTTAATTTGTTTCATAATTTATTTTGTGTGGAATTTTATGTTGTTTTATTAGTTTTAGAATACTTAGAATTCACATTTATCATTAATGTATGCATTATGCCTACGTTGTCGTCAAGCACATTTATTTAATAAGCATGGATTTACTTAACACCTTCTCGTTATTATCCTAAATGCATGGAATAAGTGTCGTCCTATAACTCTTTTAAAAAAAAAACAACAAAAAACTATAATATTTCCTAAGCATGCTCAAGAAGCCCTTTTGCTCCATTTTTTTTATAATATATAATGTTATGCTCCAACCATTATAAGGGCCTGGTGGCCAAATTTCGAAATATAATTCTTTTGTAAAAATGTTATTTTTATTGGCGTTTCATATTTTTGCGCCTCAAGAATATAGGAACAATTGTCTGGAATGTAACAGATGGTTTATCGTGATTTCCTAATAATGACACACTTACATATAATCAAGCTTAGCCGAAATCAGACCACGTGATAGGCCCTAAATTGGTGAGAAGATTTTCTTTTATTTTGCTAAATTTTGATTCGATGGTAGGACTTCAAGTTGTTATATACCATAACGAGTAAAATTTTACCAATGGTCAAAATGTGAAGCAAAAAAGGAAAAGAAAGCAAAGAAAATAGAAAAAAATAAGTAAAGTAAAAAATAAATTGGAAATAGGAATAGTTTGTTTGTTTGTCATAAATAGGAATAGTGAAAGTAACGAAAGGAGGAAAATAAGAGTAGTAAAAGTAACAAAAGGAGGAAAATAAGAATAGTAAAAGTAAGGAAAAGAGGAAAATAAGAATAATAAAAGTAACGAAAGGAGGAAAAGAAATTAGGAAAATTAAGGAAATAAAGGTAAATAAAGAAAATGGAAGAAAGTTAAATAAAAAGAAAATTATTAATAATTTTTTCTTATGCTGTTGGTAACGTTTTTCTTATTCTTATTTTTTCTCTATTTCTTTCTGCTTAATTTTCTTTTTATTTAACCTTCCTTATTTTTCTTTATTTCCCTTAACTTTTTCTAATTTATTTTCCTCCTTTCGTTACCCTTATTATTCTTATTTCCCCTTTACTTACCTACTTTACTTATTTTTTCTTCCTATTTTCTTTGCGCTCCTTTCCTTTTTCCTTTCGCCTTCCAACCAGTGACAAAATTTTACTCATTATGGTAAATCCCATCGATCTTTGTATTCTATTTTTCGTATATACTGCTCAGAATATTCACACTTAAGATCCAAAATTTTGACATCTTAAAAGTTATGATGAAACGTAGTAGTATATCAAATACATTCCTTGAATATAGTTTACATCATTCATAGACAATAATTACTCTCGATAATGTTTTTCTAACTAGCGATTATTTATTTCCGTGTAAAAACGCGGCATTTTGCTCCCGCAGCAAATTCTTCCCAGAACTATATATATTTCTATTAACGTATTTTTCTGTTATAAACGTTTTTTTTCTCTATCTCTTGAATGGGGCCAAGGGGGAAGGATGACTGAATCAGTTAAACATCTGATGGTAAACATTATTTCTGTATTTTACTTACGCTGGGTCAATTCCCTTTTTCAAAGCTTTTTGCCTGTTAATCTGTTTCTGTCTTTCGGTAAGTTCTCTTAACTAAAAAGAAAAACAAACAATAAATGCAGATAATTATGAGGAGCTTTATATATATATACAATTTCTTAATTGTTCTCAGATAGTCAGCAATCTTACATCGTAATCTTGTCTCTTCACTCTGTCTTCCAAGTCATATTTTTCACTCTCGAGTAGGACAATCTTGTTCCATAACTCCTCTGCATAAGCTTGCAGTTTCGGGGAACTTAAACCTTCGATGTTCAGAGGTTTGATTCTGTAAGTTAAGGCAATCTGCTTGTCTTCAACAAGCTGTTCCTTGCTCTTTCCCATCTCAGAGCGGGCTTGGTCGACGTTGCTCATCTGAAAGCAAAAATGTCATAAATCCTAGCTATTATATATTATATACATAATTACCATATATACTTGAAGTATGGTGATCATACAAGGTGTGCATAATTTCTATATGTATGAATAGTCCATGGTGATTATACAATATGTACATAATTATTACGTATTAAATACAGTCCGTGATGATTACATACATGCTGTTATAAAAATTGTCAAATAAATTAGTGCAGAATTGCTAAATAATACAAGTTGATCAAAATCGAGCTTCCACTTTGAAATCCTTAAAAAATGAAAACAACTGGACTAAAAGTTACCAAACAAACCAAAAAGTTAGAAATATTGTAAAGAAAAGTCATGGGATTTGATACTCCGGAGAAAAAGTACTTCATAAACTCATCATCAGGGACAAATAAAGGGGCTTATTCCTTAGTATTGTTATGATAGCACATTTCCCAAATAACAGTTATGGCATTTCATGTTCAATCTGCTGTCCACCATTTTCTGACACCAGGTTAAAGCTCAACATCTCGCTCTCTGCAGCAGTTCAAAGCATAGCAGTTCAAGTGTTACATTTTCATTTTCAATTTGTTGGCAGCACACACTGTGCGCTGTTTGTTTACGTTTGGTCGGTTAGCTGCCGTTGAAAAAAAAATCCATCCGTCTGGAAAAAAAGTTCAGATTGACAGGATTTTCGGATTAGCGTCATTCGCATTAACCGGATTTTCGTATTAGTGTAGATTCGGATTAACGAAACTTCATTGTATTAATAAAATACATCACAAAACATTAATGAATTTCAAGCCTACCCTGTAACAGCCGTCTAGCTACGGCTCTGCAGATAAGTATCCAACTGAGCATTTTGAATGCCTTTGAATAGGATGGAAATAAGAACTGAGGTACTTCGCTCACCTGGGAAGTCCTACGTCAGCAGTCGTCATGAGATTGACGTCATGTAACGGTATAAAGCTTGCGCTTGCGACTACTACACTACTGCTTCGACATGTAAGTCCTTTTGCTTGCTTTTGTTTTCTTCGCTTCGCTGCTACTGGCGGGTTCCAGTCGTGGGCCAGGATAGCTCTGGTCGTGTGGAATGTTTCGGAACTCCGTAAGCACTTATTTGTGAGTTGTAATTTAATCGTTGCTGGTCCTAATGTATGCCTAGAAGGATATGGCCTGGTTTCTTCCAAAGTATATACAATTTACCTCGTGGCTGTTCGTGGAATGCCGATTGTAAAGATTCTTCCGAACTTCGTTCTGTTTTAAAGCAAGTCCTCGATGACCTAGTCGACATTTCTCTATGCGCCTCTCATAGTGAAGGACTGGTAGTTGTGTGTACCGGCTGGTCTATTTTACTAGTGCATCAATACAGAAGTCAGGATTGACGAGGCTACGTTGCAACGGTAGATACTTTATTTATTAACTTTATTAAGTGGGATTTCGGGTGAACCGTTAGGGCTTTCATGATTCTTAGTTATTTGTGTAATATGTTTTGAATTGGAATTTGAATGTTAATTTAGAATATAGAAATTGTACTGAATTAGTGTATATAATTTTCGATTAATCTCAAAATTGAGTAGCTTGCCACTAATTTAGCATAAAGGGTTTGTAGATACGTAAAAATAATTTTTGACGGAGGAAGATACATAGTATACTTTTAGGTATCTGTTGCGAGGAATCTTGCCTAAGTTTGTGGTCGGATTAACCGTTACTGCTGAGTCCTTAGCTCCTGTTCGATTGACAATGGGCTAAGAGGCCCAGATTAGGAGATTCGTTTAATGTTAAATAACTGTAATGTTTTATTTAGATATTATTACTTTTCGAATGTTTTAAGAGAATTTATTACTTATTCCAGCCTCTTTCACACTAGAGGGACTCCACGTCTCGATAACCCTATATGGCTTAGAAGATATTCTTGCTGGAAGTCACGTAACCTTTGTCGAGTGTTTCCTTGTTGTAGTTAGGGAATTTGCAAAAATAAATTTGATGAATCTGTAAATTGATTGACTCATGATTTGTGTTTTGTTAGTAACTCAGTAATTGTTGTTTTTCGTAAATCGGAAAGGACTCGCAAATGATGACATATGTGTGATGTCTTGTGACTTATAAAATGTTACAGTCGAGTTGAAAGGCATTGTACTCTCCGTAATTCTGTCATGGTTCGATATTGTTTCATTGCACGTCGTTCATTGCTGTCGCATTGATAAGAGCATTTCACGAGTAAAACACAATGTTTAAAAGATAAAGGTAGCGTTAGCTTGCAAGAACTGAAGACTCTGTACAAAATGTACAGCTTTATAGCAGAAAAATCCATATGACGTGAAATCCGAATTTACACGAATTTTTAATGTCGCGTTTTTATGTGGTAAAACTGATAATCCATTGGAAATTCGCATAATTTCTGTGATGTTCATGAAGCCAAACCCCTGGCATCGACCACAGAATACAGCGCCATTTCCTTCCTTGGTGATGACTTTTTGAATTAATTATTCTTTCAAAAGACATAAAATCCCATCTCCTTCTTTACAATATTTCCAAACTTGGTAAATTTTGGTCCAGTAGTTTTATTTTATAGAGGTTTCAAAGTGAGACATTAATTATGGTCACCCTATACATACCTTATCGAAGACAGCTGGGTTTATAGCTGGAGCTGTACCGTCTTTCTTCTGGATCACAAAGTTGGGCTTAGCTTCCCTCTGCTTCTTCTCTTCCATCATGGCTTGTCGTTTCCTTTCTGCATCTTCCAGACGTTTTCTCTTGGCCTCGGCTTCCCGGTTCTTTTTATCTTCCTAAGACCAACAATTAAAAGAAAATATCAATGGATTTCTACCATAGATTGAAAAATTGTGGGAATAACGTGGCTCTATAGACGACAATCATATCATGAGGGAAAACCACCAGTTCTCATCTGATTACTGAATTTAACGTGGATCGGGTCTAGTCAGTAGTAAAGAGGATGACTATCCGGAAGTCTCAGTAATATTTATTTTTTGGAAGACAATTACTCACTATAATAACGACCAGTTCTCGGGTAACGACTGGTAATTTATGGCCAGTGATGGTACATTGATTGCTGGCTACTGCATGGTAGAAAAGTAACGACCAAGGGAGAAAAAAGCATCTTGCAAAAAGAATAGAAAAGTGTTTCACGAACAGGTACCTTTTTGTTATTTCTGTAATACTTAGGCGAATTATAGAATTGTAAACTCATGACAATAGAGTAAAACATCTGAACAGCGGGAATCTCCGGAATTGGGTATCTACCCGTTATTTGGAGGTGTCTGCTATTCGTGATTGTTATGGGATAACAAGCTTTGGTGCTGGTAACTGGAAAAGTATTCGTTAGATGGGGATGTCCGCTATTCAGAAGTGTTCGTTGAGGATGTTTTACTCTAATTAAAAATTCAGTCATATTCATATGCAAACATTTTCTTATTTCTAGCAGTAATGAGAGAGCTTATCTGAATATCATTTGAGACAAGGAAATACTGTGCTAGAATTATTAAGAAAATGTAAACTCTTGATCTCTTTAAAGAATTTTCAACGAAGTTCTGGCATAAAGTAAGAAATACAGTAGCACCTGTCCAATGTGACCACCTTGGGACTAGACTGCAATGGTCACCATAGGCCGGTGGTGACTATACAAGGCAGACTTTGGTATACGCAAGACTAAGTCCTTACCTTTTCTCTCGGAGAAAGTTTATTCAGGTATTTAATTTGCAAAGGAGGCCATTTTACATGGTGACACTGTACATTTATTTTACAGTCATTATAATTTATTTGTTGATAAACTCGTGTTCATTTTATGTCGAATTTCACATCTAAACATTTTCATGATAAATAAGTCACGGAGTTTAAGTAAAGTGAATTATATATACATTTTAATTTAAATCATTTCTAATTGTCAAACGAAGATATGTTTGAACCTTCGCCTCCTACAAGTAAACGTTGAAACTCATTGCATTAATACGACCTGCTTTTCGCTGTAATTTTCTAAAGGTATATCGAAATCATTTTTTTTTTTGACAGGATAATTTAAATATCAAGCACAGAATAATTAAATCATTTTATTTAAATTGCGTTGTACCTTTCTGCTGGAAAATAAATATTGTTCCTTGATTTCGAGGATTTTTTTGAAGATATGCAGAGTTGGAAAATAAAACCTAAGAAATTACGTATTCGGTGTAAATATTCCAAAAAAAAAACTTAATCCATATTTCTAATTTGTATTTAACTCAGCTAACAAACTAATTGTCAAAAATTGCCCATAAGAAAGTCTTCAAAAATTAAACATGCGTTTTCATTTAGCCCTTTTTTGTTTTAGATTAATTTTGTTGTTGTTGAGGACAACACAAATTTCAATTTCAAATATAATAAAGAAACATAGATAAAGAATTAATAAACGCGAAGAGTGAAGAAAAAAAGAGTATAGCATCATTAACAGGAATACAATGATATTTCTTTGGCGCTAGTGCAAAACATGCCACCTCGTTTTCTCTCCTCTTGGAACCTCTCCAAAATTGCAGTCTAACGGCTTATGGCGTCATGTTCCCTCTGGCGTCATACATCAGCTTCAGTACTATATTTTACCGGTTATTTTTTCCCCCATCAGTTGCGAGCATTTCTACTTCAATAGGTTCTGATCCCAGGATTATCTGATGTTTTTCGTAATCAGGGGTGTGTGGAGGAGCATTCACTCCTCACAAGGCAATCATTGATTTGGGTAAAATACTGTGTCAAAAAAACCTGCAGAAATAACCTTTCCCACACGTCGGAAGGTTGCCACATCCGTTGCTATCCGCTATTGGCGACGGTGGCGCGTTATGCACTTTCACCACTTCTTTTATCATAATTCGAACATGTTTTGAAAATTTTACAAAATGGATTCTTACCGCTTCTCTTCGCGCTTTTTCCTCCTGTTTTCTCTTCAACTCCGTTAATCTTTTCTCCTGTTCACCTCGTTGTACTTTTCGTTTTGCCTAAAAAAGGAAAATAATTTTTCTTTCAATGTTAAAACAGTGTCGTAAAATGCACATTTTATTAATAAAGTGTAAAAATGTATACAGCATGATTAAAATGTGTAATTTTTAAATGTTTTTCGCACTTGTCTTTCTTTCAATTTCTTGAGCTCCTGCTCTTCCTTTGCTCGTTGCTTCCGCCATTGTTCGATGTACTCTTGCCACATGGCTTCATCTTCTTCCTTCTTCTTCCTCAACTTCTCCTGTTTGTTTTACATAAAAAGGATAATGTCATACCACACATCGTAATATTAAACTACGTATATTAGACTTAATATACTACCAACTTTACATATTAAACTACGAAAGAGTAAATAAAATATACTAAATAAAAGAAAATTTATTGAACGTATATGGTGTGATGCTGAGCAAGCTACAAATCTAAAGTTTCTTTTTGTAATAGAAATATATGTCTCTCATTGATTCCTTATGTCGCTAATATTTAACATGTTCCGCTATTATTTATATAATAACAATACAACCAAGAACACACGCACTTCAAATGCATAATTTTTTTTAATTATTGGCGTGTTTTTAGTATAATTGGCCTTCATAATATAATTGCCATGCTTTTTTAGATCATGGTAAAACCCATATGATGAAAAATTTATTCATATTATGTTTTTCAATCATTATTTACTTTTCCCTACTTAAGTACTTCTAGTACTAAAGTTATTTATAGAAAAAATTTTCTTTTTATTTTAGGGTTCCCTGACTTTCCTCAAGTCGCGATCCCCTTTTATAGTATCCAAATAATCCGCGACCCCTTTTTATACTAACTAAATAGTCTGCGACCCTTTCTCTCCACAGTTGCCCTATTTGCAAATAATAAAATAATTTTTAACAGAGTAGAAAAAATGAAACATATTAAATATAAAATTATATAATATATTAATTATATATTTATTACATTAATAATATATATTTAATAGTATATATTATGCTTAATAACGTATATTTAATGATATATTAATGTACAGGGTTGTCGAAATTAAACTTCCCCAACTTAAACTTCCCCAACTCAGAGGGCTCTGTAGGGCGTTGTATGGATCACAGAGACATGAAATTTGGACAACAGATACTTCAGATCATGTGCTGGAGATTTATTGAAAAAAAATATTTAGTACAAAAAATCATCGATAGACGACGCTGTAACACTAGTGAAACGTGATTTGCAGAAACCTAGCCTCTGTGCAACCTATGCAAATGGCGAATCTGATAAAAGAGGAAGACAAACGCTGCACGAGAAAGAGTTTCTAGTTCGCTGATGCACAATGCCGACTTTGACAGACAAAGCTCTGTTAGTGAAGCTTTGCTACCAGAATGACGAGAACTCATCTGCTGCAATAAAAGCATTCTGCCGGCAAAAGAACCTACGCCGAGGACCAATGACCAAGCGCGCGCTCTACATGATATGATGAAAAAATTCGAAGCAACCAGACAATTTGGGATTTTACCATGTAGAGGACGAAAACCTGTAGGATCTGGAAGCGTAGAAGATGTGGCTATGGCGTTCGTGGAAGCAACTAGCCAAGACCCGCATGGTGTTGTGAGTGTACCAGCTATTTCTCGTGCTGTTGATATGCCCTATTCCACCGTTTGGCGATGAATTGTGGGTTATTATCCTTACAAAATCCATAGTCTTCACCAGCTGTATGACCGGGACGCTGAAGTTCGGCAAATATTTGCACTGCAGTTCCTTACACGAATGGCAGTCGATGCCGCTTGGCCATGAAACATTCTGTGGACGGATGAGGCGCACTATTAACTGAATGGAAAAGTGAATACGCACAACTGCTGAATTTGGGCAACAGAAAACCCACGCACAATCCATCAAGTGCCCTTGCATCCTGTAAAAATTACGGTATGGTGCGGTTTCACTTCAACGTTCATCATTGGGCCTTATTTTTTTAGGAGATGACTCCAACAGGGTTTAAAACCTGTTCCGTCAATGGACAACGCTATCGGGACATGTTGACAACTTTTATGATCCCAGAACTTCAGTAACGTCACCGCGTCCAGGACACTATTTTTATGCAGGACGGTGCACCTCCCCATATTCATCGTGGCATTCAATAGGTGTTACGGCAAACTTTCACCGCTGCACGGATGATCAGCCGTTGTTTTCCAACAAGTTGGCCGCCTCGCTAACCCAATCTCACACCATGTGACTTTTGGTTATGGGGATTCTTAAAGGATCATGTCTACCGAGAACAACCCGCAACCCTGTCACATCTGAAAGACTGTATTCGTCTCCATGTTCGTGGACTTCATGCGGACACAACGTTCAGCTGTAGAACACACTGTTTTGCGATTGGACAGAGTTGTGTAGAGCCATGGTGAACATATAACAACTACAGAATGTTTTGTCGCACTGCAGAGCCGTCTATCGGTAATTTTTTGTATAAATATTTTTTTTGATAAATCTCGAGCGCATGATCTGAAGTGTCAGCTATCCAAATTTCATGTCTCTATGACCCATACAACGCCCTACACAGCCCTCTGAGTTGGGAAAGTTTAATTTCGACAATCCTGTATATTATAAATATAGAGTTAACAGCAATTAATAGAATATTTCAATGTAGCCATATTGAAATATAAAAGCATTGGAAACATTTGGTATGAAATTCCTTATAAAATTAATTGCAATTAAAAATACTTGCGGCTACCCCCAAGAAATCAATTCACGTCCTCCTTAAGGGTCGCGACCCCCAGGTTAGGAACGGCTGTTTTATTTAGTAGTCTTTGATATTAAGAAAATATGTGTATAATCAATTAATTCCAAATGAGTCCCTACTACTATTCAAATATGAACTATGAAAAAGGAACGATGCAGCATGAGGGCACTTGGCCCAATATTAATTTTTATATAGGTCTATGTTTTCCTTGCACCCGCTACTGACAATCATTTAACCATATTGGTGTCTGATAGTTTTTTACCGCCATCTGAAGGCAAAATAATGTGAGTCATTTCTTCATCATTCAGGCATTATATAGGCACGGGACACCATATAGGTGACTGGCTTCACCCACAATGTATACACATAAGAAAAAGCTCACTCCAAAATCGAATCCAAACCCAGCGCGCCAGAAGGCGATGCTTATACCCACTGGATCTCTGAGAAGCTTGTTATCCATATATGACATATATGGGCAACGATCTCCCCAGTGTTGTTCTTCCAGCACTCCTTGGTGTTAGTCCTCCAGTACTCTCCGGTGTTATGTTCCAGCTTACAGGTGTTCCAAATCGTTCTTAGATGGAATCAGTGAATGGATTTGGCCATCGATCCTAAACGAGCAGACCCGTTCATTGAGTCGATCTTCGAACGACATGACACACCGCTGATACATGTCGCCGAATAAAGGTTTCAGTTTTTTTCAGGATCATCAATATCGGTATGAGGATTACGAATTTATTTATCTTAGATTTGAATTTGGATTTTAAAGGCCGTGTTGAAACAACTGAACTGCTATCTTAAAAATAAAAATTTTATTGGAATGATTTCAAAATATTTCAGATTTGAAAGTTAAATATTTATGTACTGAGAATATTTATCTAAAGCATGTGAATTTATCATTCCAAAAACAAAAGATTTATTACCTCCATGATCAACTCGGCTTCCGTCATTTTTGGTGGTGATTCTTCTCGGCTGAAACAAAAACAAATAAATAAAACTACTGATATGGACTCGGTTTTAATATAGAAAATCCTTCCAAATTTTATTACATAAGAACTTACTTTCAGATTCTGAGCTTACATATGTGTTTTAAAATTTATGGATTTAAAAGTAAATATACATCCTAATGTGGTTTTGAAAATCACATTACAATTTAAGTGGAAAAGTTTATATTCTCTGCGTCAAATAAAATTAACCTAAACTTATAAAGAGAACGTCCTGTTTTATGTAACTTCTTTTTAACACGTTTGTACGTGTTTGAAAGTGTGTTTTAAGCCGAAAGGAGGTAAACAAAGCTATTTCATAAAACGGTTGAGTATGAATGCTTAAAGACAATTCCTACTTGCTTTGCTAATTTAAATCGACGTTTAATGTATAACCATAATGCTCGTTCCTGTTTTATGCTACATCACTTAGAAACTGAAAATAACTATCTATCCATATCTCAATAACCATAAAAATGGCATATGGCTATAATTTTGATGAACTGAAAATCCTGAAGGACGAAAATTTAGAAAATTCTAAACCTGACTTCGAAAGTTATTTTTTTTATGTCAAACCAGAAGCAGAGAAGTTTTTTTTTAAATATAAGAAATGACTGCAGGTAGAGAAAGTAAGGCTACAAAATTTTGATCAAATTCTTCATGCCTTCAAAGAATAGCAAGTTTATTTTTGTTTTTCTGATATTTGATGGATTGCAATATTTAAAACTTGGCAATAACTCGAGCTATCTAGATTGTGTTTTGATGTTTTTGGTCAGGTATAATTTAATTTTAAAGATGATAATTAAAGAATCGTTCTGCTATATATATATTTTTCGTTCTATTGTTCATAAATAACATATGAATGTATATGTAATGCTTATTAGAAGTCTCTGCATTTTATCGAATTACGTTTGGTTTTGAAAAATAGTTACAAAATTTTAAATGATACAAATCGCTGTCGAACTATATTAATTAAATTATTATAATTTATTTTCTGTCTTCTGCGTTTATATATTTAAATAAAAGATTTCAAAGACTATCGATGCGTCCAATAATTCAAAAAAGAAAGAATTTGAAGCTGTTTTCGAAGTGTATGCAACCAATAGGAGAAATTTCATAAACATTTCTGAGTTTACAGAGCATTCCCTGATAAACGGTTTGTTCAAAATGGGTCAGTCACAAGATTATATTCAAAGAAAAAAAAACCTATCAAATTTAAGCGAGGAAAGATAGTGGATGGATTAACTTAAAAATATTACTGTCTTAGCACATTGTTAGTTTCAAATTGAGATTTTATTCTTGAAATAGATAAGGAAATGAAAATTTGACGAAATTCTGTGTGCGTTTAAACAATGGCATACTTCTTTCACCTGGTAGATGGCGGTCACTAGGATCCACTATTTTTCCAGGATTGCAATATTTACGAGCTGTCAAGAACTCAAACTTAAAATTTGGATTGTATTTTAATGCCTTTACTCATACGCAGCTTGATTTTAGTTGTGACGATTAAAGGAGCGCTGCCCTCTTGTATGCCTTTTTTTGACTAACAAAGGTCTATGCGGGAAATAAAAGGCAGGAACTGATGAGGCATCCACCGATTTTGAAGTCCCCAGTGAAAAGATGAATTAAAAGCCTTTAGGTCCCAAATCTGCATCCATTTTATTGTCTCAGAAAAATGTAATGTAAATGAATCCACAGTAATATAATTTACTATTTAACAATAATTTTCAACACTCACGTATAAATCAGCTCAAACTAGAGGTTTTTTTTTGTTTAGGAGAAAAAGAGATGCTGTCCTCATCCGGGATTCAAACCAGGGTCCCTCCGTTGAGCCCGGAGTATGTTGAGCCCTAGATGAAAGAGGACAGGAACAACGATGCTCTCTTTCTTCCTATATAAGGATGTAAGACAGTGTTACCCTTCTCATGGATAACGCAATTGCCAAATAATGGTCAACACACAAAGCCACCGGGACGAGTTTTTTGTGGGAAAAACTCACAAAAATCTCGCCCCGGTGGCTTTGTGTGTTGACCATTATTTGGCAATTGTGTTATCCCTGTGAAGGGTAATAATATCTTACATAATTTACTGTCATATTAAGATCAGTTATCACCATTAATTGTTTGATTTGTTAAGTAGTTCTATAACTATTGTGAACCATGTTTTATATTGTGAAGAATGGAAAACCAAATGTTATATAGAAATGTTGATTCATTATAAATGATTACAAAGTTATTGTAAATACATATTCCTAAAAGAATGGAATTACAATTAAAAAACACGGTAATATTTTGAGGTGATGCTCCTATTAGTGGCCATCACTTTGAAACGGCTTTAAAAATACAAAAATGGAATAAAAAGAGCAAAAATTAGAGAAGGTGGGATACATAGAAAACACTCCGCTAAGTTAAAGATGTTCTAGAACATATCAAAACTCCGTAAGTTGGTTATAAAAAGCCACTTTATAAAATACAAAGATAACATGCAAGAGATATTCAAGATGAGTAAAATTTTCTATGCTATATATGTTCATAAATCCAGGCACGCAAAACTGATCAGATAATATTTAAATGAGGGAATATATATACGTACTGAAACACGACATAATATTAATCTTTTATTTAGTATTATTTCGTCTTAAAGATTTGCGTGCTACAGCAATTAACAATGAAACTGATTACGTCAACTTTTATGTGACATTCGTATATATTGTGCATTGACGTTTTAAAAAATATTAATAATCGAGTGTAATTGAGTAAATAATATCTCTTTGGAGTTAATAATAATACTCCCTTGTGGTAAGGAAAGCGAAGTTGTTTTGTCAAAATCGATCCACAATTGTGGACGCAAACTATAATAATTTGTTTTGGATTGTAGCAAAATATGTGTGTGTAATTTTACCTTCATTAAATATAGATCGTGTCATTTAACGAAAAAATTATTAACTTCTATTAAACCCTCGATCAACATCCGAAATGCGAGCTCAAGGTAATCATTTGAAAATATAAAATTAGTCAACTTTTTACACTCTTGTTTAATCTATTTCATCCTCCAAAACGCCATAAGCGTTGAGAAAAATTATCAGCGGACGAATTATCCAAATGCAGGAGAATTCCGTTACAACGAACGCTAAGGGTCGGGAGGGATTTTACTCCCTTGAAACCTTATTCGATATAACTATTTATTAAAATTTGCACTTTTGTATAACCGTTGATATGTAGAATTTATAAATGAATAAATTGAATCAAATATTACTGTTTTTAAGGCTTTAAAATAAATTAATATTTAATTCAGCACTTATAGTGCTGCTTTGTCTTCAAGGCTTTGGAACTTTTAATTTCTCAGGTGAGCAGAATAACAGCAGGATTACGTTATATTTCCAAGACGGTCATTCGTTTCGAGGATGAGTTATATCAATGATCGTTGTAACCGGGCCCCAGGGTCGGTCTCGGCCGCCCATCAACCATCTCCCAGGCAGGTACGCCCTCATGGGCTTGTGGGATCATACTCAATTGCACTGTTGTTCAGTTATATAATATTTATTTAATTTTTGTCATATATCGTAAGAATGCGATATCAACATCGACATCACGCAAATTAATTTTAGAAAATTTTTCTGTTTGATTTGTTCAGTTTTTAGCTTTTTAGTTCTTGACGTTCTTGAGTTGCAATAAAAAGTTTGCGATAATCAGAAGTATATTCCTTTGGTATATCCGTGATAACAACAGCCGCACTGGTGACCCGAAGACTATGAATAGAGCAACTGCCTAACTGCACTTGAAGTCCTTTAGGAATAGATAATAAACATGGGAGATAAAGAGACAAAGATATATCTACAGAACTAGCCATGGTCTCTTTCAAACCGCTCATCTTCTGGGAATCGGATCCTTAACTCTGGTTTTCGCAAGTCGAAAGCTGATTTCACCTATTAGGCATAACCAAAGAAGAAACGAAATTCCATTCCATAGTTGCAACCCTCGATGCCAAAACACTGTCCTGTGCAGCTGACATCAAACGCTTACCACCTAAAGATAATCCCTGCGAAACTTTGAAACATCGTATTTTGGAACAACATGCTCAATCATCAACAACGACATTACGCCTTTTTACTACAAGACCTAACGCTGGACGATAAACGTCCATCAAATTTATTATTAGAGATGCGAAATTTAGCAGCCGGACGATTCAACAATGAAGTCCTAAAATGTCTTTTGCTAAAAAGACTTCCAATATTTATTCAACAAATTTTATCCATTTGTTCGGAATCCCTGGAAGGTCTATCAAAAATTGCCGACAAAATCCAAGAAGTCTCATACAAACCAGAGATCAATACAATTTCTACCACAGAGCCAGATACTTGGAAATAAATAAAAAACCAGTTACAAACCTTAAACGAAAAAGTTGAGCAACTTACAAAAAAAACGAAATCCAAGGTCACGTTCAAGACGCTTCAAACAATCTTATAATTGCCAAACTAATACCAAAGAAAATGGAGGCTTTTGCTGATATTATCAACATTATGGTACTCACGCACAAAAATGCACCAAACCATACAAGTTCACGAAAAACTAAACACGTTGTTTGTTCTAACCGTGACAAACAACTACAGGAACAACAGCTGTTCGTTTATACTGGATAAAAAAATGGGTTGTCGTTTTTTAAATGACTGCGGCGCTTCAATAAGTTGTTTTCCCACACATTTGGCATCTAATAGCAAACCACATGAATTAGTGCTTTATGCCACCAATGGTTCCACTATTCAAACTTATGGTATTAAACAACTCAATCTCGATTTAGAATTAAGACGAAATTTTCCTTGGAAATTTATTGTCGCCAATATCTTAAACCTAATCCTAGGCA